>CM053622.1:705080229-705096873 GCA_028646595.1 Phalanger gymnotis | reverse complement strand
TAGTCTTTCACAACATGAGTGTTGTGGAAGGGTTATACATAATGATACACATGTGGCCCATGTTGAATTGCTTGACTTCTTAGGGAAGGTGAGTGGGAAGGAAAGAGAGGAGAGAATTTGGGACTCAAAATTTTAAAAAATAGATGTTCAAAAACAAAAACAAAAAAGTTTTTGCATGCAACTAGAAAATAAGATACACAGGCAATGGGGCATAGAAATTTATCTTGCCCTACAAGAAAGAAAGGGAAAAAGGAATGGGAGGGGAGCGGGGTGACTGAAGGGAGGGCTGATTGGGGAGCAGGACAACCAGAATATACACCATCTTGGAGTGGGGGGAGGGTAGAAATGGGGAGAAAATTTGTAATTCAAATTCCTATGAAAATCAACGCTGAAAACTAAATATATTAAATAATAAAAAAATTTAAAAAAAAGAATTTCAACATAATCCACACATTTTCTCCATTGCACATATTTTTAGACTTTTTCACTATATTGACTAGTTATGCTGATTTTTTTCTATTTGTTTTCTTTTTCTTTTTTTGTCTTAAAAATACAATTTATTCTATGGCATGGTTCTCTGGGAGGTGGAGGGGAAGGTATACTGGGGAAAACTTTGATGAGGAAAAACACCCCAAAACGTATCAATAAAAGCTAATTTTTAAAAAAGAATTTAAAATATGGTGATTTTGTATGTACCATTCCAGAACTCAGGTGATTCATCTATTATTCCTCACTCTCATTACATAACTGGCTAGTCATGTATGCATTGAAGATTTCTATTATAATGCTTCTCCTGCATGAGTCCTTCTGAGTCATACTTATTAGGTGCAGCCAAAATTATTCCTTCTCCTCTCCCCTCTAATTTTTTTTATTATTGAGCAGACATTTATCAATGGGAAGCATTCATTTTAATGGACCACTCATATTTTTGCATTTAACTTTAATAAAAAAATATCTCACAGTTTGAACAAGCTGTCCAAATTTCTTTTTATTTATTTATTTTATTATTAATTTATGGAATAAAACAAGCATTTCCATAACATAATGTAATAATAAAAAAGATGATTGCACATGAAACTGCAAATCTATTATGTATGACTTGCTATTCCTTTTGAATATATAATAAAATTATCACGTAAAGTTTTTTCTTTCCTCTTCCCTCTTCCCTAAAGATGGCTACCATTAGGCATAAACATGGGTGTGTAAACACTTTTTTTATAAATTAAAAGCTTGATAAAAATATGAGGAATTGATGGTAAATTTGCTCCTGTGACTTTGGCTAGGATAGGAGCTGGGCCCCCAAGTCATGCATGTAGACTTTCTAAAATGAGGCATAAGGAGGGTCCATATGAGGGATAAAAGAGAATACCACTGTCTGTGACTGGTCCTGTCCCTGAACTGGGTCTCTACTCCTCAGCAGGATGTATAAACACAGTCCATAAACTGACGCCCCATTTTCTTTTCAGTAAAATGCTAGTCATTCCCCCACCTCCAGCCCTAAATATAGAAAGTTTGTTTTACTGCACAATGACATAATGGAATTTAGCTGGCTATATGGCAGGCTGCTTAGTAATTGCATTTCTGGGAACATTTGGCCTCCCTGGACTCCCATAACCTAGAGAGATGAGATGCTTTGGGACTCAGAGCCCTGAAATTCAAGATGGAGATGGGAAAAGAAAGGGATGTCAACCTTGCTCCCACCAGCAGGAGGCAGTGGGGCTTCATGGTGGAAGCACATGCTTGGGTGGGTCTAGGGGATGCCAAGGCTGTTCTTCTATAACTTCTGCCTCCTGGGCCACATTTGTACCCCATTCTGGGCTTACCCCTCCAACAAATGAAGGGTGGATAATTATAGATTTCTAGTCAAAATGTCAGGTGGCTGTGGTCCCATCTATATCTACCAGTCCCTTAGCAAGTATCTCATTATACAACTGTAATGTTAATAATTCAAGTTTGTGGGAAAACAAATGTCACATTGATGTGTGCATTATTGAGATGTGGCGTCTCCAGTCTGTAGTAACTTCCTGAGCTTCTCTATTGCCCCCACTGTACCCTCTTCACTAGGAGGTAGGAATTATTCTATCACCTCTAGAGTATCATAGGGCCTAAGCTTTCATATTATTCTTTCAAACCAGCAACAATTATTTGGATAACAGTCACTGTACTCCCTTTATTTGGGACAAAAAGGAACCATTAGAACAGGAATTCTTAACCTTTTTTGTGCCATGGACCCCTTTGGAAGTCTGGCAAAGATTATAGACCTCTTCTCAGAATAATGTTTTTAAATGCACAAAATAAAATTCATAGGATTACAAAGGAAACCAGTTATATTGAAATACAGTCAGCAAACTACTAAAAAAGCCCCAACTTAGGTTACTTACCCTGCCTTTACACATGTTGGAAAATGCTATCCACATTCAACTGATGAAATCTGAATGCAGATCAAAGCATAATATTTTCACTTTATTTTTTTTGCAAATTATATATTTTTGCAAACTTTCTTCTGTCACAACATGACTAATATAGAAATAAGTTTTACATGTTTACCATATATAACCTATATCAAATAGCTTAACTTCTTAGGGAGAGAGGAGGGAGAGAATTTGAAACTCAAAATTTTAAAAAATGAATGTTAAAAATTGTTTTAACCTATAATTGGAAAAACAAAATACTATCAATTGGGAAAAAAGTACCCCTGCTTTAGAGGTCATCATATCTATCCCTTTATCTCTATGTAGGCGATACACAGCTCATCCCAGGAAATGGGAATCTAATTTGTACCCATAGAGCTCTAGAGGAGATTCTATAAGCAACTGACCTCAAGCAGACCTTAGAGCCAGAACTTTAGAGGTCAAAAGGGACCTTATAAACCATATAGTCCAGACCTGTCATTTTACAGAAGAGAAAATTTACAGAAAAGAAAAGAAATTCAATAACTTTCCTAAGATCATAAGTACTGTTGAAAAAGCAGTATTATTTGGTGAAAAGAACATCTGGATTGGAACCAGATTTAGGCTTGTTACCTGGGACAAATCATCCAGCTTTTCTGAGTCACAGTTTCCTCTTCTGTAAAACGGGTAATATTTGCACCATTTACCTCAAAGGTTTGTTGTGAGCAAAGCACTTTGCAAACCTCAAAGCCCTCTATAAAAGTTACTGTTGTTAACAATAGAGTTAGAAATGAAATTCAGGACTGCTGATTCCCAATCAATTCTCTATCCAGTCGTCTTAGCAGTCTCCATCACGCTCCTTACCCTTCTTGGGAAGAATGGCAAAGCCTGTGTGGACCTTGCCCACTATCTGCAGTGGTCACATTTAGCTTATGTCTCAGGTCACTTTCAGCTTTAAATTAATTAATCAGCTCTAAATTAATTAAGTCAATTAATCAATCAATAGGAATTTATTAAGCACCTACTGTTTGTCAAGGAGGGTGGCTAGGAGGCATAGTGGATAGAATGCCTGGCCTGGAATCAAGAAGACTCATCTTCCTGAGTGGAAATCTGGTCTCAGACACTTACTAGCTGTGTGACCCTGTTAAGTTAAGTCACTTAACCCTGTTTGCCTCAGTTTCCTCATCTGTAAAATGAACTGGAGAAGGACATGGCAAACCACTCCAGTATCTCTTCCAAGAAGACCCCAAATGGGATCGCAAAAAGTTGGACACAACTGAAGAATGACTGAATAACAACATGTTAGACACTGTGCTAGGCTTAGAAATACAAAGATAATCTTAAGATGCAACTTAATTTTTACTTAGAAACTTCTCTGCACTATACTCCCAGTGACCTGACATCTCCTGAGCTTGGAGCTCTTCTACTCAGCCCCTGAGTGGTTCTTATATCCCATCAGATCTTTGCTGCCGTGATGGTTGACCTCTATATTTGGGCACCCATACTTTCTCATTGCACACTTAGCTGACATTTAGGTTTTAAGTCGGGAAGTTTAATGAAAGGATAAAGTTTATGACACACATGCACACTCACATACACAATATAAAAAAATCCAAGTACTCCAAGTTAACCAATCAATCGAACCTGATTGGCTCTGGAATTATACAGTAAGTTACAAAAATATAGATGGCCTTTGATCCAGTGGTCCCAAAGGAGAATACTGACAATAAAAAATAACGTTATTTGTACAAAAATACCCTTGGCAAAACTATTGATGATAGCAAAAAAATTGGAAAGAAGGGAGGAGAGGTTGCTAAGGGACAGTGGAAGCAGCCCTCAAATGCAAGAAGTATGCCGCCTTCTTCTCACCTGGTGTCATAATAGGGATCATAGGAAAAGGTGTATGTGCTCTAGAGAGGGTAATCAAGGAAACTGGGCAGAGCTAGATTTCCTTGGATGCAAGAAGGTGGAATTAACAAATGAGGAAGAGGTCTGACAAAGGAATGTTTGTCTATGATGGTCTGTCATCAAGTGTTTATTAAGGGGGGCAGCTGAGTGATACAGGCGATAGAGCAGTGATCCTGGAGACTGGAGACCTGAGTTCAAATCCAGCCCCCAATACTTGTTAGTTCTATGACCCTGGACAAGTCACTTAACCTTTGTTTGCCTTGGTTTCTTTATTTGTGAAATGGGGACAATAGTAGCACCTACCTCCTGGGGTTGTTGTGAGGATAAGTTGAGATAATAATAATGAAATGCTTAGCGCAGTGCCCGATACATAGTAAGCACTATGTAAATATTAGTTATTGTCATTATTAATGCTTATTACGTGTTGGGTTCCTCGACTAAGAGCTGGGAACACAAAGGCAAAAAATCCTTTGCCCCCAAGAATCTTACATTCTAATGGGGTAGCCAGAATGTAAATAACTCATGAAAGACATGTACGAATCAATGAAAGGTAATTTAGAAGGGAAGGCATTAGCAGTTGGGGAGGACCTCTGCAGAAGGGATGTGAGCTGAGTCTTGAATGAATCTAGGGAAACTAAGAGGTACAGGTGAGGCAGGAGAGAATCCAGGCAAGGGAGATAGCAATTGCAGAAACGAGAGCTGGCCATGAACAGCAGGTAGTTCACCGCAGCTGCGTTGTAGAGAGCGTGCAGGGGAGGAAAGTATAGGAAGAAGTTGCAGAGGGCACAGCAGAAGGGGGGGCGGAGTAGGATCAAGATTCTAGTGACATAAGGCTAAAGTGGATGAGGATGAGGAATCAGGTTGCGGTAGCAGGAGAGGGGAATTTTTGCTTAGACAACCTGCAAATCTGAATCGCAGGGATTCAAAAAGAAGGAGAAGAGAGTTGGCTAACCATAGTTCAATGGATTTTCTCAACCTACCTTCATACCTGCCCTACACCCTACACCCATCTTCCCCATTCACCCAAATTTGCCCCCGCCCCGAATTCCTAGTTACGGTGCTAAACATTACTGTATGGGCGCTTAGATTATAAGCTCCGAACAACTTTTTTTCTTTCTTGTCTTACGTCACTTCTACTAACTTTGTGCCCTGATGCATCATCATGATGTGGAGGTGACTGTGTCTTCAAAGGCCATTCCGGTAAAGAGTGAGGGCCTGCTGTTGGAATGAATGTCTGTTGTCCAATGACCAGCTTAATTAAATTCAGAAAGGTAGGTCAAGCTCTGGCAGATTCTTCCAGGATAGAAAGGTTCTGAGCATGGGCTTGGTCCTTACTTGTCTTCTTTACCTGCCCTACTGCCTTTCTAGTGATTCCCATCCCCAACATATGCCACATTCATACCTTCCCTCGTTCATGCTGCTCCTCTAGACTCAAATGCATTTCTTTTAGCTCTCAACCGATATAAATCCTACCCATCCTTCAAAGCCTTCTCTGGCCATTCCAGCCTACACTGTTCTGGTCTTTTTCTGAATTCCTATCATATGGTACTACAGCCCAAGCCAATAGGTTAGTACTTAATTATTCTCCATTTCAGGCATGTTCGTTTTGTCTCCCTTCATAATTTGCAAGCTATGTAAGGTCATGGCCTGTGTCTGTGCTTCTTCTATATCACCAACGGTAAGTAGCATAGGGAACATAGTACACACGTGTGCTTTATTATATGGCCCTCCTCAACCCTCATCACATAGCCGGGGGAGGGAAGCCAAGGAGCTGTATTAGGAGAAAGCTCTAATTGGACCCAAGTATCCCTTCTGTTGTTCAGTCATTTTCAGTCGTGTCTAACTCTTCATGACCTGCCCCCCTCTAGAACCAAAATAAAACTTCCTGATTATAAGACTGGCTTTCTATCTACTATACCACAATGCCCCTCAGATCATAGTAAGCAGAACCAAAAGAACAATACACACAATGGCTTTGTTGTCACTGTTGTTCAGTCGTTTCAGCTATGTCTAACTCTTCCTTACCCCATTTGGGGTTTTCTCAGCAAAGATGCTGGAGCGATTTGCTATTTTCTGCTCCAGCTCATTTTACAGATGAAGAAACTGAGACAGAGTTAAGTGACTTGCCCCGGGTCACACAGCTAGTAAGTATCTGAAACCAGATTTGAATTCAGGAAGATGAGTCTTCCTGACTCCAGGCCTGGCACTCTATCCACTGTGCCTCCTAGCTGCCCTAAGTATTCTTGCCCTTCCTTGAAACAAAGGCTCATTTTTAACACCAATATTCTTCCAAAACTATTGTATAGGTGCAAGTCATGGAACAGGCTCCAAAGGGTAATGTAGAGATAGATGGCAGATGTGAGTAGGTACACCCTATTAATGAAGCACATTACAAAGAAGGAATTATGCAAAAGAATATTAGCACAGAATTAAGATGGGCTGGTCATGCTGAGAGTGAGAGATCACCAATGGATGGAACGAGTACCCAGTTAATTTCTTTGTGACGTCAATAGAATTTGAGGAAGACTCTATAGCCCACCGTGTGAAGTTTTCTGGAAAACTTATTCAAGGATAAGAACAAGAGTCATTTAACATGGGCAGGCATGGATGGATTCCAATCCGTATCACGAAAGGGAGTGCCAATCTCTATGAGAGCCCAGAGCCTTTGGGGTATTGAAGTGTTCGTTGAATGAATGAAGCAGATTTTACTGAGGTTCCCCTCTGAAGCAGTACTTGTGGCTATGAAGTATCCTCACATCCAGGGCCTCCACTTAAGATAAGTATCTTGCAGCTCAGTCCATAATTTTCTCTCTTGCCATCCAGCTTGTTTTTGGTAGCTGGGCAGCTGCTCTACCCCCAGGTTTTGTATCCTACCCTGGGCACCCAGTTCTGTTCCTCGATGTCAAGGAGACCCAGACCACTGAGCTCCTTGCCCTTGTAGAGACTGCAAAGGAGATCCAGGAGCAAGGGAGGAGGCCCTTGAGACAAAATCCCCCAGTTTACTTACTGGAATCTTGTTGAAGGTTGAGTTCTTCTCCTTGAATGAGGCTCAGCCTCCTGGAAAGAGAATGCTGGATCAAGAGCTCCATATGCCTTTTCCAAAATGGCCCCTCCTGATTTTCCTAGAATTCTGTTTCAAGCAGCTCTAATTAGTCCCAAATGGAGAATCGGCCAAGAGCTATACAACACTTAGCAGATTTGCTAACGTAGTCACATTTGTACGCTAGCTGCCATAGTCAATAGTAGTCCTGGGAAATTCCCCTCCCCTCCTTCTCCCCTGGGTTAGTGAAGCAATGGCAAAGCCAAGGGCAGAGTCTATGGCCAAGAGTTCTCAAGCTCTGCAGTAACAACACCACAGCTCCAGGGCTTTAAGGTTTGCAAAGCACTTTACAAATAGTATTTTATTTGATCCTCACGACGATCCTGGGATGTAGATGCCATTTTACAGATGAGGAAATTGAGGCATAGAGAGATATAAGTGACTTGTCCAAGGTCACATGACTAGTAAATGTCTGAGGCCTTCTCAAACTCAGATCTTTCTGACTTCAGGTACATTACTCTGTCTTCAAAAAAAAAATTCTACTTAATTTCATTTTCCTATTTTAGGGCTCGAGTTTATTAATCTGTAAAATGAGTGTGCTAACCAAGACCTGGTTCTTAACTGGGGGTCCACCGATTCCTTGCGAGTCTGTGGGTAGTTTTCAGGGGGAGAATTTAGATGAGAAAAATAGCATTTTTATTTTCATTAACCTCCAAATGAAATTTTCCTTAAATTATTGAAAAATATTACTTTGAGAAGAGAAGTTCATAGGCTCTATCAGTTTGCCAAATGAGTCCTTGACCTAAAAATTATTAAAGACCCCTGATGTAGATGATGCCTAAACCTTCTTCCAGAATTTGCTTTCTTCAATTCAAGACAGTTTTCGCCATTCCGGTACCTGTCTGCATATATCTGCTTCAGAGCCAGGAGCCAGATGGCTTATAGGGATACTGACACCGTGCTTCTGAAGCACCTTTCATTCCTCAGTGACAGACATGACAAAAGAAATGTGAGATGCACAAATTTAGAGACATCCCCACCCCAAATGTTGACACGGGCTATTTGTGCCCGACCTGTGGTAGAGCCTCCTGAGCTCGTACTGGTCTGATCAACCAGTCTGATACACTGTCCTTTGACCCCAACAAAGTGAGGTCGTTTTGGTCCTCTTCAAGAACAAAGTGCAACCTACCTACAAACATGGGATATTCTTACCCTAGTCGCCATCGTGACAGGGCTCAGAAAGGTCAGAGCAGGTGCTAGTAGCTAAGTGAGAAACATGGTGAATAAGAAGGAAGGAGATAAGAATTAATGGTCCTTTGAAGAAGGTGAGATGGGCAGGGTGACTGGAGGGACGGTGAGGAGATCTAAGGCCACTGCTAAGTCCTAGATGGAATTTTGTGCATTGAAGCCTCTGGAATTCTCTCTTGTTGATATGGAGACAGTTCCCCCATAAAACCTAATGGGTTTTTAAGCAATCCAGGATGAGATCAGGCACACGGCTGGAACTTTTTCTAAAGGGGCTGACAAACAGAAGTAAGGGGAGTGGGCCGCTCACTATACCACGTGAGCCAGTCAGAAGAGCAGACATGCAGAGACTCTCAGACTGCTTCTCCCCAGCTTGGTGGAGTGAGGGCCCCAGTCTTGGTCAGAAGTTGGCTTACTGCTCAGAGTCTTGAGGGAACAAGAAGCTAGAGTTGGTGATAACTGCATGATTGGGTCTAGAATTCAGGATACCTGGATTCTATTCCCAGCTCATCCACTTACCCCTTTCCTCTGTGAAAGGGGCATGGATTTTTCCAGCTCCCCAGATGGATCACGTCTGTCGAGTGCTTTTGGCTTTAGGGAGAGGGGAGCTACTGGGTGAAAAAAAGAGATGTGATTATTGTTGGAGGGAAGTCACAAATGCTGGCAATAGCAGTGAGAAGGGAGGAATCCATCAAATCCTTATTTGAAGAGGAGAAGCAGAATATATTTCTAGACATCATGATGAAAAGCATCATGGAGAGGTCAGGGCAGGTGCCCTGGGGAATGGAGTGGCGAGGAGAACCAGTTACCCAGTCAGCGACATCCAGAGAACAGACTACATCTTGAACAGAAGTGCTCAGGAGGGTGCAAGATGAAGATGCCGTCTTTATCCTTTCCTCCCTCTTCCCTTGCATGGGGTATTGAATCTCTGTCATCTGCCCACAGCCTATAATTGAGTCTCCCAGCTGCAGTGACTGTTTGACTCTTCAATTGTCATGGATAGAGATTATGGAGGGGGAGAGAGCGATTGTCAGGTGCCTGGCAGGGCTCGGGCAGCTTTGGCAACGAAGGCGGGATCCGACAAAGCAGGCTGTCCTCACCCTTCCCCCATCTCCTTAACCCCAAAGTCATTTAACCGCCTATCTATTAGATCACTTCACAACACTGTTTATTCTCTCCTTCCCTGAGAGCTGAGGCCCAAAGAAATCCAGATTCTTGAGCACCAGTAATGACAATAAGCACATCAATGATATTAATGTTAATAATAGCAGCTAGTGTTTGTGGAGTGCTTTAAGGTTTACAAATCCCATCTCATTTTGTCCTCATAATGCACTGATTTCATCATCCCTTTGCACCGATCAGTTGTGGGGAAATGGAGAGATAACATACCCATGACTATGAGTTTATTAATTTTCTCTTTCAACAAACATTTTAACGAATACTTACTAATTTCCATGCATTGTGTATCTACTCCAGAGCAGATACAAAAAGAAATGCCAGGTTTCTGCCCTGAGGGAGCTTACCATCCAGCAAGGAAGGGAAGGCGCATACACAAAATAGAATAGAATACAAATGAAAATAGAGTTGCATAAGAGAGAGGTCAGTCAGTCAATAAACATTTATTAAATGCCTACTGTGTACTGGGCGCTGTGCAACAGTTCCTGCTCTCAAGGAGCTTACAGTCTAATGAAATTGAAAACAAAATGCTCTGAGAGTTTGGAAGGAGGAGGCTCAGCAGGGCTGGGTGTAGCTCATGCAGTGTGATAATCCATAGGGGAACTGTCTGCCTCAACATCTGCTCTGACTGCCCAGCAATTGTTCTATCCAATCCAAAGACTCCTATACAGTAGGTAGTGATAGGGACTGGACTTGTCATTGCATTCGTAGCTGGAGAAGCTCCTTTTAGCCTGTGCGACTTGGCCTCTCTGCAGTTTGTGGTCTTAGAAAACCATCTGACTTCTGGTGCTAAGATGGTAGAGTAAGGAAGGAACCCTCTGAAGCCCTCCCAAATTCTTCTCCAAACAACTAGGAAACTGCCTTGGAATTGGTCTGGGAGCGGGGAAGCAGCTTATCAGCACAGCAGGAAAGGTCTGTCTCACTGGGGTAGGAGGAGAGTAAGGTCTAACAGCAGCAGCAGCAGCCAGCCAGCCTCACAGCAGGGGGCCTGCAGCAAGGCTCCGAGCCTGGGGCAATCTAACAGCAAGACCCACCCTTCTGCAAACCAGAAGCCCCCTAGGCAAGTGAGCAAGGTCCTCCCCCAGTGACTTCACCCTGTGTACAAGCCATCAGCCATGCCCGACACCACTTCTGACTAGTAGTAAAGCCCCACCACTGGGGCCTGCCAGCAAAGAGACACTGTTTCCACAGTAACCCAGCAGCAGAGTCCCATCCGTTGGGCAGATCAGCAACAAGATCCCTCCTCCAGGGCCAGCCACCAGAAAAACTCTGTTACCATAGCAACTCAGCAGCAAGGTTCCCCACTCTGGAGCAGGCCAGCAACTAAACCTCACACCTAGGAGGCCCAGCAGAAGGGAAGCCTACCCTCCAGAGAAAGTGAGCAGCTCAGCCCTGAAGTCCAGTGAAAGTCAGCAGTAAGACCCTGACCCCCAACGTAAAAAGTTTGGGACAGTACAGGACTAGATCCCAACTTTCATGTGAAGATATCAAGTCACAAAAAAGGCAAATTGAAAAGTTTTTGTATAAAAAAAAAAGCCAACGCAACAAAGATTAGGAGGGAAGCAGAAAATTGGGAGAAAATCTTTACAACTAGTGTCTCTGATAAAGGCCTCATCTCTAAAATATACAGGGAACTGAGCCAAATTTATAGGATTACAAATCATTCCCCAATTGAGAAATGGTTAAAGGATATGAACAGGCAGTTTTCAGAGGAAGAAATTAAAGATATCTATAGGCATATGAAAAAATGCTCTAAATGCTCTAAAAATGCTCTGATTAGAGAAATGAAAATCAAAACAACTCTTAGGTACCACATCTCTCCTGTCAGATTGGCTAAAATGACAAAACAAGAAAATGCTGGAGAGGATGTGGAAAATTGGTGCACTGTTACACTGCTGGTGGAGTTGTGAACTGATCCAGCCATTCTGGAGAGCAATTTGGAATTATGCCCAAAGGACTATAAAAGTGTTCACACCCTTCTAACCCAGCAATACCACTTCCAGGGTTGTATCCCAAAGAGATCACACAAGAGGGAAAAGGACCCATACATACAAAAATATTTATAGCTGGTCTTTTTGTAGTAGCAAAGAATTGGAAATCAAAGGAATGCCCATCAATTGGGGAATGGCTAAACAAGTGGTGGTATATGAATGTAACGGAATACTATTGTGCTATAAGAAATGGGGAAGATACAGACTTCATAATAATCTGGAAAAACCTACTCTATATAATGCTGAGTGAGCGGAGCAGAACTAAGAGAACATCATACACAACCACAGATATATGGATTCTGTGATGACTAACATTGATAGACCTCGCTCTTCTCAGCAATACAGGGTTCAAAGACAACTCCAAAAGACTTGTGAAGGAGAGAGCTATCTACATCCAGAGAAAGAACTATGGAGACTGAATGCAGATTGAGGCAAACTATTTGCTCCCCTTTTTATTTTCTTTTGTATTTTTTCTCTGTTTTGTTTTTGTTTCTTCTTTCTCACAATTCATTCCATTGGTAATAATTCTTTACAACTTGACTATTGTGTAAATAAGTTCAATGTGAAGTTATATGTATAAGATATATCGGATTCCATGCCATCTTGAGGAGTGTGGGAGGGGGAGAAGGAAATCTGGAACTCAAAATCATGCAGAACTGAGTGTTGTAAACTAAAAATAAAAAATCTTAACAATAAAAAAGTAAAAAAAGGCAGAAAAAAGAGCGAAAAAAAAACCAAAAAAGAGCTTAACTATAGAAAGTTACTGTGTAGATGGGAAGGATCAAGGCATAACCTTAGAAGAGGACAATAGTGCCAAAATGGCTACATGTGAAGTCTCAAAGAAAAATTTAATTTGGCGTTAGGCCCAAAAAGAATTCCTGGAGCAGCTTAAAAAAGATTTCATAAAGCAAATTAGAGGAGTAGAAGAAAAATTGGGAAAAGAAATGGGAGTAATGTAAGAAAATCATGAAAAAAAAGAGTCAATAGCATGAAAAAAGATATACAAAAACTTGCTAAGGAAAATATCTCCCTAAAAAATAGAATTGGCCAGATGGAAAAGGGAGTACAAAAGTTCACTGAAGAAAATAAGTCCTTAAAAATTAGAATTCAACAAGTGGAAGCTAATGACTCTATGAGACATCAAGATATGACAAAATAAAATCAGAAAAGTAAAAAAAAATGAAGAAAATGTGAAATTTCTCATTGGAAAAACAGCTGGCCTAGAAAATAGATACAGGAGAGATAATACAAAAATTATTGGACTACCTAAAAGCCATGATAAAAAAAAAAGCCTGGACAACATATTTCTAGAAATTATCAAAGAAAACTGCCCTGAGATATTAGAACCAGGGGACAAAATAGAAATTTAAAGAATCCACTGATCATAGCCTGAAAGAGATCCCAAAATGGAAACTCCCAGGAATATCATAGCCAAATTCTAGAGCTCATAGATCAGGGAGAAAGTATTGAAAGCTACCAAAAAGAAACAATTCAAATATCATGGAACGATAATCAGGATTACACAGGATTTAGCAGCTTTGGAGGGCTTCGAATATGATATACCAGAAGGCAAAGGAGTTATGACTGCAACCAAGAATCACCTACCCAGCAAAATTGAATATAATCTCTTTGGGAGAATATGGACATTCAACAAAATGGAGGACTTTCAAGCATTTCTAATCATAAGATCAGAGCTGAATAAAAAATTTGACCTCCAAATATAAGACTTGAGGAAAACATTAAAAAGTAGAAGAGAAACAAGAAAGAGAAAACATAAGAAATTCAATAAGGTTAAACTGTTTATATTTCTATGTGGCAAGATAATATTGTAACTCTTAACAACTTTATTATTATAAGGAGACTTCGATGGGATGATACAAAAAAAAAACTCCAGAATAAAGAAGTGAGAAAGAAAATTGCATTGGAAGAAGGAGAGGGAGATTGAATGGGAGTAAATTATCCCACATAAAAGAGGCATGAAAGAGCTATTATGCTTGAGGGAAAGATGGGGAGTGGGTAGTCAGAGTTTAAACCTCACTCTCTTCAAAATTGGCTTAATGAGAGAATACTGTACACATTCAGTTGGATATGGAATCTCTCTTACCCTATAAGGAAGTAAAAATAGATGGGGGTAACAGAAATCGGGGAGTGATAAAAGGGAGGGTATATCAGGGAAGGCAGTGATCAGATGTGAAACACTTGTGAGGAGGGAAAGAGTGGAGAGTGAGAGAGAGGGAGATAAGCAGGCAAAAATAGCATGGAGGGAAAATATACAGTTAGTTTTCATAACTATAAATGTGAATGGGATGAACCCATCCATAAAATGAAAATAGATAGCAGAATGGATTAAAAACCAGAATCCTCACATATGTTGTTTACAAGAAACACACTTGAAGTTGAGAGATACACATAGGGTAAAGGTAGAAGACTGGAGCAGAATTTATTATGCTTCAGCTGAAGCAAAGAAAGCAGGGGTAGCAATCCTGATCTCAGACAAAGCAAAAGCAAAAATAGATCTAATTAAAAGAGATAAAGGAGGAGACTATATCTTGTTGAGAAGTACCATAGACAATGAAGTCGTATCAATACTCAACATGTATCCACCAAGGGGTATAGCATTTAAATTTTGAAGAAGCTGAATAACAGGAGGAAATAGATAATAAAATCAAACTAGTGGGGGAAATTGACCATGTATTAGGACACAAATGCATAAAAGCAGAAATAGTAAATGCATCTTCTTCAGATCATAATGCAGTAAAAATCACATTCAATAATGGATAGTGGAAAGAGAGATTAAAAATTAAATGGAAATTAAATAATCAAATCTTAAAAAACAAATGAGTCAAAGAACAAATCATGGAAATGATAATTTCATTAAAGAAAATGGCAACAATGAGACAACATACCAAAATTTATGGGATGCAATCAAAGTGGTACTAAGGGGAATATTTATATCTCTAATTGATTGCATCAATAAAATAGAGAAAAAGCAGATCAATGAATTGGGCATATGACTAAAAAAACTAGAAAAAGAACAAATTAAAAAATCCTCAATTAAATACCAAATTAAAAATCCTGAAAATCAAAGAAGAGACTAATAAAATTGAAAATAAAAAAAAAACCATCGAACTAACAAGCAAAACTAGAAGCTGGTTTTATGAAAAAATTCAGTAAAGTGGATAAACCATTGGTCAATTTGATTAAAAAAAGAAAAGAAGAAAACTAAATTACTAGTATCAAAAATGAAAGAGGTAAATTCACCACCTGTGAAAAGGAAATTAAGACATTTGTCAGGAACCATTTTGCCCTATATGCCTATTTGCCCTCTATGCCAATAATTTTGGCCATCTAAATGAAATGGATGAATATAATACTTAAATAACTCAGTCTTAGAAAAAGATATTGAACAAGCCATAAATGAACTTCCTAAGAAAAAATCCCCAGGACCAGATGGGTTCTCAAATGAATTCTACCAAACATTGAAAGAACAATTAAAATGCTACATAAACTATTTGGAAAAATAGGCAAAGAGAGAGTCCTACCAAATCCCTCTTATGACACAAATATGGTGCTGATACCCAAACCAGAAAAAGTCAAAACAGAGAAAGAAAATTATAGACCAATTTCCCTAATGAATATTGATGCAAAATTTTAAATAAAGTACTATCAAAGAGATTATAGCAACATATCACAAGGATGATACACTATGACCAGGTGAGATTTATACTAGGAATGCAGGGCTGGTTCAATGTTAAGAAAACTATTAGTGTAATTGCCCATATCGATAACAAAACCAACTGAAATCATATGATTATGTCATTAGATGCAGAAAAAGTCTTTGACAAAATACAACACCTATTCCTATTAAAAACACTAGAAAGCATGGGAATAAATGGAGCTTACCTTAAAATGATAAGTAATATTTATCTAAAACCATCAGCAAGCATTGTCTATAATGGGGATAAGCTAGAAGCCTTACTATCATAATCAGGGGTGAAACAAAGATGTCCATTATCATCTCTATTATTTAATATTGTACTAGAAATGTTAGCTATAGTAATAAGAGAAGAAAAAGAAATTAGAGGAATTAGAATAGGCAATGAGGAAACAAAACTATCACTCTTTGCAGAAGATATGATGTTATACTTAGAAAATCCTAGAGAATCAACTAAAAAACTATTTGAAATTACTAACAACTTTAGCAAAGTTGTAGGATACAAAATAAACCGATATAAATCATCAGCACTTCTGTATATTACCAACAAAGTCCAACAGCAAGAGATAGAGAAATTCCATTTTTTTTAAAATAAATTTTATTTAATATGTTTAGTTTGCAGCATTGATTTTCACAGGAGTTTGAATTACAAATTTTCTCCCCATTTCTACCCTCCCCCCCACTCCAAGATGGCATATATTCTGGTTGTCCTGTTCCCCAGTCTGCCCTCCCACCTGTCACCCCACTACCCTCCCATCCTCTTTTCCCTTTCATTCTTGTAGGGCAAGATAAATTTCTATGCCCCATCGCCTGTGTGTCTTACTTTCTTGTTGCCTGAAAAAACTTTTTTGTTTTTGTTTTTGAGCAACTATTTTTTAAAACTTTGAGTTTTAAATTCTCTCCCCTCTTCCCTTCCCACCCACCCTCCCTAAGAAGTCCAACAATTCAACATGGGCCATATGCATATCATTATGTATAACCCTTCCACAATACTCATGTTGTGAAAGACTAACTATATCTTGCTTCTTCCTAACCTATCCCCCTTTACTGAATTTTCTCCCTTGACCCTGTCCCTTTTTGAAAGTGTTTGTTTTTGATTACCTCCACCCCCATCTGCCCTCCCTTCTATCATCCCCCCTTTTTTATCTTCTTCCGCCTTCTTTCCTGTGGGGTAAGACA
>CM053622.1:705024560-705079729 GCA_028646595.1 Phalanger gymnotis | reverse complement strand
AAGACTAACTATATCTTGCTTCTTCCTAACCTATCCCCCTTTACTGAATTTTCTCCCTTGACCCTGTCCCTTTTTGAAAGTGTTTGTTTTTGATTACCTCCACCCCCATCTGCCCTCCCTTCTATCATCCCCCCTTTTTTATCTTCTTCCGCCTTCTTTCCTGTGGGGTAAGACACCCAACTGAGTATGTATGGTATTCCCTCTTCAGGTCAAATCTGATGAGGGCAAGATTCACTCATTCCCCCTCACCTGCCTTCTCTTCTCTTCCTACAGAACTGCTTTTTCTTGCCACTTATATGCAAGATAATGTACCCCATTCTATCTCTCCCTATCTTCCTCTCTCAATATATTCCTCTCTCATCCTTTATTCATCTTCAACTCACCCTGTGCCCTCTCTCTCTCTCTCTCTCTCTCTCTCTCTCTATATATATATATATATATATGTATATATATACACATACATATATGCATACATGCACATTCACATATACACATATATATACATAAACACACACACTTATATATAAATACATACATGCTTCACCTGCCCTAATATATTCAGGTCTCATGAATCATTCACATCATCTTTCCATGTAGGAATATAAACAAAACAGTTCAACTTTAGTAAATCTCTTGCAATTTCTTTTTCTTGTTCCTTTTCTTGATCACCTTTTCATGCTTCTCTTGATTCTTGTGTCTGAAAGTCAAATTTTCTATTCAGCTCTGGTCTTTTCACTGAGAAAGCTTGAAAGTCCTCTATTTTTTTGAAAATCCATATTTTGCCTTAGAGCATGATACTCAGTTTTGCTGGGTAGGTGATTCTTAGTTTTAATCCTAGCTCTATTGACCTCCGGGAGAAATTCCATTTAAAATAACTGTAGACAATAAAAATATTTGGGAGTCTACCTGCCAAGACAAACCCAGGAACTATATGAATACAACTATAAAATGCTTTTCACACAAATAAAGTCAGATCTAAACAATTGGGAAAATATTAATTGCTCATGGGTAGGCCAAGTCGATATAAGAAAAACCACAATTCTATCTAAACTAATCTATTTATTCAGTTCCATATCAATCACACTACCAAAAATTATTTTATAAAGCTAGAAAAAATAATAACAAAATTTGTCTGGAAGAACAAAAGCTCAAGGATATCAAGAGAATCAATGAAAAAATGTGAAAGAAGGCGATCTAACTATACCAGATCTCAAACTGTATTATAAAGCGGTAATTATCAAAACAATCTGGTACTGGCTAAGAAATAGAATGGTGGATCAGTGGAATAGATTAGGTACAAATTACACTATAGTACATGACCATAGTAACATAGTATATAATAAATCCAAAGATCCAAGCTTTTGGAGCAAAAACTTATTATTTGACAAAAACTGCTAAGAAAACTGAAAAACAGTATGGCAGAAACTAGGTATAGACTAACATCTCACACTGTATACCAAGATAAGGTCAAAATGGGTATATCATTTATACCTAAAGGATGATACCATAAGCAAATTAAGAGAGTATGGAATAGTTTATCTGTCAGATTTAAGGATAAGGGAAGAATTTAGGACCAAAGAAGAGGTAGAGAGCATTATAAAATGTAAAATAGATCCTCTTGATTATAAAAAATTAAAAAGTTTTAGTACAAACAAAATTAAAATGAAAGCAGAAAACTAGGGGGGGGGGATTTTGCAAAAAATATCTCTAATAAAGGCCTCATTTCTCACCTATATAGAGAACTTAGTCAAATTTATAAAAATACAAATCATTCCCCAATTGACAAATGGTCAAGGGATATGAACAGGCAGTTTTCAGACAAAGAAATCAAAGCTATCTATCATCATATGAAAAAAAATGCTCTAAATCAGCAAATCGAAACAACTCTAAGGTACCACCTGACACCTATCAGAGTGGCTAGTATGACAAAAAAGGAAATTGCTGTACTTTGGAGGGGATGTAGGAAAACTGGGAAACTAAAGTACTGTTGGTGGAATTGATCTGTTGTGAGTTGGTGAACTGATCTAACCATTCTGGAGAGCAATTTGGCACTATGCCCAATGTGCTCTAAAATTATGCATATTCTTTGATCCAGCAACCACTACTAGGTCTATATCCCAAAGACATACAAAAAAAAGGAAAAGCACCTATTTGTACAAAAATATTTACAGCAGCTCTTTTTGTGGTGGGTAAGAATCGGAAATCAAAGGGGTGCTTTTCAATTGGGGAATGACTAAAAAGCTGTGGTATGTGATTACAACGTAGTATTATTGTGCTATAAGAAATGACAAGCAAAATGATTTCAGAAAAATCTGGAAAGACTTACATGAACTGATGCACAGTGAAGTGAACAGAACCAGGACAATATTGTACATGGTAACAGCAATATTGTTCAATGAAGAAATGTGAATGTCTTAGCTATTCTCAGCAATACAATGATCCAAGGCAATCCCAAAGGACTAATGATGAAGCATACTATCTGCATCCAGAGAAAGAACTGATATTGACTGAATACAGAATGAAGCATGCTGTTTTTCACTTTCTTTCATTTCTTTTTCTTTTATTTGAGTCTTCTTTTACAAAATGACTAGTACGGAAATATTTTATATAACTGCACATGTATAACCTGTATCTGATTGCTTACTATCTCAGAGAGAGGGGAAGGGAGGAAAGCACAAAGGGAGGGGGAATTAGAATTTGGAAGTCAAAATTATAAATAAAAATGTTAAATAATTGGAAAGAAAAAAAGCCACCTCTACCACTGAAGGATTGTAACCTGTCCAGGGTCACTCAGCCAGTATTAGAAGAAGGATTTGAACCCAGGTCTTCCTGGTTTTGAGGAAGGCTCTCTATCTATTATATTGTATCGTACCACACTGTCTGAAATGTATAATATAGGAATAAATATGCTGTTTCTATAGATGAGGAAACTGAAGCCAAGAGGGGTTAAGTGCCTTGCCTGAGGTCACACAGTCAGTTGACAGAGCCAGCATCCCAACCCCTCCTAATTCTAGTGCTTTTCCTTTTTAATTATTTCGTATTTATCCTGTAAAGAGCTTGTTTGTACATATTTGTTTGCTGGTCGCCTCCCCCATTAGATTGTAAGTTCCTCAAGGGGAGAGAATATCTTTTGCCTTTTCTGTATTTCCAGTGCATTTCCTACTACAGCAGAGCCAATTTTGCTAGAAATATTCCTTCAGATTAAGGCACCAACTTGCTGAAATGTAAATATTCATTTAGTAAGTCAACCAGCGTTTATTAAGCGATTGCAACCTCCCAGAATTGCACGAGGTGCCAAAGATGCAATTCTATTATTAAACATTCTATTGTGGGTTCTGGGGGGAGGGCATGGGATGTGGAAAGATAATACATTAAGAAGTCTGCAAGCATATCCACAAAGGTGTGGGTTAGTTTACCAGACTAGCCAGGGATGGCCTAGAATGGAGAGCAAGAGGCAGAGTCCTGTGTGGGAAGAGTCACAACATGGACTGCTGCAGTTCCAGGAAGGAAAGACTCCACTGAGTCACAGCATGAGGGCTTTGAACATTGGGGAAGAAGAGGTGTTTCAAAGGGAGGAAGTGAAGGGAGAATTATCAATTTGCAGGAGCTCTATGGTGCAATGGATAAAGTGCTGGGTTGGGAGTCAGGAAGACCCGAGCTCAAATTCTGTCTTGGTGTGACCCTGGACAAGTCTGCCCCTGCCTCAGTTTCCTCAACTGTAAAATGGGGATAATAATAGAACTTGCTTGACCTCCCAGGGTTGTTGTGAGCATCAATGAGATGATATTTGTACAGTGCTTAGTGGAGTGCCTGGCACATAGCAGGTGCTTAATAAATGCTTGTCCCCTCCCTTCCCTATGTCACAATTCTACTAAGAACAAGCGCCTGCATAGTCTTGGATCTGCTAGAGTCTACGGGTGGGTAGAGGAGGAGGCTTGTGCTGGAAGTAAGCTAGAAGGTAGAGACCAGGTAGGTGGTGTAAAAATGAGCCAACAGAATGCTTACTTTTTAAGATTTTATGTTTGTTTCATATTGTATTCATTATCTTTTGTTTTTACATCACTCTCATTTCTGCATACGTCCCTATGCCTGTCTCACTTAGGGAGCCGTCCTTTATCAAAAAGATTTAAAAAGAAAGAAGGGAGGGTCAGCTTAGCAAAATAAATCAATGCCTCAATTGCATCTGACAGGTGTTCAATCTTCCATACCCATAGTCCTCCACCTCGGCGAAGAGAGGAGGGAAGGGCATGTTCTTATCTTTTTTTAGTATAAAGAGGTACGTGACAAATCTGGACATTACAATTACACAACAGAACATCTCCTTTCTCATGTTTACTATCGACAAGGTGGCATAGTGGATACAGTACTGGAGTTCAAATCTTGCCTCAAACATTAGCTGAATGGCCCTGGGCAAATCATTTAAACCCTCAGCCTCAGTTTCCATATCTTTAGAGTGAGGAAAATAACAGCCCGAGCCTTACAGGGTTATTGAGAGTATGAAAAATGCTTTGCAGACCTCGATATTCTATGTACGCGTTTGATGTTACTATTGTTTTCCCAGAGCTCTGAACCTGAGCTCAAGCCCAGCTCTGTAGGGGAGGCCCAAGAGCCCATCAACCTCTTTTTACCTGCACCACTGTGAATCAAGTCAAGTTAACAACTATTTACTGAGTCTCTACTATGTGCCTGGCACTGTGCCAAGTGCTGGGGATACAAAGAAAGACAAGACAGTCCCTGGCCTCATGGAGTTTACAATCTAATACAATCCTCTGAGCAGGGGCTGTCAATGATGTTAGAAAAGAGGTGAATGTCTGAGGGGAAGGAAGCCTCTTGCCAAGAGGCACAATGTTCCTCCTCACTGTCCTTTGCTGCACCAAGGAGAAAGGAACTGGTACATAGCGACTCCAAACGCAAACAACTGTGTGTAAGCGTGATTTTTGCTGTTCTTCGGTCCTGTCAGTCATATCATCTCTTCATGATCCTATCTGAGGTTTTCTTGGCAGAGATCCTGGAATAGTTTGCCTTTTCCATCTCTAGTTCACTTGCCCTATTTGAGGTTTTCTTGGCAAAGATACTAGAATGTTTTCCCATTTTCTTCTCCAATTCATTTGACAAATGAGGAAACTGAGGCAGACATGGTTAAGTGACTTGTCCAGAATCTCACAGCCAGTAAGTATCTGAGGCCGGATTTGAATTCAGGAAGATGAGTCTTCCTGCCTTCAGGCCTGGTACTCTATCTACTGTGCCACCTAGCTGCCCTTCAGACAAGATATGTATAGGATTAATTAGACATAATCTCAGAGATAAGGCAGTAACGAGGGACTGGGAAATGCTTCTTGTAGAAGGTACGATTTTAGCTGAGACTTGGAGCCCAGTGCTAGGTTAGTTGGGAATGGGCACAGGCCTTACTTTCATTCAGATAAGGAGCCTTGCAGAAAGCTCAGCCTCCCACCTATCTGCCTGGCAGTCTCTTCTAGCCCTAGGGAAAGCTTCACTGCAATTCCTTCTTTATGATTCTGCCAAATGAAGCATAACCTTAACTACAACACCCTCTTGATAGGTTGCAGGGAGGGCAGGATGAGGGCCTGCATGGAGGGCCGCTTCAGTGCCATAATGTAATCACTGGCGTGGGTCATTTCAATTATGGACACCTGAGTGCAGAGTGAGAGCTGCTGCTCATAAACGCCCCCGTGCTGGGTTGCTTGGTTAATTATGAACCCATAAGTGTCTTGGTAGGTAAATAACTCAGTGCTGAGAGATGCCAGCAGAGAGATGGAGAGGAGAGAAATAAGTAGTGGAGCAGATCTAGCAATGTATCATGTGAGGTAGGATACCCAGGCTGCTGGTTGGGTTGCTGGGAGGGCAAACCCACCATCAGACAGTTGAGGGTCCTGGAACCTTGGACAGAGGGCAGACCATCCACAGACAGGGTGCTGTTGTGTGAGGGGAATACTGAGCCACAATACCTTAGGTAGGGACCCAGGTGGAACAATTTACTATTGATCCCAGAGCTGTAGTGTTAAATTCTGATCGTTAGTGCCCTCAGGGGAATAAGTTTCAACCCATAGCTAAAAGAAACTGGACCTAAAGAGGCCGAGTTTTGAGCATGGAAGAATGAATAAATGTAAACTCTAGTCCCAAACATTGATTCCATCCAGGTGTGCATCTGGGGAATGAATGAGAAAGGCAACAGATACTTGAGGTCCTAGTAGGTTTAAAAAACATTGGCATCATTTCTGTGGCATTTCTACCTTGGTTCCTTTCAAAACAATCCCTTTGGTTTGCTCTAGATTCCTCACCCAGCCAGGCTTAGGACCTGACTGAGGGAGCCTATGAATTCTCTTCCAAAGATTTATGTGCACCAAGGGTTCTTAATCTTTCTGGTGTCACAGTTCCCTTTAGCAGTCCAGTGAAGCCTACACAACTCTTCTCAGAATGATTTTTTTAGAATAAAATTCATAAGATTACAAAGAAAACCAATTATACTGAAATGCAATTGTCAAAATATTTTTTAAAAACCTGGTTCATGGATTCCAGGTTAGAAATGCCTAGGCACAGATTAGCCCAGCTTTTCTATATTATGCCTGAACCTTCCTAATGAGTGTCAACCATCAATCAATCAAAAAGCATTTGTGATGCTCCTACTATGTGCAAGGCATAGTGCTTGTAGCTTTGGATACCAATGAAACAGTGAGGCCATCCCTGCCCTGAAGAAACTTCTACTGGTGCTCATGTGTGTATGGAGAGGGGAAAGGAGGCTGTTCCATGTCTATGGATAAACAAATACAGTATACATACAAAGTAAACATGCAGTGGTATGGGAGGTGGGAGATTCACAATTAGTCGAGGCAGGAAAGTTCTTTCAAGGAAATGGTATTTGAAGGGAGCCCCGAAGGAATAGAGAGTGAAGAGGCAAGCGTGTAAACACTGTGAAACTCGGTGGACATGAATGGTGGTACTGTTGACACAATTTGGGGAGTTAGGAGGAGAGATGGGTTTAGGAGGATGAGTTCTCTTTCGAGCAGGTTAAGTTTGAGATGCATAGGGTCCATTCAGGTGGACATGTCCATCCGGCACTTGGAGATGAGAGACTGACACTCATGGGGGAGACGAGCATGGGACATCTAGATTTGGGAGTTATCTCTTTGCATAAAGTATTGTTGGTATGTTTATCAGATTTTCAGATGGTACAAAACTGGCAGCGATGATTCATATTCTGGATTATTACAGGTTCAGGATCCAAAAAGATCTTGACAGGCAAGAATGGTAGGCTAAATCTAATAAGATGAAATTTAATATGAATAAGTGGAAACTCTTACACTTGGATTCAAAATGCAAATATCACAAACATAATATGGGAGTGGCAAGGCTAGACTGAAAAAAAGTTCGCATAAAGAAAGATCTAGGAGTCTACTCCCTAGTAGAATACAAGCTCAAAATGAGACAACAGTGGGGCATATCAACCAAAAAAGTTAACCTGGTCTTTGGTTGCACTGAAAGGCCTAGAGTCACTAGGGAAGTGACAGTACTACTATACTATGCTCTTGTCAGATGACATCTAAAATATTGTGTTGTACTCTGGGTACCACATTTTAGGAAGGACATTAATAAACTGGAAAGCATCCAGAGGATGGTGAAGGGTCTCAAGATCGTGCCATATGACAATGAATTGAACAAACTTGGGGTGTTTAACCTGGGAGAGAGAAGACTTAGGAGGACAAGAAAATTGTCTTCAAGTATTTGAAGGACTGTCATGGGGAAGAGAGATCAGACTTATACTTAGGCTCAGAGGATAGAACTAAGAGCAATGAGTAAAAGCTACAAAGAAGAAAATTTAAGCTTGATGTCAGGAAAATCCTTTTAACATAAAAGTTCAATTGACTGCCTTCACAAGCAGTGGATTCCCTATGCCTCTGGAGGTATTTTAGCAAAAGCTAAATGACCACTTGCCAGAGATGCTGAAGAGCGATTTTTTTGTAGGTATGAGTTAGGCCAAGTGGATATTGAGGTCCTTCCTATCTGTGAAAATCTGGGAGATAACAGATATTTTCTAGTTTGGACATTGCTGGGGAAGTCATACTGCTTATTCAACATGTTAGTTTTCTCCATCTGTGAAACACAGATATTGTATTAGTCCACCCTGATACTTCTTAGGAGTTAAAAGTTGAGTCAATGATGTTACCATATTCACCAAGGTGGGCACACCCATGAGGTGGGTCACACCCAGGTCTCAAGGTTCACAAACTCTGAGATATATAGCAGCACAGTTGTCACTGGAGCATTAATCTTTTGGGAGACAGCCAGGCTCCATTTGGGCTGGACAGTCCTGGTGGAGATGACCTAAGGAGTGATTGTGTTTCAGGTTGCATGAGTCAGCTCACATTCTACTCACAGTACCAAAGAGTGGCCCAATGGCGGTCCAGCATTGTAACATTACCAGCTGTGGCAGTCACTAAGAACTGGCCAATCAAGGCAGGGAAATTGGATAATATCTAATTGGAGCTGAATAGGAAAACAACTGAGTCATACAGACACAGAAAGAAACAATTCCAGGGCACAAGGCACGTGGACAATTTAGAGCAGTGAAACAAAAACAAACCAAATCCCAAGGATTATCATGGCCTAGCCAGGTCCGCCTAGACCATGAAAGATACTAGAGTCTTTTTTTTAAGTCAATAGATTAAGGGGAGCAAACTGTTCAATAATCAGGGGATAGATTTCTTTCTCTTTTTTCTAAAAGTATGTAATTACTCATTTAGATTGAGAGTCATGGATCATTAGAGCAGGAAGCAGTTTTGGAGATTATCTAGCAGGTTCTCCACCCCTGATTCTAGTGTAATGTCTTCTTTTCATACACGGGGAAACTGAGTCCTAGAAAGATCGTGTGGCGTGCTCAAGTTTATACCTGAGCTAGCAACAGAACTGAAATAGGCGTCTGTCCCAATCTCTCTTAATGCTAGCAATGCCTTCTCCCTATTGATTATCTCCTGTTTATCCTGTATCTATCTTGCTTGTACATAGTTGTTTGCATGTTTTCTCCTCAGTTAGAATGTGATCTCTTTAAAGCAGACCTTGTTTCCTTTTCTTTGTTTCCTCAGAGTTTACTGCCATGTCTGGCATATGATAGTCACTTAATAAATTCTTGTTAACTTGACTTGAACCCTGGTCTCCCTATCCCTAGTGCACTGCCCTTTCTCCTGTTGTATGTTGCTTTCACTACTACACAATGCTGCATTTATGTCAGGACTTGGATTTATAACTATCTTGGGGCTTCCCTGAGCACACACAGATGGCCTAACTTGGAGGTTCCCTACTTCTTCTACCATGTGGGTTAAGGGTAGCCCCCTCTGGAGGAGTTTTCACCCATACGAAAAAGTCACCAAAATGTATTTGAAGATAATAGTAATATATGCACCCAAGAAAGTATGATAAAACTGCATACACGAGCAATCCAACATTTATGAAGGGCCTACTATGTGCAAGGCACTGTGTTAAGCTCTGAGAATACAAAGACAAACTGGTCCTTGCCCTTAAGAAGCTTACATGCTACTGGGGGTAGGGGAATGCAACACATGCACAGGTAATACAAAGAAGTTCCAAGAAGGTGAGTGTTAATCTCTGGTTGAATTAGGAAAGGCTTTGCATAGAGGGTGGCAACTGAGGTTGGCTTTGAAGGAAGCTAGGGATTCTCAGAGGCAGAGATGAAGAGGGAGTGCTTTCTAATTTTTTAAATAATTAATTTATTTTTGGTTTTCAACATTCACTTCCATAAGATTTTGAGTTTTATATTCCCCTCCCTTCTCCACCTCCCTCCCCAATCTGATATAGGTTCTACTCACACGTTCATATTAAACATATTTTCACATTAGTCATGATGTAAAGAAGAATTTGAACTAATGGAAGGAACCAGGAGAAAGAAGAAACAAAAGAAAATGAGAGCAAATAGTGTGCTTCCATCTGTATTCAGACTCCAAAGTTCTTTCTCTGGATGTTGATAGCATTTTCCATTGTGAGTTTTTTGGAGCTGTCTTAGAACCTTGCATTGATAAGAAGAGCTAAGTCTATCAAAGTCAGCCACAATGTGGCTGTTACTGTGTACACTGTTCTCCTGGTTCTGCTCATTTCACTCAGCATCAGTTCATATAAGTCTTTCCAGGTTTTTCTAAAGTCGGCCTGCTCATCATTTCTTATAGCACAGTAGTATTCCATTATATTCATATACCACAACTTTTTTCAGCCATTCCTCAATTGACGGACATCCTTTCAATTTTCAATTCTTTGCCACCACAAAAAGAGCTGCTATAAATATTTCTGTACATGTGGGTCTTTTCCTGTTTTTATGATCTCTTCGGGATATAGACCTAGAAGTGACATTGCTAAGTCAAAGGGTATGCACAATTTTATAACCCTTTGGGCATAGTTCCAAATTGCTCTCCGGAATGGATGAATCAGTCCACAACTCCACCAACAATGCATTGGTGTTCCAATTTTCCCACATCTTCTCCAACATTTATCATTTTCCTGTTTTGTCATGTTAGCCAATCTGATAGATGCGATGCGGTACCTCAAAGTTGTTTTGATTTGCATTTCTCCAGTCAATAGTGATTTAGAGCATTTTTTCATATGACTGTAGATAGCTTTAATTTCTTCCTCTAAAAACTGCCTGTTCATACATATCCTTTGACCATTTATCAATTGGGGAATGACTTGTATTCTTATAAATTCAACTCAGTTCTCTATATATTTTAGAAATGAGGCCTTTATCAGAGATGTTGGCTGTAAAAATTGTTTCCCAGTTTTCTGCTTGAGGGAGTGCTTTCTAGACGTGGGGGAACTACATGTACAAATTCATGGAGTGGGGAAATGAAGTGCTTTGTACAGAGGTTTGAGACAATGATGAACAATAGAAATGGGGAGGTTGGGAGAAGAAATGGTTTTTAGAGGGTAAGAGAATGAGTTGTACATAAAGGTTAACCTAATACATGGAAGCTGATGAGATCACCAAAGCAGAGAGTTTAGAGAGAGAAGAGGTAAGAGTCCAGGACAGAGCCTTGAGCAACACCCACACTTATTGGGCAAGAGGGGAGGAGGGTCCAGCAAAGAAGATTGAGGAGTGGTCAAACATCTGTGAAGTCCAAGAGAGATCAACAGCATAGATGCCATGAGAGGAGAGGATTTAGGCCACTATCTAGTGGCCAGTGCCAAAACCTGCTGAGGGGTCAAGGAGAATGAGCCCGAGAAAGGCCCATTGGATTTAGCAGTTAAGAATAGCAATGAGGGAGAAGAAAGAGTAGGATAATCGACTGAGGCAAAATAATGGTTGAAAGACTTCTGAGAAAAGGTATGTGTTTCATGAAGGTCGCAACGCTCTTTCCTGTGGTAGCAATCCTGGGCTTCTTCTGGGGAAAAGGAACTGAATGGTAGTACACTCCCCAGAGGAACAAGCCTCTGGGCTCCATTTCTGTGCAGTATGGGCATACCTGATATTCAAAGTTGGATAGAATTTAGTATTTTTCTAAGTACTTTAATCCACATTACCTCATTTTGATTTTCCCAGCAATATCATGGGGATATAGATATCAGGTACTGGTATTTCAGATATTTGTCCAAGGTCACCTAGCTATTTAGAGGAAGAGCCAGGACTGGAATACTAGTCTCCTGCCTTCTAATCCAATGTAATTTCTGCAACAAATAGATGCGTGTGTGTAGTGTAGAGGAATGGGGGAGGGAAGAAGGTTCTCCCTGGCCCTTAGAGTGGTGAAAACAATGAGTCTTCCCCACCTACTCCAATTGGAGAAAAGGAAGAAAGCTGGGATAAGGTTAGGGATGTTTGAAAATGTAAAGGCAGAGGAAGATAACCAATGGGAGAAAGCAGGAAATGGGAAGGTTAACAGGTGGAGAGGGGAGGGCTCCGTGGACACTTTCTGTTTGAAACTTCTTACGTTCCTCATTTCATTAACAGCGGCAGCAGAATTTCATGGACAATTGGCGTTGAGCACTAACAGGGAGGTAATGAGAGAAAGAGGCTTCAGGTAAAGGCTGTTTGTATTTAAATTCTTTTCTGGAAGAAGGAGGGTGGTGTTTTTAAAAAGCAATTTCAGAACTGGCCAAAGTTACCACCTATTTTAGCTCTTCTATGACCTCCACAAGGACAAAGAAAAATATCAGAGTTAGTGGGGCAAGGTAGATTTTTCTCCGTCCTCGACCCCCTACTAGCCAGCACACTCCCAAAGGCTGGTGGGGAGGGCTGGAGTAAGGCTGCAGATTTCACAGTCTCTCAGACTTGGGATTGTCTGGGAGGAGCACAGGGAGAATTGCCGGGAAATGTGTCCTTGGCAAGCCCAGAGAGAATCAGTCACTCCGTAATATGTATAGGCTGTCTGCTGCTGCATAAAAAAACCCTGTGAAGTCTGAGGCAAGGAAGAGGAATATGTAGAAACAAGGCAGAGTTCATGCCCTCAAGGAGTTCGTGACCTACTTGAGAAGGTAGAATAGGACCACGTAGGAAACCCGCTCAACTCTGAAGAGGGTGAAAACACAGATACCAATAAAGGCAACGTAAAGCTACATACATGAGCAATGAAGGGAAGGGGAGAATTGAGTGATCACAGCAAGGTGGAGAAGTTCAAGATTTCCGAGAGAAACTGTTCTGAGCAGTGAAGGGTGTGTGCGTCCTTAGATAAAGTAAGAAGAGAAGCTGGAGGGCACCTTTGAATTTGGATTGGAATCTGATACAATAGACAACAAGACTGCCATGCATGGGAACAGCTCAATTAACATAGTATTTTGAGAAAAATAACTAGCAGTTGTGTGTATTGAAGGGATGAGAGACTGGAGGAAGGGAGGGAAAACTTGTAGTTCAGGTGCTGAGTAACCAGGACTCCTTTCCTACTCTAAAGGACAAGTGGGAATGGATAAAAGGCTAAAGGGGAAGGGAAAGAAGGCTGGGTGCTTGGGGCAGGGACCCTTTCTTAGCCAGCTTGTAGCCTCCACTGTGCTGAGCACAGTAGGCTCGACAAATGGGCCTTTGGTTAATTGATCAATCCATGCAACCTGGATTCCCATTGACTCCAACAACTAACGTTCGGCAAAAGCCAGCATTAGATCAATGGCACTGGAGGTGAACCAGGCCTGGGAGCTGAGTGAGGCTGAGAGATCCAGAAAGGTAGGGGGCTCAAAGGAATTTAAGACAGTGAGGTGTCTAGAAAGAATCACTAATATGGATATTAATCATTGTAGATTCAGACCTAAAAGGCACTTGATCAACTATGAGGACCAGGGTTGGTAGGAAGGCTATTGTGCCACAGAAGGGCACTGTAATCTAAATTATACAGATAGGAAAGAGAGATGGAATGATTTTTGAGCATAGCTGTAGAGTGGGCTGGGCCTGGAGTCAAGAATGTTAAGAGTTCAAACCCAGCCTCAGACACTTACTAGCTATATGACCCTGGGCAAGTCACTTAACCTCTGTTTACCTTAATCCACTGGAGAAGGAAATGACAAGCCATCCCAGTATCTTTGCCAAGAAAACCCCAAGGACAGAATGGTCCACAGGGTGATGAAGAGCCAGACACGACTGAACAACAAATAGATCTGGATGGGGTAGAGAAGCTATCTAGTCTAACCCCTTCGTTTTACAGCTAGAGGATAAATGGTTAAGGTTCTATAGGTAGTTAGCAACAGAGGCATGATCTGAACCCAGGTCCTTTGACTCCAGAGCCAATATGCCTTATTCTAGTCTACGTTATTTCTCCTGCTCTTAAAAAAACCATTTGTGGTAAATGGAAATAGACAATAGAGCAGGTTAGGGCCCTGTGGCCCATTCCTTCTCCCTCCCCAACCAATCTCCCCCCCCCAGCCCCCATACACACACCTTAGGCGTGTATACTATAAACTCGGCCTAACTAGTCTGGCAGAGAACTCCACACAGCCCACAGGGAACAAAGTGTGATGGTGTACACTCCCAGAACTAGGAGGTAACCCCGGAACAAAAGCTTGTCAAATTGGTACAGGATTGTAAGCCATGAAGCCTCCTGTTGGGTAGTCTGGTCCAGAGCTTGAATGCAGGAGCTGATGGACTGGAGCTGGGCCAGGGCTTCCTCCAGAAACCCCACCTGGGTCTGATGCTCTTGACAGGGAGGAACATCTGAAATGATGGGAGAAAACAATCTTTTAAGTTAGGATTGTCAAGATTCAGTTTTCCCTTCAAGGCTAAGACCTGGAACTTAAGGTGGTTTGAGAAAAGCTGTAGGGGAAGAACGTTCACCCCCTGACGGAGAGGGGTGAAGCAGGGAAGAATGAAGATAAAATTGCCATGTGTACTATTAATTAGCATTCAGCTTAGACAGTATCCTGGGAGCAAACTTTGATTCTTCCCTTTCTTTCACTTCCCAATAATCTACCATGTCTTGTTCATTCTCTCTCCACTGTATCTCTTCTCTTCTCTCCACTCACACTGCCATTATTATAATTCTGATCTTTGAGACCTTCTGCCAGACTATTGTTATAGCCTCTTGCCTGGTCGCCTCGCCTCTGATTTTTCCCCATTCCAATCTTGTCTTCAGTCTTGCCAAAGTAATTTTTCTTAATGCACAGCTCTCACCATGTCACTCTTGTAACCAAAAACCCCCCAGTGGCTCCTAATTGCCTAAATCAGGGCCGTCCAAAAGGCTGTGCAGCCCGCCTACAATCATAGAAATTTACATAAATGTTTTAGTAAAGGAAGCCCAGCTACCACAGAGCTCTCACTAAAATGGCAAATCAAAATATATTGCCTATTGTTTCAATAAAAACCTAAGGTTGGACAGGCCTGGCCTAAATGACAAAATGCAATTCTTTCACTTGGGATTGAAAAATCTAGCTTCAACTTCTCTTTCTGGGCTTATTTTTCTCTACTCTCCTTCACACATTACAGTCCAGCCATATTGGACTCCTAACTATGCCCTGATCTTGCTCTCCCTTCTGCCTCTTTTCATTCACTCACTCTCATGCCCATTCTTGCGAAGTACTCCTTACATATCTCCAACTGTTGAAATTCTCCTCCTTCAAAGACTAGTGCCAGTCCTACCTTCTCTACCAACCCTTTCCTGGTCACATTCTCCTCAAATTTCTTGTGCCACTTTGTCTGGACCTCCCCTCGCCCTTATCACTTTCTGCCTCTACCATACTTATCTGTGAATGTGAATAAACCACCCTCCTCCATAATTAGTTTATAAATTCCTTGAAGGCAAGGGCACTTTTATCTTTGTATTCCTAACACCTAGCAAAGTGCCCTCCACATAGTAGGTGCTTCATAGCTCTTTGTTTAATTGACTTAAATGAGGGAAATGCCAAAGTTACAATGGCACATCTGAGGGCATCTAGGCCAAATTGAGGGGAATAGGTTTCATGGGCTTGGGGGGCCAACCCAACTTGTCCCATTTAGAGCCCTGGGGACATTGGGAGGACTACTGGGACAGGAAGATTACCTTGCTTTGTCACATTAAGTGAACAGCAAATCTAAGGCTTTGGAATTAAAAGCTTAGGTACTTTAGATTGTAAAGATATATCTTTTACTCACTAAAGTAGGGGTTCTTAACTTTTAGGGTGCCATGAACCTCTTTGGCACCCTATAGACACCTTCCCAGGATAATACTTTTAATGTATAAATTAAAATTCATAGAATAACAAATGAAACCATTTGTATTGGAATACAATGTATTACAATACTTAAAAACAAATTCACAGACCCCATGTTAAGAACCACAGATCTAACAGATAAGGCACAAACCACAGAAGCCTGTTTTCTAGTCCAAATGAGACTGATTAGAAAGGGAATCGGGTGGATGGAGCAGATAGGCCTTTAGGTTCTGGGATGGTTGAGCTGGAGCCATGAGAGTATGTTGTAGATCTAAAATCCCTAGCAAAGATCCCTGATGCCCTTAGGTGTTCCATCAATGTGAATTGATGGTGATAAAAATGAAGCACTGGGAAACTCCAGGCTTCTCACCTACCTGTTGGGGAATCAGCCATGATCAAAGAGGTTCTGGTCAGATGGGAACTGTCCACTGGTCTAGCCTCAGAAGTCCTTTGGAAACAAAAGAGGGGATGGTTCTGCCTACTGCTTCTTTCCGTATGGAGGAACTTCTCCAGAAGGATAGTCTTAGATAAGCTGAGAACCAGGAAGACCATACAGACTGTGAAGAAGACACCTAGAAAAGGGGGTCAGGCAGAGGTAGGGTTAGCAGAAAGATACAGTCCCTCTTCCTTTTCCAAATTAAAAAATAACATTAAATTTTTGTTGAGTAGCAGAAAAGTTAGCTCTCTTGTAGCCTCAAGACTACTCACCAATCAAAGGTGTACTCACTGCACTCCTGGGTACCTCATTAGACATGTTGACCTTGAAGACTGTGTAGCCCACCAGGATGTTGGTCTTGAAAATGATCCTGGTGCGGCACCTTGGGGGTAGATAGAAGCTGCCTAAATCTACAACCATGAGGAAGATGCTGGGAATCAACAGATTTACCACATGGGCCAATGGTCGTCTCCGAATCACCACCTGGGAAGGGAAAAGGAATCAAGTAACATGACTCCCTCCTGGGTTCCCCTCACTCTATCCTGCCTATCCACAACCAGGATTATGGAATCAACAACCTGAAGGGGGAAAGTCCTTTCAACTAAATGGTGTTTGTTGGTCAAAGGCTCCTCCTCTAACACACCCTGAGCTCCTAAGTTTTTTCAGAGTTTGAAAGTTTCTTTATTTCTCTTTTAGAAATGTGTGTGACCTTACTCCAAGGTTAGGAAAAATAGAAAGTTTCAAAGGATTAGGGTTGGGGGAAGGTATTTAGACTAGATCTATCAGTTCTTCCATATAGGGAACTCCTAATAAGGAAACCACATCTGGTTCCTTGACAACTGTGCTATCAAGGCATCTAGGCGGCACAGTGGATAGGACAGTGTATTTGGTGTCAGGAAGACCTGAGTTCAAATTCAGTCTCAGATACTTGCTAGCTGTGTGTCCCTGGGCAAATCACTTAACCTGTGTTTGCCTCAGTTTCCTCATTTGTAAAATGGGGATAATAATAGCACCTACCTCCCAGGGTTATCTTGAGGACCAAATGAGATAATGTTGGGAAAGAGGTTAGCACAGTGCCTGGTACATAGTAAGTATTATATAGATGTTAGCTCTCATTGTTATTCTTATTAAACCATTTAAATACTATCTGCCTTGGTTTCCTTGTCACTACCATCTAGAATTGTTGTGAGGACCAAATGCGATAATATCTGTAAAGTGCCTTGCAAACCTTAAAGTGCTATATAAATGCTAGCTATTTATATGCTGCAATTATTTCATGAACATCAGACCTGAAAACTGTTGATGAATATTTCGTGAATTACCTAGCCTCCATAGCTAAAATGTAGTGTTCTTAAGTACTGATTTGAGAGGCAGCAAGGCATAGTAGATAGAACCCTGGGTTGGGACCAGCAAAACCTGGGTTTAAATCCTGTCTCTTAGACTTAATGGCTGTGTGACTCCAGATTAGTCACTTAACATCTCCGATGTTAAAATGAGGGAAGTGATAATACCTGTAGCACCTACCCATAGTAGGATTATTGTGAAGTTCAAACAAAGCTTGCAAACTTCAAAATCTCCACCGTTATTACATAAATCTTTTTATATTCCCAATGGCACAATGATAGGCATAAAGTAGATATTCAATAAAAAATTCCGGAATTGGAATTGAATGACAAAGAACTTCCTGGCAAACAGGATTGTAATGGTTATTGTTTATTATTGTTAACTATTATTGAATCTCATTTCCTGGCATAGGGATTGAGGGAATTTTTAAAAACAGGGCGGATTTTCATCTGCCTGGGATGACTTAAGGTAGGCTTTTTTAAACATCAGAAAAAAGGATCAGATCATCTCTCAAGGTTCCTCTCAGTCAGAGGGGTCTTGAGATTCTGGGCCAGCTGCCCATGGAGACAATAGAAGGAAATGTTAGAAAGTGTCATGATTCTTGGCCTGACTTGTTTCTCCTGTTAGTGTACAGCCCCTCCGAAATCACAGTGTTTTCTTGGAGAAGTGAGCTCAGAGGGAGAAAAAAAAACCTGAATTGGGTGGGGTGGAGGTTAGAACAGAGCTGGGAGAATACTAAAGGTGGGGCAAGACTGACCAAAGAGGGGGAAGAGCTCAGTGTGTCAGACAGAGGCACCACCTCATTGACTGGCCTCGTCAGCCATTGGTTATGGGAGTGGATATCAGTTCTGTAAGCTAGACAGGCCAAAATCATTTGGCTGATTGTAGCCTAGTGGTTATTGGGGTTTGTTTTTGTTTTGTCTCTGTAAAGCAGAGACATTCATTCACCACTTTGCAACGATTTGGTTAAAACCTGTTTCCACAAAGAGCAGCCAAGAAAAACAGCAACAAATTTAACTGTTTTCACCCTGTACCCCTTCTGCTTATGTCAGCAAGCAGCAGTTCATGTTGATGACAGGAGACGGGAACAGGGAGGATAGGGAGCTTAGATGTTCAAGAGCATAAAAAGGCTTTTCAATAAAGTCCCACACCCATGTTTCTGGGAGATCCTAGAAGTATGGCGGCTTTGGCCAGAAGGCTGACCTAATGGGCCAATGGAAAAGCATCTAAGCCATAACTCCAGATGAGCCTATTTCTTCTGAGTGATGAAGGCAAGAAATCTCCAATGATTCAGTTATAGGTGTTGGATTGATTAAGAAATCTCCCAGTGATTCAGCCGGAATTCATACAAAGGAAAAAAAGAAAGAGGCAAGATACCGATGTGCTAGGGAGGAGTCAAGAGCAGATAATCTCAAATTATTCTTTAGCTGCTGGTTAGCTGACTGACTGTCAGTGGGTCTTTTAAACTCTCTGGGTCTCAGGCGATCCTCTTATTCAAAGAGGGAGGCAATGTGATATAGTGGAAAAATGCTGAAGTAGGAGTCACAGGACCCAATTTTGAATCACAGTTCTGCCACTTACTACCTGTGTAACCTAGGGCAAATTACTTGACTTCTCTGTGCCTCAGCTTCCCCATCTTCCAAATGAGAAGGTTGGACTGGAGGACTTCCAAAGCCCCTTATTAGTGTAATGAACTTTGTCTCCACTGGAGAGAAGGTTGTGGGAACAAATGAGGTTAAAACCATGAAGCACTTTGAGAAAAGTCTTTGGGTCAGCCCTAGTTGTCAGAATTATTCTAATTGCCCATGCAGGGGTCTGCGTGGTACATGCTCAGTGGGTCCACAGTCTAATTATCATAGAAGCAGAAGACTGCAGGGTAAATCAGGACCAGAACAAAGGGGTGGCAGCTATGATTTCAAGTGGCTACAATTCCAGAGGTGGAGAAGTCTCACCAAAGTGGGAATCATATATGGATCTTGACAGGATACAAAGGGAGCAGTGTTGGAGGGATACAGGATATGTAGTTCATTGCTGCCATCCTGACTGCCCCTAGAATCAATTCTGGCAGGAGAGGGAAAAAAATCACTTTGCAAAGCTAGATAATGGTAAGTAAAGGAAGAACAAACCTAGGTTTTGCTATAAACTTTAAATGGGAACCATGACTCCCAGATCATTAGATGAAAACTGCCATCCTTGGGGATGATGTGTTTGGATTTATGTTGGTGTGGAATCATTCTCCCTCTATGGAGGCAGAGGAACTAGACTAAACATCTGGGGGTCCTGTCCTGTGCAGTCCAGAGAGTCTAGGCTTTAGCCTGCTTTCAGCCTCCATGGAATGGGAGTATAGAATGATCTCAAAAGAAAGCTGACTTGCTGAGATAAGATCCTCTGAGAGATACTGCACCCTAGGACAAACACGGAGGAAGCATCTAACCTGACCCTGGGATGGGTGGGAAGTGGTACTAAATTTCACTCAGTGAGGAGCTACTCTTTCTGGATCCATCACCACCCGGAGCCCATCATTTCTAATGGACTAAAGGAGCCGGTGCCTTTAAATTCTGCAGGAAAGGAAGAGAAAGCACTTTAGTTTCAGTCCGTGTTCTCCATTAGACACCCTTCAGGTGTTAGCAATATTATGCCACAATTTCATTATCCATTAAAGCCAGGTAATAATAAGTACACAAAGGTATTTGGAGCCTATTGATGTTAATGAAAGAGATCAATCTAATTCAGAACGTGTGTGCCGAGAGCTCCTTGGAGATGGAATAGGCCCCAAGGTTAGCCTCTAATTGCCTCCTTGATGGTAGACCCCACCAGTACTTAATTTTGCATGACCGTCTTTATGACATAGTTGGAATTTTGACGCCCAGATTCACGCTCTGTACGGAAGCGATTTCCCTCCCTTCCCATCCCCTTCCCCGACATTCCAATTTTGGAGAGCTCTGGGAAAGTTACTGCCACTCAGGTAAGTTCCTCTGTGCCCCTAAGTGGGAACACTACGGATCTGGCCTGTAGGTTGAGCAAGATCCCACTCAGGGGCGCTTTTCTCCTCGTATCTTGAGGACTGTCTCCTCCTCCATTCCCACAGAGAGAGAAAATTGATCCCACTGGACACAATTTAAGTTTCTTTCCGTGTTATTAAATCCCTTGCTAAACATATAATCAGCAATCCACAAATATTATATGACAACTAGATTTCTGCACCTAATTGAAGTGACATTAGAGAAGGTTTCTGAAGTTTATAATTAGTCCTTCATCACTTGTTGAGGGAGCTAATGGTACCCCAGGATTTACAGAGAGAAGGAAGCTCTCCTGTTGGATTTGTGAGACAGCTTATCTGCAGAGTGATGCATATCTGCCTCTGGAAGGGAACAAAGGAGAGTGATCCCCTTTCCCCCCTTGAGTACCAGGCATACCAGATTCCTGCCTGAAAATCCACAAATCACAGTGGAATTGTCTGGACTTGGTTCAGTGCTGAGGGCCCAGAGCTACCCCTTCCCTCCATCAAATTAAAATTCCCTCATTTCTTCTTCTTCTTCTTGAATGAAACAAAACAAAACAAACAAAAAATACCCGTGCCATACAGGAATCGATTGCTTTCCCTGTTGTTCCTGGGAACCAGTACATCCAATAAAGTACTGGAGGATATTTCCCCTCCTATGGTCATTGGAACAGTCCCAGGATCCTCAGAGACAACCTTCTTGGAAGAAATATTTGTGCGGTGGGCCCCCTGCCGAAAGTAGCCCTGACTTCAAAGCATCATCTGCCTCCTCTAATAAACATGTTGTGGAGCCAACAGATATGATTGCACCATTGGCTGAGATCTGGACTTTTGGCTACTTTGGTTCAGTGCAAACAGCAACAGTGTACAGAAGGACCAAAGGGGTAGCACATTTGCAATAGATTATTGCTCCCCCATCTTCATCTTCATATCCCCTACTGTGTGACAATACTTGGGGTAGAAGAGAGTGATTAGATTAGAAGGAAAACTGGCCTCCTCTTTCAGATGACCCTCCAGCACAGGGCTCCATTTGCCTCCCTGCACCTGGTGTTCTCTCCTCCTTGCAGTACAGCAGTATCATGGAGCTGAGGGTCTTTGTTCTGCTCTACAGAGTGAAGAGAGACTGGGGCCTTGTCTTACAGGCTGTGGGATGTTGAAGTCCCCACACTGCAGGATGGATCTAAATACTTTAGTTATTAAACTTTTTCATAAAGGTATGACTGAGTCTATGAATTTATTACGAGATTCAGTGTATAATGGGAGTGCAACAAGTAAAGGGGGCATGGGAGATTAAAGGAGATTAAAGTATCTAATAATGAATCAACCTCAATCTTAATCAAAGTTATGGGCCCTCCAATTAGCCTACCTATCCAACCCCTACCCATCCTAGAATCAGAACCACACGCTCCATGAGAATGGCTATATTCTTTTTCAGTGTACCCTAGAAGTTTTCTCCCTTATCTGGGAGGGTCCCGTCCTGGTCTCTGGAGCAAAGAAGCTTCAGGGGAAAAAAGTTTAGAAAAGTGTCTGAACTGCTCTTTTTTTTTCCTCAGCATACTTTGGCGATGCATACAAAGAGGAAAGATTACAGTGGGGCCATCAGGGAAGAAGATGTGGGCAAGACTCCTGAAATCAAGAATGGGCATTACTGCTTTGTGCAAACTCTTTGTGCCTCAGTTTTCTCATCTGAAAAAAGGAAGTACAACTCTTAAAATTCTCTACCAAGGCACTGAGAGGTGGGGTGAAAGGGTTGGATAGAATTACAAATGATTACTGCTTTTGCGGAGGCTCTGCGCCTGTGTATTTCTCAGCGTGCTGGCCCTGTCTTTGTCTTTGTTTGTCTCCTTCATGCAGTGTAGGTAATGGTGTGTGCATCATTCTCTGGAGCGCTTGATAGGTGACTGTTCCACCTGGCACGTGTTAGTCCTGTGCATTTCCCTTTAATGCTCTCCATTATTTGGGCTGCATTAATAATGTTTGCAGGCTGATATCTTTAAAATTAATGAGGTGTTTACTCTTATCCAAGAAACTCATCAAAATAAAGGCGAGGAAAAGCTTCCTTTTTTCCTTTTTCTAGCAAAAGAGGTGGACAAGTAGGCCCCAGTGCAATCTTTGCTAAGAAAATAGAGGAAAGCAAGGCAGAATACAAACTTGCTGCTAGAAGAGGGGTTGCCATGATCACAAGTGGCCTCATGTATTAGTTAGGTCATAAGTTCTGTATATGCAATAAATATTTGTTGTATGTGTGGTAAGGGAAGGGAGAACACACATACACAAGTAGGCAGTTCCTGGGCTTAACTGGTGCTCTGCTGAGTATACTTGGAAATCTGAGGGCATTCCTCAATAACTTGTGGTAGATGTGTTCTGAACATTGCTCTAAGTCATTGTAGGTATTTTCTCTCTTGAGATCTGGATATTCACTGGAATCAGGAGCTTTTGCAGGTGCTCCCAGGTTTAGTCTGCCTTCTAAGTCTCAAGGGGATGGTTTCTTGCTGAGTGCATTGTGTGGCCATGGTGAATAGGTCTAGTATGCAACATTGCTCACAGCTCTATTTTTTTTTTTGGTCAGTTCTATTACCTCTCTTGCCGTGAAGAATCCATCCACCCCTCTCAACAAGCCATTCTGACATAGAGCTCTCCTGAATGCTAATAGGCTGTAGCTAGTCTTTCCCATGTGGTTATGTATTTTGTGAGGACACCCAGATACAGGAACATAGTGGGCTCTAGGGTGGCTAACAGAGCAAGCTGTAAATCATTCCATGGGATGTGCAAGCAGGCTGCCTTTTTATCACAGCAATCTCCAAAGAAATAGGTTTCTATTCTCCCCCTGAACATCCTCACCTTACGCTTTCCCCTGCTGCGTAAATTTCCATGTTAACATACAGTCATGAGCACCCCTTAGTGGTGTGATGACAGTCAGTGAGGACCACTGTACCCCGCTAGGGCCACAGGCTCCTAGATCTGGAGCTGGGGGAGACCAGAGAGGTTATTTAGTCTAATCTCCTTATTTACAGACGAGGAGTCTGAGGCAGGTGAATGAGCCTCCTATGTTCACACAGTCAGGATTATAACTAAGGACTGCCGACACCAAAGCCAAAGGTCTTTCCAATACACACAGTCTGTCTCTTGAGGTGCATCTCTTGAGGGTCTCTGTCAACTGGTCCTTTATAGTATGAATGCAAATCATATAAAATTTGTAATTTATATGGAACGAGATAATTGACTATTTTTTTCCATAAAGGACGATTCTATATATTAGTAAGAGATCCTGTTTCAAGGAGATCCTATTTTCCCCATTCATTTCAATGAGGATTTTGAGGAATGTACTAGGCAGTTAATTAGTCTATGGTATCTTTGTTTTTGCTAAAGCAGTATTGAAAAGCTTTGAGAATCAAGACCATAGTGAGTTGATTGATTCATTCATTTCCTAGGCCCAGATCTCCCCTTCTCATTCTTATGCTGTCTAAAAAATGTACTCTCTCAGTCCCTTTGTTTGTTTATAGGCTGCCTGTACCTGAGAGAATGAGTGCATCCCTCCAGGCCCTGTGGCTGGAACCTGAGGCTCCAGGATAAAAGTGAGTCTCCAGAACTTTGCATAACCACAGTGCCTAGCCACTCCATCTTGGAGAAACTTGGAGATTCCTTCCCCCAAAATAGAACATTACAAAGAGAAAATGAGCATCAAGAAGAAAGGACCTACGTGAAACTGAATCTGTGCAAAGTCGCCAGCTTCACTGTGTATGACTTGGTAGGTTGAAGGCGTAGAAAGGAGTTCCCATTCGCCATCATTCATGAACATTTCTTTGTCTTTCTTGATACCGTCTGTGCTCCTCAGTAAGGCAAGATCTAAATCTGTCACTGGAAACAACAGAAACCATTGGTCTTCACATAGTAAGAGAGGCTTCTCTAGCCGTCCCTCTTTATTGCAATCCTGTCTTTCACTGCCATTCACTACTATTCACGCTATCGTTTATATTGGGCTCCATGTTACATACCTCAAGTTGTGTCTCCCTGTTTTGAATACTGGGTGAAAATAGCCACAAAAAACCAGTGAGGATGACAGCTGGGTCCTGTTATCCATAGATTGTTAGGGCTGGCACTATAGCTTCCCTACAACCTACTTCTAGAGATAAAAGTTACATCATCATAACTCCCAAATCAAAGGCAGTGTAGGCAACCCTAGGGACCAGATAGATACTCCCAGGCTTGACTCATAGCAGAACTAGGATCGTAGGACCATGGATCTAGAGAGGGAAGGTATTTCCAAGGTCAGCTAGTCCAATGTCATCAGTTTACAGATGAGGAAACTGAGGCCAAGAGAGGTTAAATGGCTTGCCAAGGTCATCTAAGTAGGAAGCATTAGAGGTGGGATTTGAACCCAGGTGTTCTGACTCTAACACCAGCTTCATGAAGCTGTCAAAGTAATCTTCCCATTACATAGATCTGACCCTGCCACTCTCCTTCTCTAAAGCCTTCAGTGGCTCCTCATTGCTTATGGGGTAAAGTACAAGCTCCTCAACCAGGACTCCAGGGCCTTCTTTTTCTGGCTCCAACCAGCCTCTCCAGCCTTACTTTCACACCTCTGCTACACACAGTCCAGCCAATGTCTGAATCTGTGCAGGCAAACTATGTCCCAGGCTTAGATTGCCTCTGTCCTTCTCTCTACCTGTCGAAATTCTTTTCTTCCTCTAAGGCTCTGCCTTGTGGTTGGAAATTCTTTGCTCCTTCCTAAAGCTTTGCTGCAGCACTTGGCCCAGATCTATCCTTCCCTCGCCTTGCTTTCTACCTTGTATTATACTTATTTAATATATGTCCCATCCTGGACACCCAGCACAGTGTGCCTTGAAAAGATAGGGTTCTTAATAAGCAAGTTGAATTAAGCTGAATTGAATTCAATTGAATAAACCAACTAATGACAAGGATAAAGTCAAGCAATGACGGATGTCAGCCGTTTTCACTTTGGCATATGTTCTCTCCATAAGAACATTTTCCAGGTAGCCGACCCCGTCTCTCTAGGTTTACCTGTGTGCAGGATGCTATTGAAGGTTAGACTGCAGTTCTGTGTATCAAATGGGAAAGCATATGTCTCCAAACTGCATGCAGAGACCACCTGGATGGGCTTATTGTTCTTAATGGTCCCAGACGAGTTCACGTAAACATAGGGAAGATCAGGCGATTTTTCAATGTCCACGCTACATAAAACACAAGAGAACTTGCTGTTGAATAGATAGGCTGGGTTGGTTACACAGTCCTAATTCTACTAAGGGAGGGGTGCTCAGTACTGGCCATGACACCCATGACTGACCCCCATAAAGCAGAAAGAGATGGACATTTCCCTTGGCATAATTCAATACTGGCAGTGGCCTTAGTAATGACATTCTCACGAGATTTTCTCTGTAGCTCTATTTTAGTGCTATTTTAGTCTCAGAGGGCAATAACCCTATTCATATAGTAACTCAAACATCTGTACTTAAATGTTTATCTCATATGAAGTCAATTCACTATATGTAAGGTCCACTTCAATTCTAAAATTCTCTTCTTTCTCTCCTATATATACATGATAAGATAGCATTGGCTCAAATTCAGAAACAATAACAAGGTGACTTAGAATACAAATAAATAGCCATTGGTCTAATTACTCCAACCAGTCTATGCCCCATGGAAATAGAACCAATTCTACATACAATTCATTGATGATGATATCTGGGGCCCAGATGGCACTCAGTGGAAGGGATATTTCTCCTATTCCATCAAACATACTGGAGTTCCAGGCTAAAAATTCATCATTCCAAATCTGTAAGGAGTCAGAAAAGAAACTTGTTATAACATAGTATTGCTAAACAGCAGAGAAGAAGGTTAGATTGATAACCCCCGGGTGCCATCTATTGATAAAGTAAGTAGATTTCTCCCCTTTCTCTCCAACTCAACACCAATCATAAAGAGGGTGTCTAGCCCTAAACCAGAAATAGTAAACATATATTTCATATGGCATTCAATAAGGTAAGTTTGGCATTTAAGCCCTGGCCAAGCATATCAAACAAGGAAGCACTTATTAGGTGTCTACTATGTGCCAAGCACTATATCCAAGAGATAAAGATACATAATAAGTGAATAATGTGTATTCTTTATTAGGATAATTATATTTTTATGTTAGCTCTAGATCAGGATTCCGGCATGAATAGAAGGAAAGATGCTTAGTTACCTCTTGGTACCACACACTAGTCTTTAGTCTTTGATTCTGTGCATCCTGCAGAGTCAAAAAGAAAAGAAAGAAAGAAACATTTGAATATTGCATTAAATCTCAGAATGTCAATAAATCAAAGACCTAGTTCAACGGTATGTCATTTCAGGAGGAAAGAAATCAAATCTCACCAAGCAATCCTGATTTTTTAAGCATCACCTCAACTCTTCTTGGCTCTCTTAAGTTCCCGTTTATTATGCACACCTGTCTCTATGAGCTTTACTATATTATCTGTGACAAAATGGCACTTTGACTGCACTTGACACTCCGAACGAATCACTAGTTTCTTTTCCACTCTAATTAGTTACTCTGCCATTAATCAGAATGAAGAATAATATATATTCTTAGTCAATCCTAGGCTAAAAATATGAGACTGAGCTTTTATTTGTAATCAAGATATTATTCATAATCTTTTAAAGTATGTTGTTTCAGCTGGTACAGGCAGTTACTCATATTAAGTCACACTATGTATGGATTTTCCTGCTCCTAAAAGAGGCTGAATGGGCTGAACATAAATAAAGTATATTGTAGATGACATGACGAATGCAATTCCCTGAGGCCTGCAATGAGTCAGTGATCATCTTTAAAAACGACTATCTCTCAATATGGACTCCAGTGAAGAGAATCCTAAAATTGCCAGGCTGCTAGGGGTTGGGACAAGAGGAGCAGTGAGGAGGGGGAGGAAAAATAGTCAACAGTCTTGAAAGTTTCTAGGGGAACGTATGGGTGGAGGACAGATATTTGCAGTTAAAGGGATCTTCACGAACTCATGTCTTCGTTTTGCCTCTCAATGATAAGCTGTTAATGAAGGCTATAGCTTTAGAGAGAAGAAAATAGGAAAAGAAAAACAAAATCCAAGATGAAGAAACATGAAATGTAAAGTCCTCTTTTGTACACATTCTAACCTGCTGTTTTCGTTTCCCACTGTTCTGTGGTCTGATCTTGGCTCAAAGCCCAGGAACCATTGAGATAGGCAAGAGCCCAGTCTTCCTTTGTTTTGTATGGTGTTTAGGGCATGCCAGTTCTCAGTAAATAACAAATCATAGCTCTCGTATTGGTGCTGTGAAAGCAACTGGCAATCGGCCTTTACTAGGTTTTTTCCCCCCTGGATTGAAAGCATGAAATCGGTCATACAGCAGTGTGTTGTCGTTGTCCTCTTCCCTACCCCCAGCTTCACTTGGTGTAGTTGTCATTTGAAGTTAATATAATAATCCAGAAAACCGAAGTGCCATTAAGAAGATGGGAGAGCTGTTGCTGAAATCTTTCAGAGGAAGGGGGAAAAGATAGGATTTTAAGCAGATATGAGAATGCCTTGCTTTAGTATCTACACAAAGGTCAGTCTGGATGGATCATGTTTGCAGTCTTTCATGGCCACTAAATGGATGCTTTGAGACAGCCATATTTTGGAGACCTGTTCTCTAGCATTATACAATAGGAAAAGATTGAATTCATCAGTAATTCCCAGTGGAACAACTTGTAGCACTATAGAGGGTGACTCTTAGCCAAGATAGGCTCAGCTCATGTCCCGGCAGTTGAGATAAGGCCTTTATTAAAGCTCAGACCAGGTGAGGATAACTCATTGTCATTCCCATCAGCTTGGGGATCATGGAATGTCCTTGCACACTTCCCCATGGAAGCACAAGGATGGAGGTTTTAATTCTAGCTCTGTTTTGTAATGAAGAAACTCCCTAGCTGGAGAGAATGAGGTCTAATGCTGTAATCATTGTTGGAAGACCCAGAAGTTAACTTTAGGGCCTCTTGAGAATTTCAGCCTCAAGGTACTTAAATTCTTAGCCTGTCTCTTGACAGCCCCTTATTCACAAGAAATGATCAATTAAATGCTCATGTTGACCTTTTCCTCTTTCACCTTTAATTGAAATTGGAAAAGTTCCTTCATCAAATCAAAGAGTCATGAGGATGGGGAGAGGGGTCCCTTCACTGTGTTGCTTCATTCTCACAATTATTTTATCCATTAGATTCTTGATTGTCTGCAGTGATGGTGGCTTACTTCATTTCTTTCTTCTTGCCCACTTCTCTGCTCAATTGCTTTTACTTTCGAGGATTTTCCCTAATGCCTGCCTGATGGGGGTGGGTAGGCTTCATCTCTCCAAACCCAAATAACACAATGTCAAAAAAGGGAGTTTGAGGCTAAAACGAAAATCTTTTAGTCAAAGGAAACAAGTTTCTCAATGCCAGCTGGTGAACATAATTGGTTCTCTGGTGGCATTATTCACAGCTCTTCCCCTGCGTATCTTTTTTTTATTTTCAGATACCTTCCATCTTGCTTGTTAAAAGCAAAGGATATTTCAGAGAATTGGAATTCATTAGTCTTCCTAACAGAGGGAGCCTATTTAGATCTAAATTGGTGGTTAGCAAATATACAGATAATTCCTCCACATTCTTATTTATCTTTCCCAGTTCCGGAGACTATAGAAACAGATGCCTCAACGTCTGGCTGGGAGGCTCTAGTCAATGGACTGGAATACAAAGGTATCTGGGATTTGGAATTGACAAAACTCAATAGAAACAAATTGGAACTCTTCTCTGTTGAGTAGATGATCTTTATAATCAGATTTCCCTAAGGTACTCATAATACCCAGATATTCTCAAACTAGACTGTAGTCTTTTATGTAAACAAAACAGGAGGCATGCCATCACAGTAGAAGTGAGGTACAGGGATGAAAGCTGGGCCACGAGTTCTTCCTTGCTAACAAAAGTTATCAGCAGTTTGGCCGAATCCAGCAAGAGCTCTGTTTACATTGGGAGTGGCCTTGCTTGAGTGGAGTCTGCACAGCATCGGGTCTTTTGAAGCTTCCGAGAGCACTCATTTCCTGAACCAACAGCCTTGGCCTCAGCCTTCCAATGGGCAATGCAGATTTTTCATGATCAAATAAGCAAATAAATGAAAAGCACTTCATAAATCTTAAAGTGCTAGATAAATGTGAGCTACTGCCACTTCAGGACATGTTCAGAGCAGCCAAGATGGACATAAGGACAATAACTGGAACTGACATGGCAATCCTTCATTCAGTCAGTCAATAAGCATTTATTAAGTAGCTACTATGAGCCTGGCATTATGCTAAGTGCTTGGAGATACTAAGAAAGGCAAAAGACACATTTTAATTGAGAGGCATTTGTGATGACTATGACATGGTCTTTTTCTTCTCAAGGGGAGATAATACATGTACATGAGTAACCATAACAGAGTGACATGTGAAAAGAACTATAAAAGTATCAGCCAGGTTCTATAGTAGTTCAGGCGGGAGAGAGATCACTTTAGTTTGGGCGAGGACCTAGCAGAGACTTTGGACGAGGTAGCATTTAAAGACTGAGCCTTGAAAGATGGGTAGAAATTTGAAAGGTTGATGTAAAGGAAAGAAGGGCATTCCGGGCAAGGAAATAACATTTAATTACACATTATTAAGTGCCAACTATGTGCATAGAACCATAATAGATATCCTCTCGGGGTTATAAAGACAAAGAAGGAAGTCCATGCCCTTGAGAAGCTTATATTCTTGCTACTGAGCTGATATGACAGGTACACTAACAGATAAGTAAAATCAAAGATTCCTTTTAAGGAGGGAGAGGGCACTAATAACTTGGGGCATAGAGAATACTTTTCAGAAAAAGTGATGCCAGAGCTGAGCCTCGAAGGAAGATAGAGATTTCAAAGGGGCAAGGCTCAGTAGGAAGGGCATTTTAGGCATAGGGTACAAAGGCCATGAATCAAGAGAGAGAATGCTATGCTTAGGAAACCACTAATAAGATCAGGGCTGTAGAAATATAGTTTTCATGAAAAGGAATAAAATGAAATAAAGCTAGAAAGGTAGGTTGGATTCTGACTGTGTAGGACTTTCAGTGTCAGGCTGAGGAGGTAAGGCATCACTGAAAGTGTTTGAGCAAGAAAGCACAGTCAGACCTGTGTCACTGGGGGCACTTTTTGGCAGCTCTGTAAAGGATGAATAGGAATGAGGGGAGATCAGAAGCAGAGATACCAACTAATTATTATGATAGCCCAAATAAGAAGTCATAAGAACAGAAGAGCTAAAAGGAATCTTAGAGTTAATCTAGTCCAAATCTCTTGTTTTATAGGTAAGGAAAGAGGCTTGGAAGGATTAAATGACTTGCCCAAACTCGCATAGGTAATAATGGGGAGAGAGGGAATAAGCATTTATTAAGCACCTACTAAATGCCAGGCTTTGTGCTAAGTACTTTACAAATATTATCTCATTTGATTCTCACAAATATGGATGTTTTAGTTGCTAAAAGGGGGCAGAAAAGAACATTTGTGAAAAGAAAACTGAAAAATAGGTTGGAGAAGATATACAGACTTTTATTCAATGTTGAGGAGAAACACAGGCTATTTGAGGACCTGAGAGAAAACTGCTCCTCAGCCTTTCTCCCAATCAGCCCGATTCCCAGCAAAACAGCTGGAGCTCCTGCCTATCAGCTTCAACCAGCTCCTGTCAGAACCTGTCTTCTGTTTTCTATAAACATCTCCTCCTATCAACAGCTATGCCTTCTGTCCCCAGTTCCATCTAGGCTCAGCTTCCTTTCTCCCTCCTATCATCTCTTATGCCTTCTCCTTCTTCCCCTTTTGGCTTTTTCATGCCTCAAATCAGAGCCTCATCATAAGCAGCTAACCACTTCTAACAAGATATCAAGCAGTCCTTACATAATCTTCCCATAGTCCCTCAAAAGTTAATTGATTTATGGTTTATCAATTATTAATTGAAAACCTTGAAAATAGTCACATGTTGATGGACCACAATGCCTGCAGCCATCATTAACTCAATCTCTGCAATACCTTCAAATAGATGTTCATAGTACATTCATCCAAAGGGTTATTTCTCAGGTCCTCAGAGAAGTCTCTACTCAAGATTTTACCTGAGAGGCTGTTTCTTTCCAAACTGATTTTGTCATTTTTCCTTACACGAATACTCTTTCTCTGCCCTTGTCAGCAGCCTAAATGTTCTCATCAAAAGGGGGTAACTCTTTAGGTAGAATCTGTAAGACTTGGCAACTGACTGACTAGGGGGAATAAGGAAGAGGGGGGAGTCAAGGATATTTCTGAGGTTGCAAACCAGGATAACTTGGAGGACAGTAGTACCCTCAGCAGAAATTGAGAAGTTTGGAAGACAGGATGATTTAGTCAGGAAAGATAACGGATTTCACTTTTGCACATGTTGAATTTGAGGTACCGATGAGGAGGAGATGGCCACTATGAAGCTGGCAATGCAAGGCACAGAGCTTTCAAGCCAGCATGGAATATGCTTTAATTACAGAGGTATGCTTGAGCTGGAACAGGCTTTTGAGAGTCAATTATTAAATTGTTGGTGTGAGCATTTATATCTTGGAGATTGGCAAACACTATGAATGCAGTATTTGTTGGGGCTCAAAGAGGAGCAAGAGCAGTTCTATCTTATCTTAAATAGTATGAGATTAGAAAAAAAGAAGGGTGAAGAACTTTCAATGCCTTAGCTATAGCTTTAGGGTTACACTATGTAGTTACACAGTTCATGTGATTTTTCCTTGGTCAAGTTGTACTGATGATCCAATCTGGTCAAGCCTGTTAAATAATGCAGTGACTGATGACAAAATTTCTAAGTAGTATCCTTTATATAGTTGAAGAAATGTCCCTCGGAGACTAGGGCTCCAAATTTACATGTTGGAAACTGTCTCAAAGGAGTTTCAATTTAGAGCTTGGTTAACGCTGGGCCTTTCTTAGGGGGTTATTAGCTGGATTAAATTAAACATTTTTCAGGATCTTCAGTTCACCTATTTCGTGCATGAAAAAGAGACTGGAAAAACCTTTCCTCCTACTACCTTCCCTATTACTGTAGAGCACAACACCATCCTTCCAGTCCCTTGGGTTAACAACCAAGGAGTCATCCTGGACTCCTCACTGTCTCTTACCCCCCATATCCAAGCTGTTGCCAAGGCATGTCGATTCCACCTTTGCAATATCTCTCCAATTTGCCCCCTTCTCTCCTCTGACACTGACACCACTCTAGTGCAGACTCTCATTACCTCACAACTGGATTATCGCAATAACATGCTGGTGAGTCTGCCTGCCTCAAGTCTCTCTCCACTCTAATCTATCCTCCATTTATTCACTAAAGTGATTTTCTTAAAGTATAGATCTTACCCCCTAACTCAATAAACTCTAGTGGCTTCCTATCACCTCCAAGATCCATCAATAAACATTTGTTAAATGCCTACTATGTGCCAGGCACTGTGATAAGCGCTTGGGGATACAAAAAGAAGCAAAAAAACCCAGGATGAAGGACAGTTCCTGTCCTCAAGGAGCTTACAATCTAGTAGGGGAGACCATATGCAAACAAATATATACAAAGCAAACTATATACAGGATAAATAGGAAATAACTACTAGAGAGAAGGCACTATAAGAGTAAAAGATAGGATTTTAGTTGGGACCTAAAGGAGTACAGGGAGGTCAGCTGTAGAAGCAGAGGAGGGAAAGATTCCAGGCATGGGAGACAGCCCCAGAAAATGTGTGCAGCCGAGAGATGGAGTATCTTACTTATGGAACGTCCGGGAAGTCAGTGTCACTTCATTGAAGAGTGTCTGTTGGAAGGAAGGTATGAGAAGACTGGAGAGGTAAGAGGGGGCTAGATTATAAGGGGCTTTGAACACTGACCAGAGAATTTTGTAATTGATCCTGGAGGCGAGTGAGCCATTGGAGTTTATTGAGTGGGGGAGGTGTGTGTGTGAGACATAGTTGAACTTCATGGAAATCACTGTAGTGGCTGAATGGAGGATAAACTGGAGTAGGAAGAGACTCGAGGTAAGCAGACCCGTCATCGGGCTATTGCGGTAATCAAAGCATGACGTGATGAGGGCCTGCCCCAGAGTGGGGGCAATGTCAGAAGAGGAAGGGGCATATTCAAGAAGTATTGCGAAAATGAAATTGACAGATCTTGGCAACAGATTTGATAGGGGAAGGTGAGAGATAGCGAGGAATCCAGGACGACTCCTTTATTGCAGGCCTGAGCGACTTGGAGGATGTTTTGCCTTCTACAGTAATAAAGAAGGGGGAGGGCGGGGGGGTTAGGGGAAAGATAATGAGTTCCATTTTGAACATGTTGAATTTAAGATGTCTGCTGGATATCCAGTTCCTGATGTCTGAAAGGGAATTGGAGATATGAGATTGGAGGTCAGCGGAGAGGCAGGGGCAGGATAGGTTCAAATAGAAAATAACTTCCGCATTCAATGTCCTTCATAACCTGGCCCCTACCTCTTTAGTCTTCTTGTACTCTACTGCCCTTACATACTCTCCAATCCAGTGACACTGAATTCATGGACGTTCCAAGAAAAAAACACACCATCTCCCGGCTTCAAGGCGTTTTCTCTGGCTGTCTATCGTGCCCGGAATGTTTCCCCTCTTTTGCTTGCCTACTGACTTCCCTGTATTCCTTTAAATCCCAACTAAAATCTCTTCTTTTACTGGAACCCTTCCCCAATCTCTCTTAATTCTAGTCTTTCCTCTGGTAATGATTTCTGAATTTTCCTGTATATACATATATATGTGTGTGTGTGTGTGTGTGTGTATACATATATATGTGTGTGTGTGTGTGTGTGTGTGTGTATACATATATATGTGTGTGTATACATATATGTGTGTGTATACATATATATGTGTGTGAGTACACATACATATGTGTGTATACATATATATATGTATATAGCTTGCTTTGTATGTTTTTTGTTTGTTTTTGCATGTTGTCTCCCCCATTAGATTGTAAGCTCTTTGACAGCAGAGACTGCCTTTTGTCTCTTTTTGTATCCCCAGCATTTAGCACAGTGCTTGGCACACAGTAGGTGCTCGCTAAATGTTTATTGATTGTTTGAAGAGTACAACTGGTCAACAGAAGGAGAGTTCTATTTCTTTTTTTTTTTTTAGTGACATGAAACATGTCATTTAATTGGGTTAGGGCCTTGTTTAAACATGAGCGTGGAAATCTGCATTAAAATTACTTGGACTAAATAACAAGTACAGCAAAAAATCTCATTATAACTTCTAGCAATTAAAATGTAAGTTTTGCACTTGTTTTCTCATCAGTTTCGACACTCAGCACTCATCCAATAAGTCAAGACAAGGGTACTTAGGCTCAAAGCATAGCACTTGAAAGCTCACATATATCAATACACACACTCTCATTTTAAAATAGCGATTTGGCGAAATCTACTTTTAAATTAATCTGAGGCTTGAGTTATGTGGCCGTTTCCCCTTGTTATTTTGTAATTAGGAAGTCTTCTGTGACTAAAAGCAAAAACAAAAACCAAAACTCAGCCATTTCAGAAGCAGCTCTACCCAGCCTTGGCAGCATCTTAGGCAGGAGCATCTTTAAGTATTGAAGTACTTTACTTATTCTATATAAATGGAGTATAAATGGATTATTTCTTTCTTTATTCCTAATTTCAGAAGATTGTAAGAGAATATTACCTTAATCGAATTATTACCACTAGGCAAATGCTTAAGCATTGAAAAGGAAAGCTACCTCTTGCCTTAATAGTTCTTATCAATTCTTTTTGTGTCAATGGCATATGCTAAAGCTGGGGCTAGGAATAGGCAAGATAGGCAAACCATCTCAGAGTGGGGTCATGATAAGGGATACTTTTAATATTACCTTTTGAAAATGTGTATATTTTTAATCTAGAAAGTGCTGCTTACCATTACAAGTAGGAATTTTATTTTGTGATCATTCATGTCATTAGTAATAGGGAAGGCTCAAAACTTTTAGTGGACAACTATTGTTGTAACACAGCTACTCTTTTTAGAAGTAATACTGTGTTCATATTTCAATGAGGGAAGGAGAGCATGTGTAATTTTCAAACCCTGTTCAAGGTTCACAAAAGCCTAGTCCTAGCTTAGAGAATCTTCTTTGTAAAGCATCTTGAATTTTTGCTGGTTAATTGCTCTGAGTTGTCTGTCCTCAGCATCAGTGGGTCTTTCCCTAGTGAGAATTTCAATCCAGAATCCCCACTGACACACATCTAGCATAAATCTCCCTTCCATTTAAACTGGAACTTCCTTTATATTGTACCTACTATGTTCAGGTATGATTAGCACAAAGTTTTATAAGGAGCTACCAGATACAAATAAAGGTAAGAGAGATGGTCCTTACCACATCCAACACAGCGTAGACCAATAAATCCAGGTAAACAGTTGTGACCTGAGTCCAGTTATGAACTGGTCTCACTCCCTTGTGATAGTTCTGTAGCAACTTTTGGGTCAAATGATGAAGAGTTGAATTGCTGAGATGATGAGTATCTGTGGTTAAGATCCCTGAAAAGAAAACCTATGACCATCAGTAAGAGGTGTGAATGAGAGGCACTAGATACAGATTTGTCACCATTAGTAAGACGTGAGAATAGCAGGCACTGCATACAGATGAGTGATCAGTAAGAGAAGAGAGTGAGGAATGAAGAGCACTGGACAGAAACTTTCTGAGGGGTATTAATGGTTTCATGATTAGATAGCCCTTGGTCGAGTTGACATTTTCCCGCTACCATTTTTGGCCTAATGCTTTTCTGTGGTTAGTTATTATAAAACTATAAATTCACTGGCATTTCTCAGCTATCTAGAGTCTCCAGGTCCCCTACCCAAAGTAAATTGGTGGCTTACATGCCCAGGGGCAAAATCCTATGGCAAAAACAAATGAACCAATTCACCATTTCAAGGGATGGGAACTTTACCCTTATGCCAATGCTTCTAGTTTTTTGTAAGAGGCCCCAGATTAGTGGTTATTGGAAATAAAATTCCTTCTCACCCTTTCAAAGACCTAGGTAAAGACTGGCACTGATTATTGGCACTATCCTTTGTCAGTGACTAAGTAGAAAGGGCCTCATCTTGGACCCTTCAAAAGCTCCCATTCGCAAAATTCAACCTTTACTTAATTCTTTGTTTTGAATGCTACATTTATTCTTATTAGATATTTTATTTCATATTCTATGAATCTCATTCAACAAGTTAAAAAAAACCTAGCATGAAGAGTGTTACCACAATCAAGAAAGCAAGTCAATTGAAGAGTGGGAGCAAGAAAGTATAGATACTGTCAATATCCATAAGGAGGTTTTCACCATATCCATATCCATATCCATATCCATATCATATCACGTCAGCATCCATAAGTCTTCCTCTAAGGCCATTGGTAGGCAACTTATAAAAGCAGAGCTATTTCAGGCCTCTAGGCTGCTATTTCCTATTTTATAGTGCATAGATAGGAGGGTAAAAAAGGCAGCCAAGTGAGCCTTCACTGTGGCAGAGAAGTATACTTCCTGGGAATAAGGGTTTCTTGTTGTTCAGTCTTTTCAGTCATGTCTCATTCTTCGTGATCCCATTTTGGGTTTTCTTGGTAGAGATACTGGAGTGCTTTGCCATTTCCTTCTCTAGATCGTTTTACAGATGAGGAATTGAGGCAAACAAGGTTAAGTGACTTGTCTAGGGTCACATAGCTAATAAGTGTCTGAGGCCAGATTGGAACTCAGGAAGATGAATCTTCCTGACTCCAGGCCTGGCACTCTATCCACTCTGGCACCTAGCTGCCCTGGGAGTCAGGTTACCTCAGTGATTTTCCCTATAAATCTGTGTTGTGTACCCCAGTTTTTTAAGTGTCTATAGGAAAAGTCTTTTGCATTGGACTGTACTGTAAACAGTTTGAAGTCTTAGATACAGAATATACCAATGAGTGGGCAGTAAAGACTCTATTATAAGGTTAGTAACAGTTACATCCTTGAAGGGCCTCATACATACTGGCTACGTAACCCTGGGCAAGTCACTTAACCATGTTTGCCTCAGATCCTCATCTGTAAAATAAGCTGGGGAAGGAAATGGCAAACTACTAGTATCTTTGCCAAGAAAATCCCCAAAGGGGTCATGAAAAGTTGGACATGACTGAAGAATTACTAAACCGAACCAGAACATCCTTTAAATCACTTTCCTATTCTCTTGAATTGGTGTCTATGTCAGAGGTCACAGAACCAAGGCATCTGAGGGCTGTAGGAGCCTGAGAAGTAAAATTAACACTATAAATTCTACCAATCCTATAACCCCATAGGATTTGATAGTGCTTAAAATTTAAAGGGGTGGCTGCTCAGCTTGTGACACAGCAAAAAGGCTCCATGTGTGTGACTGTGACAGTTCCATCAGCTCCTACAGCTGTGGTAGCATTGCTGGTGTCCCTAACTTGTGGTTTTTGCACTAATATGTCAAAAGAATTATGAGTAGACAATAGTCTTTGTAGACCATTGTGGGCTGACCGTTACAACAAACCCAACAAGGATGGTCATTAGTGTGGGAAAGAATGGAGTATCATCACCTTGTCCTACATTGGAACATTCCTCTGATGGGGAGGACAGCTCCCTGCTGGTGAACTATAGAGGCGGAGTTTCTGGAAGTTTGGAGGCATTCCTATCAGAAGCAGGATTTGGGGACTCTGACAGGGAAGATGGACTTTGATAGTCCATTTTTAATGAATTCCCAACTGAGAACCATTTTGTTCTAGGAAGAGGCAGTACTGATAGAAGTGTTTCAAAAGGATCTAATTTCTTAAAGTACTGTTTAGCAGGACATCCTATTGCTCAGGGATTTGGAGCATAGAGCTAAATGAACACTTAATAAAGACAAAAAGAAACAGACTTAATATCAGACTAAGTGGAGCTACTGGGGTAACAGGAGAGCTCTAGCCCTGTATAGCTAGCAGAGTATCATAGGATCTAAGTCCCTGAAGAGGACTTGGTAGTACCAAATTGGCCAGGGACTCTGCTTGCAGTGTTTCCCCCTAATAATCTAGCCTGGTGAGACTGCTGAGTTCAGGACAAGAATCACAGAAGGCAGGGGAGAAGCCAGTTTGAGACTTATCTCCAAAAACTTCAACAGAAGGGCAGCAAAGATGAGCCATAGGAAGAGAGTGTAGGATATAGAAGTATTGGGACACATGATACAGACCTTTAGCAGCTTATACCAACTCATACTTGGGATGGTGGTTAGCCAACAACCAATGGTTTGGGACCAATGAATAGGCGGATAATGTTCTAAGTTCTTTTGGGTGGGAACCAATTCCCCCTGGATAGATAAAATTGTGTCACCATCCTCTTTCAACCACCAGCCAGGGAGGTGAAGGAACATTATGAGGGCTGAATTTGGAGATTTGGGTTTGAATCTTTGCCCCGCTACTTCCTAGTTATGTGATCTTAGGCAAGGCATTTCACTGGGCCTCATTTGTGTGTGGGTGTGTATATTATTTCTAAAGGCTCTACCAGCTATAAATTCTGTGATACGATTACAAGAATCAGGGAGGCAACAGTTGCTAACAAGCTCCCAACAAGCCTCTCCTCTACTCTAAGTTTGGCTGAACTAATAAAAGTAGAAATAGTCCAGACCTCAGTTGGTATTTCCTAAATTGGTCCTTATGCTGTGACCATAAAGCTGAGTGTGTTGACAGGAGGGAAAGCCAGGTGAGACTACATTGTGACTGAGTAGTGGGACTCTGGGGAGTCTGGTTAGACTCCCTAGGTGGCTGGTTTTCCCTTCACACTTGTATTTGTATTGTCCTGTGCTGTATATTCCTGCGCGGTCGTGAACTGGGTCAGATTTAAAGCTGGTTGAGTCTAAATCATAGAATGTACTGTCTGGACAATAATGGTTCTCTCATAAGGTTAGCGAAAACTTTGCCCTTTTGAACTCTTTCTTACTCTCAGGTATTTCTGTGACAGTTGCCACAAAATCCTGGCAGTGACTGTGGGAACCTAAAAAATTAGGGAAAATAATTCGACAGTTATTACGTGCCGTCTACATACAAAGCATTGTACTAGATTCTGGTGGAGATAAAAAAGCATACTTAAGACATGGTCTATGTGTTCATGGAATTTGTGCTGCTGTGTTTGTCCTTCTTCTCCAAGAGGACCATGACATCAAAGAAATGATGACATGACTTGCAGTTGATGTTGATTTGAGTGAGGGAGGGAATGTAAATACTGAGTAGTAACTGTTTCTCTTTTGGGCAGGAACCCTGAGGGTCTTTCCCTCCCACTCTGATTTTTTTTTTTTAGTTTTGATTAAAGGGGCCATTTCTTGATTAACTTCTTAAAGAGGCCCATTCACTGAACGGGCGCTATCTCACCCAAAGTGAGAACCTGAAAAGACCTTAGCCCTGAAGGACCAGGGTCTCCCGATGCATCCTGGGCCATCTCCAGTCGTCCTAGTGAATATCAGGCCACTGGACCCAGATGGCTCTGGAGGAGAAAGTGAGACTGGTAACCTTGCACAACCCTCATGGAATTTACAGTCTAATAGGGAGATAAGATACATGTATATACAGTTATAATAGAGAAGCATACCTAAATTCATTAGAGAGATCCAAAACAAAGTGTTATTTGAGGTCTAAGAGGGAAAAGCTTTGTGAAGTAGGTGGTACTTGAGTTGGACTTTAAAGGATGGGTAGGGCAACTTGTTGATCCAGTGGATAGAGTGATAGGCCTAGAGACAGGAAGATTCACCTTCCTGAGTTCAAATCTGACCTCAGACACTTACTAGCTGTGTGACCCTGGGCAAGTCACTTAACCCTATTTGCCTATTTCCTCATCTGTAAAATGAGCTGGAGAAGGAACTGGCAAACCATTCCAGTATCTTTGCCAAGAAAATCCAAAATGGGATCATGAAGTCAGACATAACAACAAAAGGATTTCAACAAGTAAAGAAGGAAAGGAAGAATATTCCAAACATTAAAAAAAAGCAAGAGTAAAAGCATAAAAGTTAGAGGATGTTTCAGGGATCAAAATAGACTAATGTGGGTAGAGCACAGAATGCATGGCCAAGTAATACGTGGCATGAAGTAAGACTGGAAAAGTAGAGAACACCACACCACACCTCTTAGCACTCATAATTTCTTCCAATATCAAAAGCACCACCTTCTACAAGAAGACTTCCTTGATCCCTCAAGTGCTAGCACCTTGTACCCTCCAAAATTACCCCGAATATATTTCATATACTTCTACATGTACTTTTGCCCATTTATTAATTTTGCTGTTAAAAATAACAATGAGCATTTATATAGAACTTTAAGATTACCAAGTGCTTTAAATATGTCACCTCATTTGATTTAATCCTTACAACAATCCTGTGACCTAAACGCTATTAATAAAAAATTATTAGACACCAGCTATGTGCCAGGTATGGCATTAGGCACTGGAGATCCATGACAAAAATGGAATAGTCCCTGGCTTCAAGTAGTTTAATTTGATCAGGGGAGATTGTACATACAGGCATTATATATACATGCATATATACATGAAATGGATATGAAATAAATACAAGGTAACTGGGGGAAGAGAGGGCACTAGTAATTGGAATTGGGAGAGGCTTCATGTCAAAGGTGTCTCTGGATAAATTTTGCAGGAAATAAGGGATTTTAAGAGGTAAAAGTGAAGAGGAAGTTATTTTAGGCATTTTGCACATCTGTGCAAAGGCCTGGAAATGGGTAAAAGAACAAGAATACTATTTGCAGGACAACAGAGTGTCAGAAAAGGGGAAATGTACAAGGTTGGAATGGTGGTGTGGGACTAGGTTATGAAAAGCTTTAAAGCCAACCAGAGGAGTATCTATTTGATCCTAGAGGCAATAATGAGCCATTGGAGTTTATTGAGTAGGAGAGTGACTCTAGATGCTCTCTTGAAATATCACTCTAGCTAGCAGCTATGCAGAAGATGGATTGGGAGTGGCGAGAAACTTGAGGCAGAAAGACCAATTAGGAGACTATTGCAACAGTTTAGAGATGATAAGGGTCTGAACTATAATGGTAGTAGTATGAACAGAGAGGAGGTGATGGATTCAAATCATGGTACGGAGGTAGAAATGAACACAATGTGGTAATTGGTTGGATACATGGAGTTCTCGAGAGGGGCAGGATTGGGGAAAATTATGAACACTCCCATAGAACAAAAGCTCCTTGAGGACAGGGACTGTTATGATTTTGTTTTTGTATTCCCAGAGCCCACCAAAATTTCTGGTACATAGCAGGCAATTAATAATTGTTGATTGATTGTGGAAATCAATGGACACAGATGAGTAATGTTGAATTAATGTGATTTTTGTTTCATACTTTTCTACTCGAAAAATCTTATCTCTCCTTCTGGCTCATTAAATAAAAATGCACTTGTCAGAAAATGTAATCTTTGTTTTGAGAAAATTCTCTCTGGTTCCAGGGAAAAAAATTGTTTCCTATGCGCCAGGAATCTTGATTCACAGAAGGGCTGGAAGGGCAATGACTGGGGGTAGGGGATGGGAAGCAAGAGAAATGAACATCAACAATTGTAAGTGACAAATTTGTGAATGCTTTCTCTGAATTGCAGAAAGATATTTTGTTCACAAGCTTTGCTAGCCCTTGGGGAACTTGAAGCTTCGCTAAGTCATTGGACTGAAGCAAATTGCACACCTCCTGCCAAATTGCGTGAGTGAAATCTAATCTGGAGTGTCCTGGGCATGCATTCGCCTGGGCTCTCAGTGGTTTTGATGGTTATTTTGATGAGCTGCTGAAGGTATGAGGGATCCAGCAGGAAACTGTAAATGAGATATCTTCTCCCTGTGCGACAATCCTGTTTATACCCATTTCTTTATGAATGATGTCGTGTCACTTGCAGCCACAGGCAGCAATTTCTATGATTTATCAATGTCACTGAGACCAAAATGCTAACACAATTGTGTTGGAGGTACAGTTCCAGGCTCATTGTGGGCAGTAGAATATTCACCTTCATTATCATCAGAGCTAGGAATCTAATGAGCATTTTACTTTCTATGCTCCCAAGAAGATGCTAACCAGCAGCATCAACTATTCAGCTGTGCAGGCAGGGGTGAGAAAGGAGAGACTGAATTTGAGAATCATTTTTTAGGGTTATTTTGAACAGTGATTGTCAAAATGTATGGTGTATCTAGCCAGTGAAAATATTCACGGATCAGATTGTCTGATAGGATTTTTTAGATGATAATATGCCAGGGGCAAGGAATCAGGATTTCCAATGAGGCTGCTCTGATGTCCATCCTGGTAACTTGGCAATGGGTAGCTCACCTTTTTGCTTCATTAGGGAGATCCAAATTCAAGTTTCAGATAGGGAAACACTGACTGCTGTATATATTAGTGTGAAGGAAAGAGTTAAAGACTGAAAGGAGATGTGCTCCTGGGGAATGAATGAGCCAGCCCATCTCTCTAACATCATTATTTTTCTTAGGACACATTCCAGATATTCTGGGCCTGATTTGAGTAGAACACGTGTTTCCTAAAAGCTGTCAAAAAATATCTGTATGAATTTCCAGAGAAGGATAAAAACACAAAAGTGCTTTAGGAAGAGGAAAAAAAAGGAAATAGCAGAAAGAACCAAACTAGCCACAAAGAATGAATAAAAATTATAGAAGAAAGGTAATGAACAATTGGATTGCTTTTGTGTTCTAGGGGAGAAGACTAATTTTTTTTAAAAAAAGGAGAAATAATAATTAATTATGTTTCTACTATGAATGCAAATTTGCCTGAGGAGAAAGGTCAATTACAAGAAAGAGATTAAGAATTTAAGTGACCATTAATTAACAGTAAATTATGCCCCCATGAAAGCTAATGTGACATTCACACAAGTACTAAATGACTCAGAGATCAGAGATATTTCAACAGACACTGATAGACGCCATCAAGAACAAGGCTAGGAAGGATTCCTGTCCCCATTGTCTCTTTGGATATTAATTTTTTAACTTGCAATATTTCACTTGTCTTCAGGGAAGAATCTCCTGGAAGTAAAATCTGTGAAGGAAAGAGTTTTGAGGTACTTTTAAGTATAGTAGGGCTCCAAAAATAAAAGAGAAAGAAAATGAAATCGTGTCTTAGTTTTCTTTGTTTTGATGAACGGGCACAACTCCATGATAAGGCACAGCTAGCTCCCTTGCAATGCTTTGCTCTTGCTCCCAGTTATAGTATGTCTTGCACCCATTTAGTTGTGTTACTTCAATGAAGAGGCCTTTCTTCATTTTAGTTGTGGCTTCTTCAGTATCATAATGAACCTAATCTTGAGAACCGGAAGGAAATAGACTCCAAAGATGTAGCTGATCTTGGGCAGGCTAAAGAAGAGCTAATTGAGAACATAAATGAGTGATTTTTTTAAAAAATTCCTGTTAGGATAGAAAGTTAGAAGTATTATTGAGCAGAACATTTTGGAGTTAAAGAACTACTCTTACATTTTCACAAGATAGTAAATATTAACTGGTAATTTGTTCAATTCTTTTGCATTTACGAATCAACTTTATGTTAATCCAGCAAAATCCCATAGGAGTTAGTTCTATTACTGCAACGAAAGTTCTGTGCCCAATTTATGCTGGAACCATTGTGAAACACTTTCCATACCTCATTTTGTGACTTAAATTACACATGATACAAACCACAAAAAAATCAAGGAAGTAAAAAAAAAAAGGTTTTTTAAAAGTTTTCCTAACTTTATTATCTTTTTGCAGAATACAAAGCTTTTATATTCTGTCAGCTTCTGTAAGTCTGTGGTTTGGGGTTCATAGTTGTTATCTGCTGCCAATCCTCTTTTGGGCACTTAAATTTAAAATCTGCTTCTACTTAGTTTTTTTATGCTTTAAAATTTCTACCAGTTTAAATTCAACATTCCTAGATTCCTTACCCCTTGGGGAGTAGTAGGTCCCTATCCTTTTCCTCCATCCACCTGTAAGTCACTGCTTTAGCTATTGACAGCCCACATTATTTCTACAAGAATTTTTGGACTTAAAAATGCCTATCAGAACTCCATCAGAACCTCTAGGATCCCCTATATCCCGACCTGGAAAACAACAAAATAAACTTAGATACTTCTAGGTGACAGCGTGAAGTCAAGAGAATCCCCTAAATTCCGCTAAAATGTTTCAACTCAATAGAATTAACATTGCTAATGCTAAAACAGAAATAACATGTAAAGTTACTATATCATGATGGGTAACTTTTTTTTTTTAGCTGGAGAAATGATTTTGTAGATTCACAATGAACTGCTTTAGAGTAATGCCCATCCCCAGAACTGTGCTTTATAAACACTGAGATAAAACCTGTAGTAACAAAAGAATATTCAAGTCTCCAAGGACATGGTATACCCATGGAAAACATTTGCAGGGCTTCTAGATGCAAGACGATTAGGAAGGGTGAGGATGTTTGTTTTTGTTTTTGTTTTTGTTCATACCCAAATGTGGAAATGAATTTAAAAATAGAATATACCCAAAAGCTATCTATGAAAATAACTGCAAATAGGACTTGATTTTTAGAAAAGCAGTCACTAATTAAATCATTAAAACAATACAATTTAGATTCTTTTTCTCATCTATAATGGGTATAAAAGCATATATCTATGGGTATCTAATTAAAACTGCAAAGCCCTAAATGAATGATTGGTCTCTATATATCTTCTCAGTGCTGGCATTTTACAGATGGCTAATGAAACAAGCAATCAGGAGAGCGTGTATAGCATAGTGTATAAAAAGACAACTCATGGTTTCTAAAGAGTTGACATACATTAACCATTAAAGCCACTTACCTGAGACTGCCACCAAGACAAGTGACAACCGAGCTGCCATCACCCCCTGCCTAAGCATCCAACGGATGGTCCTCAAGAAGCAAATGGAAACATTGTTTATCAGCTAGCTGAAGGATGACACAGAGCCTTTCTTTCCTAAGGTGGCTTCTCTGCGCTCAGCTCTAAGCTGTTCTTTTTTTCACATGGTGCCTGCTTTTTGTCCAGGCTATTTTATAACCACTAAACGTGACCAAAGGCCAACACAACTATCATTTCAATATTTTGGAACTAATGCCAGTGCCACATCCCTACCTTCTCTCCATGGTTTCTCCTATGGGATCTGATCACAGGCAAGATTTTAATTTCTCTGACACAGGATAGCTAAGTGAATAATGGAATCTAAAGGGAGCCCCTAAGGAAAGGAAATTCTATTCTAATATGATTTCCTGTAGTGCTTTTACCTTAGGCTATGCTCTTGCTGACACACAAAAGGCTAATCCCATTAATAATTAAGATCCAAATAGCTACTCCAAATCAGACTTAGGCAGTAACATCTTCGGCATTTGACAATAGTTACTGGGCTCTTGAATTACTCAGGCTAATGGAAATCTGTTATTGTTTAATGAAGAACAAATGCTAACAATGCACTGGGAAAAAATGCTGTCTGCTTTTTGTCTTTCCTGCATCCTTTTCATTAAAAGGCATTGACTTTTGACAAATGGGAATGCTTCTTAAATTTTCACTTGCCACATTTCAGATGAGATAAGAAGAAGCTACCTGAATAAGAACCAAGAAGAGGCTGAAATGATTTTTCACTTTTGCTCATTTTAGTGAATGGACACAGGTGTTCATAATGGAATTCATAATCTCTGGATTATTGCAGAAGACCACAACTAGAGGTTGATATCCGAAAATAAGGAAAACTATGGGTAATGAGTGGTCTTACTCTCTGTCTTTGTTTCTCTAATAGAATTCTATGAATGCCTGCCATCATACTGCCTAAATTTGGAAAATTTGCTCATTCTAGGTTCATGAATCCCAGCCCATGTCAACCCCACTCTTCCCATGTTATGCATCAAAATAAAGCCACTATTGCTTGGGTAACTTTATATCCTCACTACCCAGGGGATTAGGGCTTTCTGGCACAAAGATCACTCAGTTCATCCCTATGATTCTTTCCCCAATACTTTATCTGCAATGCATCTTCCCCTATCACACCCACTTAAGCATAAATGTTCAGTCATTTTGAGTGTAACAAGAGGGAATTTTACTACAGTGGAGAAAAATCTTGGGAGAACAGACTCTTTGCAGAACAAGCTAGTTACAGGTACATGGACACCAGGTTTTCATAGGCATTTCCAGTTGTCTTTCCTTATATTTCAAAACAGAGTACTCAGTCATACCTCATCTCATCAATTAAGCAATAAAGCCCTTTCTGCTTGGATTCCAAATCTACCACACTCACAAGATCATAGATCAAGTAAGGCTTGGCAAGGGTAAGTGACTTGCCCAAGGTCACATAGGTAGTGAGTGAGAGGTCGCTAACAGAGGTGGCATTCAAACCGAGTGTTCCCCATTCCAAATCTAGCCCTTTCTCTAAGGTATCACATTCTTATACAAATCAGGAGAGACTATTCTCCTGAACTCTAGCCCTACAGTTTCCCCAGACTCTAGCTACTTAATTTTCTTGCACTAACCACACCCTTCCCTGGGTAGTTAATTCCCTTGAGATGCTGTTTCTTTCAAAGTTTTCTCAAATTGATTTTAAAATGGCCTTCAGTGAAAAAGCCATGAAATTCTAATCTGATCTCACCTGGCTACTCCATACAGCGCTATGAACTATCTCATCACTTTGCCCCAGTGTGGTTTTGAAATCCTTACTTTCTCTAAAATCCAGGGTTCTGTACACGTTTGCTCTTATGTCATCATCTGGGGTTTCCATTTTCCCAACCTTGATTTCCACATAGTCCAGGTGAGGGAATCAGCAATCTAGACATTAATCTACTTATATATTGTCACTTCTCATCCAAATATTGACATATCTACAATCTAATAATATTTATCGCATACTGGCTTCCACTAAAGTCTTACTTCAATGCCTTGTCACTCATTAATCAACAAGCATTTATTAAGTGTCTGCTTTATTCCAGGAATTGCGTTAAATGCTAGGGATTCAAAGAAAAGCCAAAACATAAAAGCTTTCCCTGCCCTTAAAAAACTTACACACACACTAATGAGAGAGCCAGAATATAATAAGAAGGTTTATACAAGATACATGTAGCCCAGGCTGACCCCCAACTCTGTGTAAGTCCTCTCTCTTCCTGGACTAAAATAGATTTGCTTAACCTACTTACATTCATTTCATTTCAGACAGAATAGTTACCCAGAGAGGTAAATATGTGGCCACAACTCAAAATTAAGGGTACCCTCATGTGACGGAGTTATATGCTTACTTCTCACCAATGTAGCTCCTGAGCCCCCACCCTGTGTTCTCATTTAAACAACATCAGTCTCAATAACACTTTTGATTCTTAGGCATGAAATATGTACTAAACAGAAAGGCAAAAGCAATAATAATCATACCACTTACTTGACAGAAGTAAAAAGTAGAAATAATAAAAATATGACAGTTCACCGATAAACCTGGTGTATATTCTACCAGTGCACACAGTGTCCATGAGGGAGAGTGGGCACACAATTACCAAAATCTAACAGAGAAACACATGAGTAGGGAAACCGATACACCTGGGGCACTCACAACTCAGAATAGCAGACTTCAATGCCCTTGGTCTCTTTAAAGAACAGTCTGCCCTATGTCACCTGCAGGGCAAAACTGCCTTTCTGCTATCTGCTCCCTTTTTCAGTCTTAACAGCTCTTCTTCTGGAAAAGCCACTTCTCTACTATTCTCAGGCTGCTGAAGCGGAGTCAAGCTCTTAGCACGTAGCCACCTTTAGGAAGGTTCTGAAAAAGTGTTAACATATTAACATAACTCAAAACAGCTACAAAGCCTGACTTTTCCTTTCTTCCCCCTTTCTTAAGCTACAGAAGGTAGTTAAGGTCAACACAGGCACACCTGAGAGACTGCTCTCTTCTCTGGATGGTGCTAGAGGTCAATAAGCCCTGAGAGCTTTCCACCTAGCAACAAGAATCATCTCTCATCCAATCAGATTCTTGCATCTGTTGAGTCTACCTTTGGGTAGCAGTTATGTGGCACAGTGAATACCATGCTGGGCTTGGAGTCAGGAAGACCCGAGTTCAAATTCAGTCTCAGACTCTTACTAGCTATGTGACCCCGGTCAAGTCACTTAAGCCTTGTTTGTCTCAGGGTCCTTATCTGTAAAATAGGGATAATAATAACACCTACTTCCCAGAGCTATTGTGAGGATCAAATAAGATAAAAATTGTAGAGTGATTAGCACAGTGCCTGGCACATAATAAGCACTATATAAATCTTGGCTATTATTATTTATCATCATCATTTTTATTATCTGACTTAAATCCGTTTTTTTCTAGAGACAATCGGCCATTAGCAAAGCCAAGCCTCTCTATCAAACAACAGGGCACTCAGCAAAACAGCTGCAGGGTCTATTAGCTCAGATCCTGTAACTTTCTGTATTCTGTGTCTTCTATGCCCTGCTCCTGATCCGAGCTTCTTTTCTTGCTTCTGTGTTGATCTGGTCATCGACTATATTATTCTTTGGCTTCAAATGATGCAAATCAATGCCTCATAGGCAGTGACCCATCTGTGACATGACATGAAACTCAAAAAATCCACCAGTCAGGTATAACTTCATCAATCCTTACATAATCTCATAGTCCCCAAACAGTTAGTTTCTTAGCTAGAGCCTTCAAAACTCTGAAAAAAGCTATATGTGAATAACCTGATTACCATATGCATCACAACCATCTTAACTCAGTCATTGCTCTGCTTTCAAACAAATACATTTATTTCAGGGGCAGTTTTCTCTTATGTCCTCAGACTAGTTTGTGTTTCTACTTAAACTTTTTATGTGAGGGATTGTCTTTCTTCTCAAACTGACTTTATCAGTGTTCTTTAAACAAATGTTATTTTTCTGCTCCCTTTCAGCAACCAAACTGTCCACATACAAAGAGGTAGTGCCTTACATAAATATATACACACATAGTAGAAGGAAGGTAACCTTCTCTGGGTTCTTGAAGGTTATGTCAGCAAAGTACAAACTCTGGAGGGAGCTGTAAACCATTGGCCATCTAATGAATTCTATAGACCCTTTCTCAGACTAATATTTTTAAATGCATAAAAAACAATACATGGAATTACAAAGGACACTGACTGTATTAAAATAAAGATGTAAAAGATGTAATTTTTCTCGTCCGAGTTCACAAACATCTTGGAATCTGTCAACAAACACAAGGTTAAGACCCCTTGCTGTAAAGGCTATGAGGATAGCTTCTGTCATAGGCTACTTCTGGTCCCAGAGCACCAAAATGGCCAATTTCAGAGAGGTTCATTGCCAGATTGGCTTCCACAGCAACTCTCAAAAGCTAACTACCAAATAACAGAGTTTGGCACCTGTGTCAGTGGATCTTGAAGACTAGAGTAAGAATTAAGTACTCTGGCTTCAGCTAGATTGGGGTGGGGTGGGGTGGGGTGGGCTCTATTACCACACCCAGGTGATTTGAATTTCACAGGGTTTACTTTTGCTACACTTGATTGCTCTTGTGATAGGATATCAGATCAGGTTTAGTCAGCATTGGAGATGCTTCTCCTGACAACTGACTGGACCTAGAACAGTTAGCAAACCTACTTAGAAAAGCAAACGTTGACACAGTTATACTAACCCAGTCAGTGCCCTTCAAAGCAGATTCTGGAGAAATATCTGTTGATTGATTTGTCAGAAAAATTTTAATCGGTCACATCTTCTTTCCTAGCTGTATTTTCCATTAAATGCCACCCTTGTGTTCTGAAAACGTCAAATAATTTATATTCATAGAATTCCCGATCCGTGAATAAACGGCAAAGGCACAGGGAGTTGACACCATTTGGTTTGCATCATACAGGATAAATCGAGGAGAAAAGAAGAAGAACCTCTAAGTCTCAGCTTCTTGTCCTCAGTCCCAATCACACGATCATTTACAGTGGAAAGAGCACTGGTTCAGGAGTTGGACCTGGGTTCCAATTCTCCCTCTGATGCTCGCTATGTATATGATCTTAAGTAAGTCACTTCACTTCCCTGGGCCTCTTCTGTAAAACGAGGGCATTGGACTACATCGGGGGTGGGGAACCTTCAGCCTCGAGGCCACATGTGGTCCTCTAGGTCCTCAAGCGTGGTCCAATCAAAGGGCCACACTTGAGGACGTAGAGGGCTTCAAGTCTGCAGGTTCCCCACTCCTGCCTTAGATGGTTCCTGGAGGTCCTTCCAGCTTAAAAACTTTGGTCCTGTGATCCTATGGTTAAAATGAATGTGATCTTTTTCCTCTTCCTCACTTTTCAGCCACAATTTTGGATAGTATGAGAGACCCAGAAACTCCAAGTGCTTTGAAGAAAATTAGAGTGTGAAAATGGAGGCTTGGTCTGATGAAGAGGCAGAACAGAGAAAGATTGCTTCATGAGAGGGTAGATACAGTACCCCCTCCAGTTTGGGTCTCACAGGGTGTGACTAACCCAAGTTTAAGGTATCATGGGAGTCCGTACTGCCAAAACTACAGCTCATCTTAGTTTACCTTTGTCAGCCAGCAGAAACGATTCATTCAAAGCAAAAGCATTTACAGAAATAACATAGCATGAACAATAGCAATAAAACTTTCCCACAAACAGGCATAACCCCAGTGGAAAGGGTGGGTATGCATGTAGAATATGCTAATAAAAGGGACAAGTATAATATATGTTGCCATGGCAATCCCTACCCCCATGGTACCAGACTGCAATGTTTTTTCTTTTTTCATAGCATCCTCCGGCTGTTCCCTTTGGGCCTACCTTGGCCATGTAGCTCAGCTGGACCCACTGGGCCTGCTCCCATTTGCAGCTCAACTTCAGACTACCAGGAAGACCACCTCTAGATTCTATAGCTCTGGGATTATTCTCTACTGAGCACAACATCTTCTAGTGAAGGAACTGTCCCACTGCAATGATCATTGCCAATGGTGGCTGTGGTTGTTGTTGTTTGTCCTTCATTCTGGAAGAAGACCATGACGTCAGGGAGATGATGCCATGACATGTAAATGAATTGGATTTAAGTGAGGGAGGGCTGTATAAAGTCACCAGCCTCACTTTCTCCACCGGAGCCATCTGGGTCCAGTGGCCAGATGTAGATCAGGACAACTGGAGGTGGCCCAGGATACAGTGGGAGACCTTGGCCTTTTTAAGCTAATCTTTAACAGGTCTCAGTTTGATTGAGGTAATGCCCATTCAGTGATTAAGGCTAGGTAATAAATGAGGTGGAGAATGGCTTCTTTTACCTAGTAAAAAAAAAATCCACCTGGGAAGGGAAGACCCTCAAGGTTTTTAGCCAAAATAGAAACAATTGATATTTACATTCACTATGTACAATCAGGGCCCAAAGGATGACCCAGTGTGGCTTGGCCAGGGACCTTTTGTGGCAGAAGAGGGAAGGAAAATGTTCCCTGTCCCCAAAAGACAAAGAACAATTCCTTCTCAAAATCTAGGCTCTTCCTCCATCCATCAGAGATTATATCACTCAAACTTCTCAGACTTACTCTATAGAGAGTGTTGTCTTGCTCTTTAAAGGCCACTAGGGACAATTGTTACTTTTTCAGTCGCCCACCAAATTTATGAAGAGCTTTTTCACATCTCTTAAAGGAGTAGCAAAGTGTCAATACATTTTATACTAAGACTGTAACACTTGCCTATTATCTGATCTTTATATTTTGTAATTTTATCAGATAGATTGGGGGAATCAATTGATCAGGGGTCCCCTAATTAATCATCTCATTACACGTTCTTTTAACTCAGAATCTCCAGGGAAGCTGGGATATGTAGAATTTACTGTAATATGATTTGGCTTTTTGGAAAGGTTAATCTTGGCAAGAAGGAGGCCTTCCTTTAAGACTATGTGAATGTTTGTAAGTCACAGTAAAGCTGAGAGTAGACATGTCTGAATTACATTAATGGGCTTTAATAGGGACAGGTTTCAAGCAGCATGTGCATATTGGATATGCCTTTTATGGGTAAATGATCACATAGAAGTTTCCTTTTATGCAGAGGTTTTGTTGAGATGAAGACTACCATTTTCTTTTTCCCCATGTACTATAATAATCTATGCCTTTAAGTCACTCTATTTGGGACCTGCTTTCTCTGACTTTTCTGTATGTTCTTTCAAATACCCATCTGTTACTAAGAAGGCTCTTGTTTATAATCTGTAATTCAGGTACATTACAACATTCATCAGCTAATGTAACAATAGGCCTGTGATCCTATCCATTATTCTTCCTTATTGGCAGACAAATGCTGCTAGAAGATGTGAGTAATTCTGTAGAAGAGACTAGTTCCAAGGAAGTTTATATCTGGGAATCTTCTGATCTCCTTTAGCATTTCTCTCTGCCTATCTTCAGATGGTTCAAGGCTTTTCATTTCATAACCTTTCTGGTCTTTCTAGAAGACTTGGTTTTGCTAATGTATCCTGATATTTCCATTTTTTAAAAATGAGAACTGTCTTTTTGGATTTTTTCCTTTAAAATAACCTTCTTACTCTAGAAGAGCAAGTTGTCATTTCTCTTCCCTTTCTACTTATTTGTCCCCTTATCTCTGAGCAATCCAAAATACCACTCTCTTCTTGAACCCTTTAGGATGGAGGGCTCAAACAGTGAAGCCTATCAGAATCTTCCCCATATACCGGTAGATCAAGTAACACCAATAGTTTCTGTTTTCAAGGAGTTGATCATGAAGGCCTTTAAATAATACCACTTGGACAAGAAAGCAAAGACCTTAACTGAAATTTGAATTTGTCATCCCTTGCTTAGACACATAGGTCGGTATTAAGCTGGAATGCTTTTTTTGTCTTCATGAGTTGGCCCCATGCCCCCCACTCCTTCTGAAGCATCCTTTGCACTGTTTTTCCTTCATTACACGTGAGATAAAGCACCTTCTCCATTGGCCAATGTCTTTGGCTAGAGCAGGGGGAAAGGGTTTATTATGCAAACATAATAAACATAATAAGCAAGTGTTTATTATGCAAACAGCAACTGAGTTATGTGTCCTTTAAGACTACTAAATAGTTTTTAATTACTGCTATATCAGTAAATCCCATAAATATGCAAATGCAATTAGTTCACAAAATAGGCCTTAAATATCTTCATTCCTTTCCAACAAAGTTCTTTGAAGTTAATCGCTAGCAGTCTTTGTTCCCTCTCCAGCTAAAATTGACAGGAATTATGACAGATGTACAAATTCAGAGGAACCAGATTTTTCCAGCACATCTGCTCAGGCAGTGCAAAATGGAAGAGAGGAATAAATGGCAATCCCTCTATCTCTAACCTTTACCTGGGACAGTGAGTTCCAAATTTACTTTTCCTCACTGGCACTGGTTGTCACTTCAAGTTCAAAGTCATACTACATTTAGTTTTCTTTGGGCTTAAAATCAAATTTTCAAGTATTCTGTGCATATTCTGCTCCGTGTAAAACAGCAGAAATTATAGGATTTTGAGCTAGAAAGGGCCTTCAAAATCATCTAATCCAGCCCTTTCATTCTCCAGATTGAAGAAAATGAGGCCCCAAAGGTATAGTGATTTGTCCAAACTCACAGAGTTAGGTAACTGTGCAGAGTAAATAGGAGTCAGAGCTTAAATTTAGGTCCTTGGATTCCAAAGCCACCTTTCACTAAACCACCCTGACTCAGCTCTCACCCTTTAATAGTCTACTAGCATGGTTTTCTGTGTCAGCATCTTCTTTCCATCCATCACCTCCCACCTGATTTTAGAATCAACCAACATGTGAGTAAAAGAATATCGAATCAGAGCATTTTTGTAAACTAAACTGATGGTTTTCACGTGGATTTTTGTGTGTGTATGTGTGTGTATATATATATATATATACACACACACATATATATATATCACACATATATACTATGTAAATATATACATATATAGTTAAGCCTCTGGTTTTTATAATCTAAATTTGAAAATACTATCAAAAGAAAGGGATGCACTTCTACCACTCCAAGAGGTGTAAACACAGAAACTTTCTATAACTAATTTGTTACTTCATCATTCACAACTACATTCAATCTTCCATATCCTTTACTGGCCAGGAGAATGAGCCTGCTAGCCTGAACTAGTATGCCTGGTGTCAATTTAGCTTTGCTATCAATTCTCACTGTATCATCTAAGGACAGTCAGTTAATCTTTTAATGCCTTAGTTTGCTTGACTGGAAACTGGGATACAGTCAAGGGTATGCTGTTAAAGTTTAACAACCAGATGGGGAGTTGAGGGTGAGGGGAGATAAATGACACACTTTTAAGTTTAATCCGTATTATTTCCATTTTGTCCTTCACTTTCTTAAATCTAGACAATCAATAAAACAATAAATCAAGTCCTGATTTGTAGTGTGTTCTGATTTCTCAGGTGCAAATGGTCATGCTGCAAATTTAACAATTGGTTCTCCTGTGACAGTTTGAGCTGGCTACAATACACCCCTGGTATGGTCAACACCAACCTCACAGCACTGATAGAGTGTCCCAGAAGCTTCGGTGTGGTTTTGAGCTTTAACAGAGTAAAACTAATCTAAGCCTATTGGGAAATGCTGTATTTCCACAAATTAGTGACGTAAAAATGTTGAGGGAAAAAGAGTAGAAAGAGGATAAGCTAATACAAATGCTATTATAAAACTCTCTTTGGGGGGCGGAGCCAAGATGGCAGCTGGGAAGCAGTGACTGGCGTGAGCTCCCCACCAAGTTCCTCCAAAAACCTATAAAACAATGGCTCTGAACCAATTCTAGAGCTGCAGAACCCACAAAGTGGCAGAGGGAAGCAG
>CM053622.1:704955072-705024060 GCA_028646595.1 Phalanger gymnotis | reverse complement strand
GGGAAACCAGAATGTACGCCATCTTGGAGTGGGGGGGGAGGAAATGGGGAGAAAATTTGTAATTCAAAGGCCTGTGAAAATCAATGCTGAAAACCAAACATGTCAAAAATAAATTTAAAAATAAAATAAAATAAAATAAAACTCTCTTTGAATGGCCTGAGCAATCAATTAGCAACTGTGTTGTTTCACTTCTGCCTTGGCACTTTCCCCTCCATCTCTGCTTCATAGAATCCATAACCATCTTCAAAAGGCAGCTCCAGCACCATCTTCTACAGGTAGTTCTTCCTGAACCCATCAGCTGCTAGAGCCCTCCCAGACTACCTTGTACTCCACTACCTTGTATTTGTTTTATATTTGTTCTGCATATATTTATTTGGCACGTGTTGTCTCCTTCAATAGACTCTAAGCTCCCTGCGAGTAAGAATTATTTTGTTGTTGTTTTATATTTGTAACTGCAGCATCTCACATGGTGCCAGGCACATAGTAGGAGCTTAATGAGTCCTTGTTGATTGACTAATGAAATGCACACTGTTGCTGCTCAGAGATAAAACTGAGCACAAATAAGAGTTGGCTTGAATACAGGTGGAGTGAGGCAGAACTTTCCTTTGAGCCCAATGAGCATGAAAGCAAAGGAACATGGAAATGCAAACCTCCTGTCAACCGAATTTGTTGCTGATCATTTTCTGACACAGTCCACATAGTCAGAGCGCCACCTTGTGGCAGTAGTGATGTCCTGTGCTTTACAGGTTCTGATCAACCAGAAAAAGGCATTCTGAGCTCATTTAATATTGCTTACACAATGTAAATACACACAAAATCTTCTTAAAGCTGGCAAAAAACCCCAGCAATGAATCACAATACTTAGCACCATACATAAACTTTTTCAAGGATAGCACTAAGGATTGTAAACAAAGTAGAGATGGAAGCGTATGCTAAGACAAAACTAAACAAAAAATGAGTCAAAACCTGGGCATACTAACTTGAAAGGTGACCAAGTGCTGGTGCAGGGTTTGGTAGGCTTCCTTGGCTAATGTCTGCTAAAGTGTTACATGATAACAGAGTACTTGATAGTTTAGGGTTTGACTCCTTCCAAGGATATCTGTGTCATTGGTCTCTTAAACTGTGTGGAAGACTTCCTAACCACTCTCCTCCCCTTCTTTCAACCCCTTGTCCCTCTTCAGTTTAAGGCTACAGCTTTTTTTCGTGGCCTGGACCCAGTTAGGCTGCCTTGTACCTCAGCAGAACAGTAGTTTTGAATATGTTCCATCTCGCTTTTTTTCCATACAAGTAAGTATATAAAGGCTTGCTAGGTTTTCTGAAAGTTTGCTGATCTTCGCTCTAGTCTATACAATAGTGATTAAAGAGTGTTGTTTTTCACTTGTTTCCAACTTTTTGCGACTCCATTTGGGGTTTTCATAGCAAAGACCCTGGAGCAGCTTGCCATTTCCTTCTCCACCTCATTTTACAGATGAGGAACTGAGGCAAACAGGGTTAATTGACTTGGCCAGGGTCCCACAGCCAGTAAGTGTCTGAGGCCAGGTTTGAACTCAGGAAGATGAGTCTTCCTGGCTGCTAGCCTGACACTATCCACTGTGCCACCTAGCTGCCCACAGTTAAAAAGTACTAGAGTTTCAGTGTAGTAAGAAATATATTAAAGAGGTCACCTCCAGAGAGAGTTGGGATTCTTGGAAATCTCTAAAGATTCTTATCACTCCCGAATATAATTAATTATCAAGATACTTAATAATCAGGTCTCTCAGAGACTAATCATAAATAACTATAATTAACTTTTTCATATTGAAGCTTCTTCTTCTGTAAATGGAGGCTCTCTCAACACATGTGGAAAAATCAGGTTGCCATGAGCCTACGCAGACGTATAATGCTTGATTTGATGGCAATGTTAAACATCCAGCAAAGCAAAAAGCCAAGAAAATGGGATTGCATTGATTAAAGCTATTCCGATGCCTCAACTAGCATTCTCCTGGGACATGCCATCAGAGCTCAAGCTCAGGGAGGGGTCTCACCAGCTGCAAAGTATTCGTGTGTGGACCAGTTGATTGATTATATTTCTATTGAGGACAAGCCCAGCTAAGTGAGGGGAACAGATTTACCAGGCTGGCCAAAAGTGATAAATTTCTCAGCCACAGCAACCCTTAAAGATTATGTACAAAGTTATAGAGAGGTTGCTATCTGCATTGGTGAATAGAGTACACAGACTAACAAAATGAGATTACTGAAGTATGAGTTACGAATACTGCTGGCTGTTCAAGCAATTTTAAACCTCTCCTTTTACACCATCTTCCCTGACCCCTGACTCCCTCAGCAAAGGACCTTGTCTCCTACTTTACTGAAAATATAAAATCATCCCTCATGAGCTCCTTCTTTCCCCCTGCTGCACACCTCAAAACCCTCTCAACATCCCGCATTCCATCCTGTGTTGTTCTAGTTTTTTATGATGAGGAGGGCCTTCTTCTCGCTAGGGTTAATACCTGTACTTGTGGTATTGATTCGATTCCCTTTCTTCTTCTGCAGAACTTGCTTCTTTTACCAATTAATCAAACAGCAAACATTTATTAAACATTTACTATGTGTGGGCACATAGTAAACGGCAGCTAAGTGGTTCAGTGGGTAGAGCCCTGGGCCTAGAGTCGGAAAGACCCGAGTTCACGTCCAGCCTTAGCCACTTACTAGCTATGTGACCCTGAGTGAGTCACTTAACTTCTGATTGCCGTAATCTACTGGAGAAGGAAATGGCAAACCACTCTTGTATCTTTGCTAAGAAAGCCCTATGGACCTCAGGGTCATGTAGAGTGGGACATGACTGAACAACAACAACAAGGTGCCTGGTACTGTGCTAGGCCCTTAGGATACTCTCTTGTTTCTTCTCATCTGCCAGCTCCTTTCCTGCTGCCTCCAAATATGCCCAGATCTCCATTTAAAAACAAAAATCTTTCATTGCCATATTCTCAATCTATTGTTCTATGTAGATCTTTTACTTTTCACAGTGAAATTCTCAGAAGAGGTTGTTTCTATTTGTTTCCTTCATTTCCTCACTTTCCATTCACTTCTAAATCCTTTACGATCTGGCTTCTGACCCAACTCTTTACTGAAATTGCTCTCTCCAATATTACCAAGGTACCCTTAAGTGCTAATTACAAAGGCCTAATGCAGGGATTTGTTTTGCTTGACTATATATTTTTGTAATGGGGTTTTTGCTTTTCTTCTTTCTCAATGGGAGAGAATGGGAGGTAGGAGGGAGAGGTAAGATTTTTGATGCTGGAAAAAAAGAATAAAAAACAACCAAAGTCTTTTCTCAGTCTTCATATTTTTTCATTTCTCTGTGTTGTTGGCATTGTCCACCTCCTTGTCCTTTGGGTATTCTCTCACCTTTGGCTTCTATGACATATTGCTCTTTCTTGGTTTCCCTATTGGATTACTCTCTCAGTGCCAAATAATCATATTTCGAATATAATAAAAATTATAATTCAACCTAAATTAATTTACTTATGTAGTACCATTCCAATCAAATTACCAAAAATTTATTTTATAGAACTAGAAAAAATAATAACAAAATTTACCTGGAAGATGAAAGGTCCAGAATATCAAGGGAATTATTGAAAAGAAATGCAAGGGAAGGTGTCGTAGCTGTATCAGATCTAAAATTGTATGGTAAAGCAGAAATCATCAAAACTACTTGGTGCTGGCTAAGAAATAGAGTGGTGGATCAGTAGAATAGGTTAGGTGCTTAAGACGCAGTAGTCAACGACTATAGTAATCCACTGTTTGATAAACCCAAAGACTCCAGCTTCTGGGATAAGAACTCACTATTTGACAAAAACTGCTGGGAAAACTGGAAAATAGTATGATAGAAATTAGGCATAGACCAATATCTTACACTGTATACCAAGATAAAGTCAAAATTGGTACTGATCTAGACATAAAGGGTGATACTATAAACAAATTAGGAGAGCAAGGAATAGTTTACCTGTCAAATCTATACAGAAGGGAGAATTTATGACCAAACAAGAGATAGAGAACATTATGAAATGCAAAATGGGTGATTTCGATTACATTACATTTAAAAGTTTTTGCACAAACAAAGCCAATGCAACCAAGATTAGAAGGGAAGCAGGAAGCCGGGAAACAATTTTTATAGCCAATGTCTCTGACGAAGGCCTCATTTCTAAAATATATAGAGAACTGAGTCAAATTTATAAGAATATAAGTCATTCTGCAATTGACAAATGGTCAAAAGATATGAAGAGGCAGTTTACAGAAGAAGAAATTAAAACTAGCTATAGTCATATAAAAATGCTCTAAATCATTATTGATAAGAAAAATGCAAATTAAAACAACTCTGAGGGGGCCATCTCACACATGTCAGATTGGCTAACATGACAAAACAGGAAAATGATAAATGTTGGAGAAGATGTGGGAAAATTGAAACACCAATGCATCGTTGGTGGAATTGTGAACTGATCCGACCATTCTGGAGAGCAATGTGGAACTATGTCCAAAGGGCTATAAAACTGTGCATACCCTTTGATCCAGCAATACCACTACTAGATCTGTATCCCAAAGAGATCATAAAAATGGGAAAAGGACCCACATGTACAAAAATATTTATAGCAGCTCTTTTTGTGGTGGCCAAGAACTGGAAATTGAGGGGATGTCCATCAATTGAGAAATGGCTGAACAAGTTGTGGTATATGAATGTAATGGAATACTATTATTGTGCTATAAGAAATGATGAACAGGTAGACTTCAGAAAAACCTAGAAAGACTTGCATGAACTGATGAGTGAAGTGAGGAAAACCAGGAGAACATTTTACATAGTAACAGTAACTGTAACACAGTAACATCACATTATGTGATGATGGGCTTAGCTAGAGTTAGCTCTTCTCAGCAATGCGAGGATCTAAGACAATTCCAAAAGACTCATGATAGAAAATGCTATCCATATCCAGAAAAAGAACTTTGGAGTCTGAATGCAGATGGAAGCATACTATTTTTCCTTTTTTTTTGGTTTCTTCTTTCTTGTGGCTTTTCCTTTTGATTCTAATTCTTCTTTACAAAATTATTAATGTGGAAATATGTCTCATATCATTGTACACATGTGGCCTATATCAGATTGCACACTATCTTGGGGGGAAGGGAAGGAGGAGAGAAAATTAAAACTCAAAGTCTTATAAAAGTGAATGTTGAAAACTAAAACTAAATAAATATTTAAAAACAAAACAAAAAATAATCATATTCCTTCTACCCACTAGATGTAGACCTCTCCCAAGGTTCTGCTCTGAGCCTTCCTCCTCTTCTTCTTTTTATACACTTTTAGTAATCTCATCTCAGAATTCAATTTATGATCTCTATATAGATGACTTTTAAATCTATATATCCAACCCTAATCTCTCTCCTGAACAACTGCTCTTGGACATCTCCATGTGCAAATCCCATAGACATCTCAAACTCAACCCAAGGAAAAATAGAACTAATTATACTTCCCCTAAGGCATTCTGTCCTCTACATTTCCTCATTTATGTTGATGATGCTATAAAATTGTGCAAACGATACTTTCAGTCACATAAGCTCACAATTCTAGACTCATCTTCAACTCTTTCCTCTCCCTCAATCCCCATATCCAATCAGTTACCGAGTCTTGTATCCTATCTCCATAACTACTCTGGCATCTACTGCTTTCTCTCTCCTCACACAGAGGAGAATCCAGAACCTCATCACAAGTCCATTTCCATCTGGATGTCCCTCCCATAGGCCTCTAAAACTTAACATATCCAAAAGAGCACCCATTATCCTTTCCCTCCCCCTCCCAAAAAAATCCTTTGCTCTTCATAACTTTCCTATCTCTGTCAAGGGCACCACCACCCTTCAGAAATCAGGTTCTTAACCAAGGAATCATCTTTCACGCTTTACTCTCCCACATTCTTCATATCCAATCAGTTGCCAAACCCTATTGATTTATCTCCACATCTCTCCTGTCTCTTCTCTATTCACATAACCACTACTTTACCCTATCTCCTGAACTTACATTAGCTACCTAGTTGGTCTCCCTGCAACCAGTCTCTCCCTGTAGATCATTCTCCAAGTAGGTGCTAAGTTTGTATTCCTGAAATGTAGGTCTGACCACATTAATCCCTTTCTCAAAAAGCTTCAGTGGCTCCCTATTGCCTCCAGGATAAACTAGAAACAAAAATTATAACTATAAAAATATTCTGTTTAGCATTCCATGCTTTTCACATTCTGACTCCAACCGGTCTTTCCCAATTGATTGCATATTATTCTACCTCATACATTATGTTCCAGCCAAACTGGCTGACAGCGTTTCTTGTGTGTGACATTCTATATCTTTGCACAAACTACCTCACATTCTTGCATTGCTCTCCCTCCTCATCTCCATTAGGGAGAATCCCTAGAAGTCATTTTAATTATTTGATTTTTCATTTTACAAGCATTTATTTTGTTTCCCCTTTATACTCTACACCATTATGATTTATATGGAAAAAAGAAAGAAAAGGAAAACCCTTGTAGTACACATACACAGTCGAATCTCCACATGTCCATGTCCCACGACAAATTCTGACATTGTCCATGTCCACAAATGTATGTTTCAGGCTATATCTTGAATTGATAGATTCAAGGGAGGTGATCACCACGCAATAGGGAGGTGATCACCACGCAATAGAGAGGTGGGCAGCAGGCTTCATCATCACTTCTCTGGAATCATGATTGGTCATTGAATTGACCAGAGGCCTTAAGTCTTTCAAATGTGTTTGTCTTTACATTGAAGCCGTTCTTTTATAAGTTGTTCACCTGAGTTTGCTCACTTTGCTTTGCATCAGCCCTGGTTTCCTTCAAAGAACATTTCAGGTACCGCCTTCTACAGGGTGTCTCTATCCTATTGCCTCCAATTGCTAGTACTCTCCTCTGTCAAAAATGATTCTGTATGTCACTACCTATATACATGTTGTTTCTTTGCAGTAAAATGTAAACCCTCTCAGGGCAGGACCTATTTTGTTTTTGTCTATCTAGCACCTATCACAGCTCTTGGTATATTGTAGACATTTAATAAATATTTGTTGAGTGACACATAGTAGGGCTTCAATAAATGCTTGCTGAATTAAGTTCCATCACTTTTTGTTCTGATTCCCAACCTTTTGGTCTTAGGATCCCTTTATACTCTTAAAAATTATTGAGGCTCCTCCCTCAAGAGTTATGTTGATTTTATCTCTTGATATTTACTGTATTAGAAATTAAAATGTCTTATGACCTTGCAGACTCTCTGAAAAGTTCTTGGGGATTTCCCAGGGTCCCCAGAACACAGTCAGAGGACTGCTGGCTTAAACTATTGCAATAATTTCTTGATTTGGTTTCAGTCTCTTCTCTTTCCAATCAATCTTCTGCACAGCTGTCAAATTTAAATTCCTAAGGCACAGAACTAACCATATCATCCCTCTATTCAAAAATCTCCCCTGATTCACTCTTGCTTCTATGATAAAATCCCAGTCTGTCATTTAAAGCCATACGCAATCTGGCCCTCATCTATCTTTCTAAGCTTGTTTCATATTGCTCCTTTTCACCATTTCCATTCCAATCAAACCAGTTAGCTAGCTGTTCATGAGACAGGACATTTTAGCTCCTTCCTTTCTGCCTTCATGTAAGTAGACCTCTCAACACTAACATATACTATTCCCTCAATTTGACCTCATAAAATCCCTATTTTCTTCAAAGTACAACTCACATAACACCTCCTACATGTCCAACTCTAAGTGCCAGCAGATAATATTGAACTAAACTTAAATAAAATAATAATTCTTGAAAGACAGAGGTGTGGAGGAATTCAAGATTTGGAGTGAGAAGACCTGGGTGTAAGTATGGACTTGCCCACTTGTCACCTGTGACTCGGTTTCCCTATCTATAAAAAGAGAGGTTCAGTGAGATGACCTTTAATATCCCTTCCAGCTCTAAATCTATGATCCTATGATCTGAATGGACATAAGAACTATCAAGCACATGGACTTTCTAGGAATTTTCTAACTTAAGATACTCCCATGCAATTCTATAGAAAATAACTTCCATGTATTACGAAATTTTCAATAGGTAATCCTTGAAATACAGATATAAATTAATACTGCTCACTGCAGCAATTTGAGCATGAATCCACAGAGTTTTAAAATGAAGAGACTTAACAGTTTCTTGGACCCATTTTGATTCCTTTGCATAGCTAATCCAGTATCTGAGCTAGAGAGAAGAAAAGGAGAAAGCCCATACACAAGATTTATATGCCCCAAAGAGAGATATACAATTAGGCAGCTTACTGGATAGAGCACCAGGCTGGAGTCAAGAAGACTCGAGTTCAAATCCTGCCTCAGACACTAGCTGGGTGACCATGGGCGAGTCACTCAATCTCTTTGCCACAGTTTCTTCATCTATAAAATGACCTTGAGAAGGAAATGGCAAACCACTTAGTGTCTTTGCTATGCAATCCCCAAATGGGATCATGGAGAGTTGAACACGACTGAACAACTATTCTTTACAACATGCTATAAAGAGCTGTGAACTTCTAGATAGGAATGCAGATTGGGGCGGTGGTGTGCCAGTTTATTTAGCATGGTTTCCCAGATCTTCTTTTTTTATAGGAAAGAAAAATCTCATTAAAGAGTTCCAGATCGTAACTGCTGCAGAACAAGGTTTTATCTACGATATCTTCTTCCAGATCTATATTTTGAGATCTTTGAATGAAGTTGTTTGGGAGCAGTGTGATATATGGGATTGGAATGTTTCTTAGTTTATTCCAGGTTATCTGGGAAATAGTGAGGGGAGATCTAATGTGCTATGATCTATTTGACACAGATGCACTTCTCTATGAAGTTGTAATTAGGAAAATAAGGGAGACCTTGGCTCCTTTCAGGAATGAAAACAAGAATAAATTAAAACTATATAGGTACAGAGGATAATATTGTTCAGTCATTTAGTCATGCCCAACTCTTTGTGACCCTGTGGACTATATCATGCCAATACTGTCCACAAGATTTTCTTTGCAGAGATACTGGTTTGCCAATTCCTTCTCCAGTGGATTGAGGCAAACAGATGTTAAGTGACTTGTCCAAGGTCACACAGCTAGTGAGTATGTGAGGCCAGATTTAAATTCAGGTGTTCTTGACTCCAGGCCCAGCACTCTATCCAATGAACCACACTTCTGCCTATACAGGATAATAGCCAATGAATTATTAGCATGGGTCTTCTTAGAGAGTCCTGGCTCTGAAGTATCTGTCCAGTACCAGGAAGATAGTGTCAGAATTGTTTTCTCAGAGTGAGGCTCAAAGGGAGTATGGAGGTGAGAATGGCCTTTTCCTTAGGATTCTACAAATGAAAGCCATCTCAGATTCTTTAGGAGAGGAGGAATAAACTTCCAATAAACAAATATCCTAACAAGGGGAGGAAGGTCTTAATTATTAATATTGATATATAATAGATGAGTATTCCTGTATGTATTTGTAACAGCAATGCTACTTGCAGCTGCTGTGGAGGTGTAAGATCAATAACACCAGCACGCAGGAGGGCTGCTAGCACAGATTCTTTGATCTGCTTTTCTAAAGGAAAGCAACTTTAAAGGGGTCAACAATATTCCTTTAATTAAACATATATATCATTCACTTAGTTCAGGGGAAAAGTCAGCACCTTGAACTTCAGAGAAAATACAAACAGAAATTACAATCAGACAAGGAGAGAAATAAAGACCAACAGGCAGGGCTTCCAACTGTCTGACCATAACAATAAACACATAGTTACCAGAGAAGCACCAGCATCTAGGTTTTCAAAGTCGGAGGGCTCCTCAATGGCTACCCAGAGTCTTATCTGGACAAATCACACAAACACTCCTCCAACGAATGAGCCCCAAAGCAAAATGCAAACTTCAGAGTATATATACCCTTTTTAGAGCCAGAGGGCATCACAACACTTGTGACCCAGTGCCTAATTAGCAAAAGGTGTGGACCTTCCTGCAAACAAGCCTCCCCTAATCAAGCTTCCCTGAATGGGCTCCATGTGAGGCCTATTAATGGGCAGGGAAGATCTTTAAATTATATGAACATTACAGTATTCTATAGCAAGCAATTTCAATTCATTAACATTTTCCAGAGGAAAGACAACACTTATAATTACAAAATTCTAAGAAGCAAGCTTATCTATCTATCTATATGTGTGCATATGTATATATAGGTACGTGTATGTATATGTATGTATGTGTGTATATGTGGAAAGGTCATAGAAATAAAAAACAAACACTATGAAATTAATAATAATTTAGGGGTCCCTTTAACATATATATACTTTAACATATACATACATTCTTGTAAAGAAGATGGAATTAGAATACAGTCATGTACCTACCCTAGGCTCCATTAAACTTCTTTGATGGAAGATCCTGCGGCCTAACAACTACAAACATCAACTGTTATCAATTCAAGTTAATCCATAGTTCAAAACACATTTATTAATCTCTATTATATACAGAGATTTGTGCTTGGTTAGGTATTAGAAGAGATACAAAATCTTTCTCTTGGGTTTATTTGAGATTTGTTAGAACTAGCATTTTTTTTGTGACAAGCTGCATCTTGCTCTAGATACCCCCTTCCTTCCTGTTGGCATCCTTGCCTTTTTCTGGAATCTTTGATATCTGGCAACCTTCACCCTTTATGCTATATTTAACTGGGCCTCACTGATCTCTGGCATTTCCCAGCCTGTGACACCAGGGATGGAGAACCAGTTAGACATACCTGAGTAGAACCCCACCCTCCTCTATAAAATTTATGGCCCTTTTCCTACATTATTGCTTTGCCCCAGGGTGAAAAAACAAAAAAATTAGGTATCCTACTTACATAAAACTAGGAATGAGGAGAGCGTGGTATAACCTGGATGTACCAAGTCCAGAGGGCAACTTCTTCCTGGGCCATCATTGACCTTCTTCTTCTTCTTCCTACTTCTCTCTCCTAAGGCACAATGTTACCTGTTTGTATTCTTGACTGCCCTTTTTCCAGATCCTAAGGTGAGACCTGATACCTTTCTTTGTTAGAGTTAAAATAGGACTGTAGTAAAAGCCTACTACTTTCAGTATCACTAACAGGTCTGGTTCTTTTGAGAAAGCCTATAAAATCCCAAAATAGGTCCCCTCTGGGATATAGCCTAAAGTTAAGAACCAATTTTCAAAAGAAAGGAAGAAAGATTAGGTATTCAACAATAATTCACTATGAAGAACCAATCATCAATAGACACATATAGCTTATAAATCAAGATGTCAAACATTTTTAAGCTACTATCTGCACACTGATAGCAAGATTGTACAGTATAGAATTGATTCCTGGAAAACAATTTTATGAAAGTTGTCTGAGAGTCTTAGTGAACAGCAAACTCAGCAACGGTCCACAAACTGACATGGAAACTAAAAAATGTAATGCAATCTCAGGCTCCAAAGTAAGAAAAATGTCCAGAATAAGAGGATGATAGTCCTGTTGCATTTTGCCCTGGTCAGACCACCTTTGAAATACTTATCTTGATTCTGAGAGCCAGGATTTAGGAATCATAATGACAAATTTTAGAGGGGGGTGCTATGGGGAAGTATGGCAACTTCCTCAGGATGATGAGATTGGAAACAATGCCAGAAGGGGATCAGTTAGGAATATTGGAATGTGTAGCCTGGAGGAGAGAATGTTGAGCTGGATAACTTTGTTAACTGTCTTCAAATATCTGAAAGGCCATCATAGGGAAAAGGAATCCCAATTGTTTTGCTTGGAGAAAAGAGCTTGAAGTAAAGGGGAGAAGCTGCAGAGGGACAGATTTCATTTTAATGTAAAGAAAAAATTAAAAATTCGAGTTGACTAAAAGTGAAATGCCTCAAGAGGTTTTGAATTCCCTCTCACTAGATGTTCCTTAAGTAGAGCCTGGTTGATCATTGGTCAGGAATCTTGTAGAGGGGACTCCCATTCCAGGATAGGATGGACTACACTACAGGCCCTCTGAGGTCCCTTTGGATTTTGAAACTCAGGACAATAATTAGGGAGTTGGCCTGGAAGATCTCTAATGTCCCTTACACTTCTAACATTTTACAGCTCTTTCATTTATTTCTCTGTCATATCTACATGTGTATGTGTGATATCCTTCCTTATAAGACTGCAAACTCTTTGAGTACAGGAACTTTTAAAAAATCTTGTCTCTCTACCACTTAGAACAATGCTTTGCACATACAAAGTGGGCACTCCATCTGTAAAATGAAGTTTATAATACCATCTACTATTTACCTCATGAGGTTGTGACTCAAAGATGAGATAATGCATCTAAAGTACTTTAGAAACCTTAAAGTGCTATGTTAATATCAAATATCATGAATAATATTTATTCAGTTGAATTGTTATACTCTATGGTTTTAGTTAATATACTTCTTTCAAATTATCCCAGCAGCCATACAACCTTTACCAAGTCATAATGTCGTCTCTTCTCGTTTCTCATGCTTTTTCAACCTCTTAGTAATTATTATATTTCTGCCTTAATGAAGTTTTGTTTATCTAAAAATCTTGTATATTTCCTTTCATTAATTCCCTCCCCACAGAGTCAGATATATCCTGCCTCCTTGTCCATACATATCCTACAAAGCTTACATTCATTCCATTGGCACAGTGTCTGGAACACAGTGAGTGTTTAATAAACGTGTAGTGATTGATTGACTATAACGGGAGCTGAAGGAGGGTGGGTGGAAGGATACACAAGTTTAGTACAAAATCTCACCTTACTAGATTGAAACATAATTTAAAATAATCTTAAATTATTTAAACAATTATTTGAAGTAATTTGTTTTTAAATAAATTTAAATAACTTAAAATTTTGCATTTTAAATATAAATATGATTAAGTCATTCAAATCACCCAACTCTACTTAAAGTAAGTGATAAGATGCCCTATAAAGCTTAAACAAGGTGAAAACAAGACTCAATCAATCAATCTCAATCATAGGCTTTAAGTAGAAAATGTTCTTGAAATGTGATTGATGTTGCAAAGAAACAGTGGTCTGATTGGCTGAAGAAACTTAGCCATGTCCTGGTGGTGGTCTATAAAACAATAAGGAGGTTAGAACCAGGATTATCAAATGTATTGGAGTGAAAGTGTGGCATTACAGTGCTTGAGGGAGAACCACTCTGGAGAGGCTGGGGGAAGAAGAGGCCTCTATTTTTAGCTTCAGTCTAGGATTCTTCCCCTTCCTCCCTTTTGGCTAGAAAAAAAAATGAGTTTCAGAGTTGTGGATTTCAGCTGTGTCCCCAGATTAGCTGATGGCAATGGCCATACTGAAAACCAAGGATAGACTAGAAGTAGATTCATGGCCCTTATAAGGAGCCCAGAAAAGAAGCTATACACAAAAGAAACTTTCTGAGTATTCCATGAAAGGGAGAAAAGGACTAGGAAAAACTAGGAGATTTTTCCATATATGTTCTCTAAACTTAAGCTCATTTTCACCTGAACTCTATATGTGATGGTGGGACAGCTTGTCACATATTTTGAGGGTTTATTTTTGTATCAACTGTTGTTGTTTTGTCCTTTTCAGTCATGTCTTATGCTTCATGACCCCATTTAGGGTTTTCCTGGCAAAAAACAAAAAACAAATGGCAAAAATTTGCCATTTTACAGATGAGGAAACTGAGTCAAGAAGATGAGTCTTCCTGACTTTAGGCCTGGCACTCCAAACATTGCACCACCTACCTGTTTTTAGTGTACAACTTCAGGAAATACCCTTTCTAAAAGTATATAGAAGGTTGGGCCTAGAGTCAGAAAGACCTGAGTTCAAATGTGACCTCAGACATTTATTAGTTTTGTGGCCCTGGGCAAGTCACTAACCCCTGTTGCCCTCAGTTTCTTCTTCTAAAAAATGAGCTGGAGAAGGAAATGGCAAACCACTATAGTATTTTTGCCAAGAAAACCCCAAATGGGGTCAAGAAGAACACAACTAAAATGACTGAACAACAATAGAAAGTTAATTAAGACTCTGACTAAATTGATTCCCGACAAATGATGTTCAGGGGAAGCACACCAGTAGGGGTTCCGTGAGTTATAGTCAAGTCAACAACAATCATTGACTTAAAAGATAACCTTCCATCCCCTCAGAGTACCCAAAGGGCCCTGAGGGGTGTAAGAGCCAAGTTCTGGGAACCTGATTTATCATTGTGAGAGGGAGTTAAAATAAGTGCCTCAGAACATCGCTAGATACGTTTATAATTACTCTGGCTTCAGAGTTATCCTCATATACAAAGATTTTGTGGTATAGTGTTTTCCCACAAGGTACTCTTAACAGTATAACCAAATCAGTTAGATCCAAAGCATTATGTCAGGCTTCACTTGAACATTATAAATTTGCGAAGATGCAAATTTACCTTTATACCAGAAAAAATATCCTAACAATTGGAGTTTACTATGAGTGGGATGGTCTACATCAGGAGGTAACAGATTTCCTCACTGGAGTTCTTCAGACAGAGGCTGGATAACCACTTGTTGGATATATTGGTGTGGAGATTCCTTTTCAGGTATGAGCTGGACTGAATGGATGCTGAAGTCCCTTTCAACTATAAAAATTCTCGTTCTGTAGTTTCATGGTCATATTTCACTTTTCCTTTTCCTGTAGCTTTGAATATCTAATCAATTACAATATGGCATAGTGGATAGAGTGACGGACTTGAGGTCAGGAAGAAAAACCTAGGTTCAGATTTTGCTTCTAACATTTGTTATGTCACTACTTAATAGCTCCGAGCCTCAGTTTCCTCATCTGAAAAATGAAGAAGTTGACATGATCTCGAAAGTGCCTTTCGGCTCTAAATCTATGATTTCATGATATACTTCTGCAATATCTCTGATATCTATCTGTTCTCTTCCACTCATATTGCTATCACCTTAGTTCAGGTAATTGTTATCCCACCCAGCCTATTTTAACGGTCTTTTAACTGGTTTTCCTATCCCCAGTCTTCACATTATTGACAAACTAATTTTCCAGATACACAGGTCTTATTCACATCACTACTCACTACCTACCAAATGAAATACAAACTCCTTTGCCTAGCACTCAAGGCCCTCCAGAAGCTAACCATTCAATCTTATTTCATACTATTCTTTCTCTCCACATCATTAGATTCTGGCCAAAATGGACTATTACCCATTTCCTGATTTTTTTTCCTGTCCTCTCTTGCCTTTATACAATGGTCATGCTATTGTCCATGCCTGGAACAACCCCGCTCCTCACATTTCTGTTTTCTTCAGTCCTCTTCCTTAAAGACCTTAGCAAGAGTTACCTACTCCGTGAAGTCTTCTCCAGATTCAAACAATCCTTCTCACCTTGGTCTCGAGCCACTCAGACTTCTAAGTAGTTACTCACTTAAACACTTGTATTGCTTATTTGTGTACACGCCAGTTAGGTGGATAGCCTGGAGTCTGGAAGAATCCGAGTTCAAATCCAGATTCAGACACTTATTAGCTGTGTGCTTGGGCAAGTGACTTAACCTCTGCCTCAGTTTCCTCAACCGCATAATAGGAATAATAAGAGCACCTAGCATCTAGGGTTGTTGAGGATAAAATAATGTAACATTTGCAAAAAGTTCAACACAGTGCCTGGCAAATAATAGGCACTTAATACATGTTTCCTTCCTTTCTTCTTTCCTCTTTCTTCTCTCCCTCCTTCCTTTCTTTTTCCTTCCTTCCCCTTCCTCTTCTTTCCTGTCTTCTTTCCTACCATCCTTTCCTCTCTCCTTTTTTCTTCCCTCCCTCCTTCCTTCTTTCCTTCCTTCCTTTCTTCCTACATGTCTTATCTACTCTAGTATATTAAAAGCCCCTTGAGAACAGGAGCCATGGTTTTTTTGATCTTTGTGCTCCCAACACCTAGCACAGTGCCTTACGAATAGTAGATGCTTAATAAAATTTTGTCTGTTTAATTTTAGAGTGGTTATGTTTTCTGTCCCAGCTCAGGTCCTCTGGGTCTTTCTATTGCCTTTGCTAATGTCCACGGATACCACTATTTTGCAGTTTCTCCAAACCTCTAAAGGCAATGGCTTCATCATCGGTCATAAGATGAGTAAGGAGTTGAGGGAGGTGAATCCATGGGTGGACCAATGTAAAACACTGAATAGATTTGTATTTTCTAAGACTTCCCTTTCTTCTCCTAAACAGGCTACGGGCCATAGCTAGAGCTGGGTCTATGGCTTGTACATAAAGCAACTCACCCAAATGGATAAGTATGTTTGATTGAATGTCTAGAATTAATTTTTTCTCACTTTAAAAGCAGAAATCTTAACAAAACTATAAAATGTATTTTTTACATTTATAAAACCCTTACTTATTGAAAAGGTGATGAGTGGTGTGATATAGAGGAAAGACTAGAGGTTTGTCAAAGGATCCAAAATCCTGGGTTCAAATTCTGACTCTGATACTTTCTACTTTGTTCTTATTGGTCAATTACATCTGACTCATCATGACCCTGTGGACCATAGCACACTAATATTGTCCATGGGGTTTTCCTGGCAAAGATACTGGCATTGTTTGCCATTTCCTTCTCTAGTAGATTACAGAGGTTAAGTGACTTGCCCAGGGTCATAAAGCTATTAAGTGTCTGAGGCCAGATTTAAACTCAGGTCTTCCTGACTTCAAGCCCAGCTCTACATCCACTGAGCCACCTAACTGCCTCCACTTTCTACGAAACTAAGAAAGTCATTTAACCTTTCCGGGCCTTAGTTTCCTCATATGTAAATGGAAGAGGTTGAACAAAGTAACTGGGTCTTTCTGATCCAGAATAAAATTATCCCATCTTTCTGATTCCTGAGGCCTCACCAAGTTCTTTTTAGTTTCTATCCTTGCCTAACTGATAGTATTCTAAGAAATCTATTTCTAATAATCCTGGAATCCTGTCCGGGAAATGACAGGAAAGCTCTCCAGCAGGAAGGTCATGGAAACCATGATTAACATTGTTTTAAAGCACAGTCCAATAGACTTACAGTCACAGTTAGTGAATTTTAGTCTACCTTCAAACCCAGGTTGGCTGACTCCAATAAATAAACACTTGAAGTGTTTATTTGTTAGAACTTTGGGCTTATTGTCCTTTTATCTATCTTTCCAGTTATACAGGTTGAGGCCAATGTGAGTGTAGTGAGAAAGAAAGTTTGGATGAAAAGTATTTTACTTTTATTTTTTCATTTATAATTTTTATGTTTTTGAAAATTATTTATTATAATTATATTCTTTCAATTTCCACACAAGATTATTCATATCTGGTGACAAATTAATGTAGGCTTGCTAATATTAAAAAGAAAACAATGAAACAAGAATGAGTAAATGTCCTGATTTTCAAAAAAGGAAAGTGAGTAGAGTTCTAAAGCTAGTAAAATTGACCTAGATTTCTGGCAAAATTATAGAACCTATTATAAAGAAAATGCTTTCAGAAAATTTAGAAAGGGAATCCATTACCATCTAAGAGGTAATCAAGAATAGGTCATGCCAGACTAACCTTATTACCTTTTTTGAATAGTTTAATAAACTGATAGATGAGAGGAATGCTGTAGACCTGTGTAATGGGAATTGGCTTAGCTCAAGTCCTCCCATCATTGGCTGGTACAACTCTCCTGTGGACTTCAGAGAATAGACAGTTATGATTATTTTTCAGTCTGCTAAACAACTGGTAAAGATATAGAATTTTAATTGGCTGCTGAGTTAGAAAAGCCTTTTTTTTTTTTTTGCATTTTTCCTTTTTCTCTAAGAGGGAAGATATGCTGTGAGAATCTGAGTGAAGAGAGAGGTCTCAGGCTTTAATCTCCCTACCTGGGCACACATGCAAACATGAATATGAACTTCTGTTTTTTCTCTCTTTGAATCTGTTCATTCTGGATCTTAGGCGAAGGAGTATTGGAGTAGGCTGTAACCATGAAAACTTTGAAAAGTCAGGAAAAGTGAGCTGTTAGGGGTCTGGGAGCTGGAGTCCATGCTGACAGATTTTGTTGACAGCCAACCCTGGTGAGGAGTGAAGACCTGAGGAAGCTACTTAACCCAATATAGAAGTGGATTGAAGGCAGCCAGGAGGTAGTAACAAGTGACTCTTCCATCAGTTATGATGCATGGAAGTAAACTTAGTTAAAAAAAATGGTTAGTAGCAACTACTTTAAGGTTGAGCCCACTCTCCTCAGGAACTGAGGTTGACAAAGGAAGAATGTGCCCTTAGATCTTAGGAAAAATGGTTTGTACTTTTGTTTGTGCTGTATCTTCTCAGCAAACGTCCCTTTATAAAAGCTAATTCATGTTTATTGGTTAAATTATAGAACCACTAATTGATAATAGTTAACATTGGGAAAAACACACTGGAATGTGGGCTTAAGCTGATGGATTAGAGAAAGAAACCTTTCAACTCCTCAGGGGTACTTGTAGAACCTTGAAGAGGAGACGAATTTATCTGTTTATCTGAAAATTGGGATAAAGACCTACAAAGTTTATACCAGTGAGGTTTAGCAAGCTACTTGGCAATGTCTCTTAGTCTTTGTAGATGATACAAATAGATGTGGGCTAGATTAGATAATACAGTTAAGTGGATTCACAACTGGTTAAAAGGTTGAACCCAAAGAGAACTGAAAAATATCTGGAAGCTTTGGTGGATTACATGCCTAATACGAGTGAACAGGATCATGTGTGGCATATTCTTCAAGACGATGAGAGAACAAGAAGTTTTTTTACAAAAGACATTTTGTAATAGACCATATCTTTATCATCATGTAATTAACTGAAAAATGTAGATGATACCAAAATCCTAACGTGCTTATAGTTTATTGATGCTGAAAAAAATTTGATTTGGTATAGTAAAATGTCATCTCTCTTCCATTTAGGTGTCTCCCATTCATCCATTAAATTCATGTCAAGATTCCTTAAAAGATTTAACAGTAGTGATACCATTTGCCACTATGATGGAGGAGATCCAGTATAGTGTCCAACTTGGAAAGAGGTATCCTGGATAATCAGGTTCTGTAGATGTTCTTATTTATGAGTAACATTGGCTGGCTGTGACAAACCCTGAAACACTGTATAACCTCCTAAAGAATTTGGCCCAGCTATCCACACAATAAAGATCAAGTGGGTGAAAAATTACCATTGCCCAGATTATTACATGTAATCGGATGGACAGCATGTAGAGCATATCCATTAATATCTAAATGGACAGTGAGTTGGTTTCAGATTGAATAGGATGGGGAAAGTGAGCAGGATTAACTTCAGAAAATTACAAAACTCCTTCCACTAGAAATAAAGGTCTATCTTATTTTTTTATACCAATACTCTCCTAGTGTTGACATATAGTTGTAAAATCATAACAACATCTGAAGAACTGAAAATGAAGATCAGAGAGGGCAATGGAGAAGGGTTTGTGTGAATTCAAGCAAGCTGAAACACATAAGAAACCCTGAAGAACAGCACTAATGGATAAAATCAAGGAAATTTATGGTAGAAAAAGAAGACAGACTGGTCACACAAGGGAAGGTCAAGGGATGACAGGTAGACAACCAGAATGCTCCACTGGTATCCCTACAATGAACTGGAAAGAGAAAAGGAAGCAATGAAAATCTCTAATACCTGGGGTGCACACCCTATGGCAAACTTACAGAGGACAAGGATAAAAGTTGCACAGAATGGAATGACATGGATAAGTTGTGGTATCCATCACTGGAAGGAACATCTAAAATGAACAGGGCACGGATTGATTTTGAGTATTTCGTTTAAGAATGGAAATTAGATTCCAGAATTTTATAGCTTGAGATTTTCATAAATCATGTATAAATAATGACAGTAATGATCTGAAGTGTTTTTCTGTGGTTATTGTTATTTTGTTATTGTGGTTTTTTTACAACACCAAAGGGAGGTTAGGGAAGGAAGGCTTAGAGGTATGCAAGGGATTGTTACTGAGTACCAAGTTTAAGTACTCCTAAAATAAACACATTAGCTCACTGAAATTTCTTAGACCTCTATAAACACTGCACTTACAAGAATCATGTCAGTGAAACATGACAGATGTAATGGATGTTAAAAATCTTTCAACTAATAAAGGGAGACATTTTTGGAACTTTTTCTTGAAGTATCAAAATTTAACCTTATATCATTAGATCGCTATTTTACTTTTTGAGTAATCTAAGCTAAATACAATCAGTAACATTCCTGTCACTCTTTTCCTTCAGAAAAATGTTTAATGAGATCTCAGTTTTTAGGCCTTAGGTAGCTTGGGAAACAGTTATTGTATGTCTAAGTTTCTTAGTCTGGGGTCTCTGAAATTACTTTTTAAAAATAATTTTGATAACTCTATGTCAACACACTGTAATTGGTTTCCTTGGTAATCCTATTTATTTTATTTATATATTTGAAAATACAATTCTGAAAAGAGGTCCTTAAGCTTAACCAGACTTCCAAGTGTCAATGAAACAAAAAGGGTTAAGAACTCCTGGGACCACTTGGGAAAAAAAAAAATTTCTTCAATGTCAGAAACCAACAAGAGACACCCTCGTCAGGAAATTGCAGTTTGCTCTCTCTGGTCTTGAGCTATCAAATCCAGGCAGGCAGAAGCCAGTAATAATAATGATGAAGATAATAGCTAGCATTAATATAGAACTTTAAGGTTTATAAAGTAGTTTACAAATATTATCTCATTTGATCCTCACTACAACTCTGGGAAGTGTTTCTATTATCTCCATTTTACAAATGAGGAAACTGAGGGTAAGAGAAATTAAGTGACTTGCTCATGGCCACATGGGTAGGAAGAGTCTGAAGCAGAACTTGTACTTAGGTCTTCCTGACTCCAGGTCCAATGCTTTATCTATTATGTCACCTACCATTTGCAAAGCAAATTGAATAAGCTCAACCATACTTTTCTTTATCCAGTTGTTTTATTTTATATCAGTTTCACTTTTCTCTCTCTTTTCACCCTTCTCTGTCTTCTTTTGCCCTATTATATTTACCTTCTCTGGCTTCTATATTCCCCTTCTTTCTATTTCCCCCCCTTTCATTCTCTCTTCCAACAAATCTAAAATTGTCACTATAATGTAATCCCAACTATATTCTGAGTTTGTCAGACCACAAGAAATCAAACAAATTCATTAACCTATAAAATAGAATCTTGCCGTTAGGACAAGTTAGCTAAGGAAAAACAAAATGTCCTTATTCTTTTTGTGAGTGTTCTGGAACCCTTATTATGCTTCTAACTTGTTGACTCTCTCTGGGTTTTGTTTATTGCTCATCATTCACGATACTTCCCCCCCCAAAAAAAATTATCTTGCAATGATTAAAATCCAATAATGTAATCATTCTGCAGCCATCATGTCTGGGCTTTTAAATACAAGAACAAGAAAACGATTCCCTTTGGCGACAGCAAAATGTCCCACGACATCTACTTTTGATACTTGATCACTGTGAGGACTGCCAACTAATGGCCAAGATTTGACGTGGTCTTGCCCATTAAGTTCAGTGTTGGACTGTGTGTCTCTTGCAGACTACCACAGTAAAGATTTGTAATCCCCAGAAGCTTCCCCCAGGGGGAAGCAAGAAGAGCTTCCAATAATTTACTAGATTTAGAGTCATAGCAAGTTCCACACAAGTGAAGGAGGTTTAATCATAACTCTGGCCCATTATTTTTCTATTGTGCTACAATTCTTTTTTTTTTGGAAGGTATGGGTATAGGATAATATGAAAAATCTTCCCTAGGCAGGAAATTTCATGACTAAGGAAAATACAGACATTGATACAACCTAGCATAAGTGAATTTTGGTGGATCTGTGATTTTATCTGTTGTAAATGTTCCATCCACCAATGTAGATTGTGATCCTTCTGGGACTTTTTATCCTGTGAAATTTTTGTACATTTCTTTCCACCATAGAAAAACCAACCAATAAACTAGTTGAACAAAGAAAGGGTAGAAGAAATACCATAAAGATACATAGCTTTAGGCAATGGAATATAGGTGTGGACTGCTAGCAAATATAGGTCAATTTGGTAGACCGAAATGAGAAAAAAAAGTCAATCTTTTTTGAGCAAAGACTTTGTGTGTAGCTTGAAAGGCAAAGAGGCAAACCCATAAACATCAGCAGCTTCATAAACTTAAATTGTAGGCACCGATAGAATAAACCTTGTAAATTCAATACGCCATTGATAAATTTTACTGCTATCACACTAGTATCAATTGTGCCCTCTGGCATAAGGGTCCCTCCCCATTTTAGTGAATTAGTAGCCATTCCTTCTCTCCCTGTTCCCGCTTTCCCCCCACCCCCAGCCATGGAGGACTTAGAAGAAGTTAGAATCTATTCCTTACCCAGTACAGCAATATTAATCAGCGCTAATTTGTACCTGGTTAGCACAAAACAAAGGAAAATGTTCATTCGTATAAGGAAAATGTTTATTTGTAATACACGTATTGAAAGAAGTCTTGTACTGATATTTTTTAAATTCACACAGAGAAACAAATGCCAGAAACAAGTTATGACATATGAATGTAATGGAATATTATTATGGTTCTGTAAGAAAACAATGAAGGGCAGCTAGGTGGCACAGTGGATAGGATGCCAGGCCTGAAGTCAGGAAGACTCATCTTTTTCAGACACTTACTAGCTTGGTGACCCTGGGCAAGTCACTCAACTTTGTTTGCCTGTTACCTCATTTGTAAAATGAGTTGGAGAAGGAAATGGCAAACCACTCCAGTATCTTTGCCAAGAAAATCCCAAATGTGGTCATGAACAGACAAGACTGAAACGACTGAACAAGAAAACAATGGTTGTGATGACTACAGAGATGCACGGGAAAATCTAAATTGATACAAAATGAAGAAAGAACCAGAACGAGATACACAACCACTACAACGTAAAGACCAAGGAAAAAACCTATAAAAACTGAATGTTGTAAAATTCTAATGACCAGATTTGGCCCAAGAGATGAGAAATGAGAATGTACCTCCCTCCTTCCTCTCCAGGAGTGGGGGTGACTGTAGGCGTAGTCTATGCATTGGTTAGTTTTGCAAATTGCTTTTGTCCAGCTCTTCTTTATTTCTTTGTTAGGAGAGATGGCTTTCTGGGAGGAAATGGGGGGGGGGGCGGGAGCGGGGGCAGGATACCTTGGAAAATAAAGATGATGCAAAAACAAAAGACCAACTTCACAAAAGGAGCTGTGCCAGAACCTACTTACGTGCATACGAATAGTGCCCGTATGAATTAGCAAAAGGTGACGCCAAAGCTGTGGCTGATAGGCTGGCTCAGAGAAGTTTACGTATTACAGCTGTAGCGCTTTACAGGTCTGGACAAGGAATTAGAGAGTTCTGACGATAATGATAGGTTCTATCATTGGCTCTGCCATTTTCAGTTGCCATACTAGGCAGGTAACAACTGTTTTCTCTTAAGTGGAATGAGGTTAGTCTACAGAACCCTAAAAGCTCCTGGCAGGGTGGTACTTAGGAAGGAGCCTTGCATTGGGAATCAAAGGGATCTGAGTTCAATCCTTGTTTTGACATCTTTGTGACCTCCAGCGAGTCATTTGACTTTGACTCACTTTCCTCTTCTGTAAAACGAGAGGGTTGGACTAGATTGACCTCCAAGCCCCGTTCCGGCTCGAGACCTATGTTCTCCCTCCTAGTCTATGATTCTGTTGCCTTCTAAAGAAGCCCATCTGCCCACTGTCCTAACCAAACCATGCTTGTGGAACTTGTGCCAAAGTTGGAGGCTTCACTCCTATTCTGTAATCCCCATCGCCCGAGGACACCACGCTTCTTGCGGTGTTACATAGCATTCAGCCCACGTCTAGTAAAAGTACCGAGATTTTTCGTTGACTCTCAAGTTTGAAATTAGGCGAAAACCTCCCAACACACCCACTGGGGAACCCGAGGAGCAGCGTTTGGAGCTGCTACCAGGGCGGGCGGGAGTCTGCAGGGCACTTTTAGGGCACGACTCGCAGCCTAGCTTTGCCCCAGCCTAGGGCGGTGTAACCTCAGTTTCCCCTTCTAGACTGAAGGGCTTCTCCGGGGCTAAATGAAGCAGCAGGTAGGGACGGTGCTCGTTTCCACACGAGCGAGGGGAAAGTTTAGGTTTCGGGTTAATGCGGGGAAGTAGAGGGGGCCGAAGGGAGCGAGATTTGGAGGACAAGGCCGACAGTGCTTCCAAAAATTCCTTCCCCCGCAGACAACGGACCCCGAACCCCAACCGCCGCGGCCGAAGCGGAGGAAGGGAAGGCGACCGTTAGGAGGCTGAAGTAAAGTCACGTGAGAGGGCGTGAGGAATTGCTGGGGGCGGGGGGAAGAGGGAGAAGCGGCTCGCTCTGGGCCGAGCGCGCTCCCGCTCGCCTCGGCGACCCCGAGCCGGCGTGCTCGCGGAGCGGCCTCGTTCCCCACCGCTCCCATTCATGCGCACGCGCGCACGGCACTGGTGTTGGCTAAGGGGTGGGCCCGCCCGGGGCGCGCGCGCTCCCAGGCTAGGGGAGGGCGAGCGAAGGGGGCGGGGCTGGAAGCGAACTCAGGAGGAGGGGGTTTTTGAGGCGGAGGCGGAGGCAGAGGCAGAGGCGGGGGGCGGTGGTGGGGGGGAGGGTCTTCTACTCAGGGCTGAGTCTGGCGGCAACGGTGGCGTTGGCGGCAGCGGTGGGATATCTTCCGGGCCCGCCGTGAGGGAGAGAGGGCGAGCGAGCTAGCGAGCTAGAGGGCTGGGGGGAGGGAAGGGTGGTCCCGGCCATGACGGCGGAGCTGCAGCAGGAGGACGCGGCGAGCACGGCGGAGAGCCACGGCTCGGTGAGCCCGCCGGGGCGGGGCTGGGCTGGCGCGCATCTGGCCCCCCAAGCGGTGTCAGAGGCGGGAGGGGAGAGCACGGGGACTAGGAGGAGGGCCCGCCAGATGGAGGCCGGGCCGGCGGCCAGAGGCTGGTGCCGCTGCCGGCGCCGGGGCGAGCGGGCGAAGCCGCCGGCAGTGGAGGCCGAGCGGAGCCCGCGGCGGAAGGAAGGGGCTCCACGGAGAGCCGAACGGGGAGATGGGGCTGGGGGAGGGAGGCAGCCGAAGCGATCGATTGGCGAGCTGGGGGTGTTCGGGGAGCTCTGGCCCTGGGAGCTCCTCGAGTGACGGCTCGGTTAGTGCAGCGAGGATGCTCCAGGGTCGGAAAAGTTTGGGCAGAAAGGACCTGTTCGACTGAAGCGACTTGAATGCTGGAGCCCCGGGATCCCAGCCCTTCTCCAGGAGAAGCTGGCTTCCAAACCAGCATTCATCCCCCTCTCCTACGGGGGTTTGTGGGGGTGGGGAGAGGAGAGCTCCGTTGGATTCCAAACGCTTTGATTAAGAGCCTCCTACTGTATGCGAGGCACCACACTGCGTATACAAAGACTTGACACAGAACCAGCTCTAGCAGTTTAATGTCTAATGGTGGGATTGGGGGTGGGGGTAGGAGGACACGGACAGAAATAGCTACTCAAAGAGAGAGACTGTGATAAGTGCAAAAGCATGCAGGGAGATAGCTAAAAGGGTAGCTAGTCTTGTTGGTAACAGTTTCCAATAAAAGAATAAAGAAGATAGGAAATAGCGTGATTATCCAAGGAATCTGGTGTAGTTGACACCGATACCTAAGGTTTGGGAGAAAGTAAGAATGTGGCTGAAAACAGCTAAGAAGTAGGATGCTCAAAAATTTCACCGAGGAAACTCATGCTTGGCGTCAGGTGCTGTCATTCTGGAAAGCCAGAAATAGCTTTCGACTTTTTTTTTTTTTTTTGAATTGCTGATACAAAACTACATTATACCTAATTACTGTACTTCCTCTTTGCCCCACCCCCCAAGATAGTAAGGATGAGGAGACACCGATAAGTGGTTTCTGGAAATATTGAAAGCATGCTAGGTGTCAGAAGTCATATTTTGGAAATGGAAGACCATGCTTGACTTAACTAAACCACAAAACCATCAAACTAACCATATATGCACACACACAAACTTTAAAAAACACGTTTTGCCCTTCATTTCTTACATTTTGCTTCTAGCAAATAGCATAAGAATTGCACTGGATTTCTTTGAAGTCTATTTAGAACTTCTTTTAAAAGAAAGAAGGCAAGAAAACTCCCCACAAAGAAGTAGACTTTTGTCTAATTCATGTACATGTTATTTGCAAATGGCTACTGGAAATTGAACCAAAATTGTCCCTTTTGATTTAGAAATCAGTTGTTTTGATAACAATGGCTTGGAGACAGAAGAGAGTATTTTAGTTTTAAGACATTGTCAATGATCAAGAGAAGTGAAACATTTAAAAGATTGAGTCTTTTTTAGGTCAGTTATATCTTTGGTAGTTAATGAGACCATGTACTTATTAATGGCAATTTCATTTAGATGAACTTGGCTTTCACCAGATCGTTGCTCTCAACTTGTGTGTCCAGATCTGTTTTAGGGCACAGCTAATATTTAGGTCTTTAACAAATAGGATTGGTTAAGTCAAAACTATTTTTGGAGGACTTGGAATCACAGTGACAGGCAAGAGTAGTTTGATCCCTGGTATCTTGTAGAGTGATGACATTTGCTATGTTGTACTGATGATTTGCTCTATTTAGACAAATGAAGAATGAAATGCTAGTTCATATTTGGAATGCTTCCTGTTCTTGCTAGTCTGAAGCCTCAAGTTAGCCAATCAATTTGAATGATTCTGATGTGGAAAAAAAAAGTATTTTTCCAATATGACGGATGTATCAGTAAGAACATCCTCTTCTTAATTGTTATAATGGACTAAAACTTCCACAGAAGTTTAGAACAAACTCATCTTCATGAGTTCAAATGCAGCCTCAGACACTTACTGACTGTGTGATCCTGGCCAGTCATTCAACCTTGTTTGCCTCAGTTGCCTTATCTGTAAAATGAGCTGGAGAAGGAAATCACAAACCTCTGTAGTATTTTTGCCCAAGAAGACTCCAAATAGACCCCAAAGAGTCAGACATAACTGAACAACACTTCCATAGAACTGAGTTCTCTTTACTGTTGGAATCTCCTCCAACCTTGTAAATTGAAATCCTTCCAAGCCTTTTCCCGTTTGACCCTTGTCCACATTCTTCTCTAAATCCTCCGTGAGTGGTACACCTTCTCTAGATTTCATGACATTTTGCTATACCAATGGAATAGTTTATACCTCAGCTTGTCTTCCTTTTCTGATCATACATTTTTCTGATAAGGTCATTCATGTAGCTTTCTTTCATTGGTAAGATACTTCATTTTTTTTTTTGTTTGTTTAACTTCATTCTTTACATCTATTTATCCATTGCCTTTTAGGTGGCCTGCAACTTTAATTCTTTGGAGACCTTGGACAGTTTTCTGGGACTTATTAAAGATGTTGCTAATTAAAAAGTGCTATATCACTTTCTTCACCTTTCAGAACTATTAAAACTTTAAAAGTTGGTTACAAGAGCCTTACATAATCATTCAATATTTTGTTCAAAAGAGAATGTAGTAGTCCCAGAATAAAGTGCAATATAGCAACCTTAGGAGGAGAGTTGGTCATGCTTTTATCAAATTTTCCATTAATTTTGATGTACCAGCCTTTGTAATTTCATTAAACTTCAGTTCACAATATGGGAAAGCATTATGCAGAGGTTCTTAAACTTATTTGGCCTACCGCCCCCCTTTTAAAAAATTACCCAGGACCCCCCTGGAAGTCTTTCTTTGATCCTTTAATGGTTTTTTGTGTAAATTTGTGTTATTTCAAAAAATTGGGGGGACCCTGCCATTCCAGTGCTCCCCAGGGGGTACAGTTGCGCACTTTGTGACCCTGTGCATTACAGCAATATTCACATGAAGACAGTTTGGGATCTCATAAAGCTGTCATCTATTGAGGAGACATTAACTTTATTCTTATAATTTCTCTAGTTTTGAAAAAGCTTATTAATTTTTCTGCATTTCTAAAAATTGGATTTCATAGCTGTTTGTTTTATCTTGTTTTACTGACTTCTTTTTGCCTAGGATTTGTTGATCATTTATATTTTTTGGTACGTTAATGAGCCAATTCTTGGTTTGCTTCTGCATCTCTAATGTTGCTTCATCGGCTGCAAAGGGTGTTAGGCTAAACAATGAGTATTTATAAAACAAACTGGCAAATGGCATCTTACCAAAGAGAGCTCACCATGTGTTCTGTTTACTTATAAGGATTTTTTGTCAAAGAAAAGCAAGTTGTTAGATTATAGCAAGTGTGTTTTTACCAGTAAAGTCGCAAGTGATACAGTGAGAAGTGCAGTAGCCTTTAATTTGATGAGTAGTCTTCTTAGTCCTCTTTTACTGACTTCCTAGTGAACTCCTCACCAGTTTTAAACTTCCACTTTTATCATACTCCTGGTCCTTCCCTGTCCTCATCTAAGCAGATGGCTTCTTTCCTTTTATTCATTAATAATTTGAGACTACCCAGCAGGGACTGACTCTTCCCTCTTAGCTCCACTTGAGTATTTATTTCTATACTTACTGTCTCATTCTTCCCTTCAGTCTCAAGGAAATGCCCTTTAAATTAAAAAAAAATTACTGATGTATTTTGTTTGGACACAGCGATGTCTTATTAAGACCACCACCCCACCTTCTTCCACACTTAATGTATGTTCCCAAAAAAACTAGTTTATTGATTAATGGAAAGAAGGGATATGGCCATTAACTTGGATTGTATGGCACTAAATTTAACTACTGCATTTGACAAAGTTTTGTTGCCTCTTTCTCTTCTTTCCAAAAGGAATCTCTCCACCTCTACTATGTGGGTCCTTTCCCCTCTTCTCCCCCCAAGGGACTTACTTCTATAAATCCTTGCCAACTCCAGAATTTTCAATCTCTTCATCTTCCTCTGTTGCCTTCAAACATACACAGGTATCCCTTACTTTAAAGCTATAACAAAGACCTTTCCATGCCTGTTGCCCTTTTCCATTTACGTTACCTCCTTGTTCCCCCACTGTCTGGCTTCTCTGCCTGTCTCTTTACTTAGGTACCAAATTCCTTGAGGATGTGGACTGAATCTAATGTGACTGTGTCTCTCGCAGCACCTAGCAAGGTGTCTTGCACCTGACAAGTTCTCAATATATGTTTGTTAAACAAATTATTTTTTCAAAGTCACTGTCACTTCAATATGAGTCACCTGTGTGACCTAGCAACTAAAATAAGCTAGTTTGATTTTATTCCATGTTAAAATAGGCCTGGTGTTGGGACTAGAGGGCCTGGCTCTTGGCTCTGACTTTTACCATCTCTCGGTATGGCCCTCTGCAGGTCAGTTAATCTCTCGCCATCTCCCTTTTCTCGTCTGTACAATGAAGAAGCAGGACTAATATGACTTCCAGGTCTCAGCCTGTAACCTCATAAGCAATAAAGCATGGTAGAGCTTGGTGAAGAGCCACAAAATCCTATCCTAAATGAAGACTGAAAGCAATGGGGTTGTTGAAGCTAGAGAAGAGAAAGTGTATATGGAAGGAAGGGAGAAGATGTGACAGGTTCCTTAGGTCTTTGAAGCTGTCTTGTGGATGAGACATTAGATGTGTAATAAGTATCATTTCTGTAACACTTTAGGATTGCAAGGCAGGCACTTTATATTCTCTCATTTGATTTCACAACAACTCTGTAGAGGAGGTAGTGTTGTTCTTATCGCCACTGTGTAGATGATGAAGCTGAGGGAATGTATAAAGTGTATAAAGGTATGTATGCATTTTATTAATACAAAATACTTTAAGGAGAAAGATCACTGGCAACTAGGGCATCAGATCCCAGCTCAGCCCATTACTGGGTAGTCCTGGCCAAATTCCTTTGAGCCTTGCTCCCATTACCTATAAAATGATGTAGTTGGCTGAATGACCTACCTGGACCTTTCCAGCTTTAAAACTCTTTCACCTCGTAGTCTCCACCTTGGTGTCCAAATAGCATTTGAAACTGAACAAAATGAAAACAAAACTTATTTTTGCTTCTTTCCCATGTGAAATTGAATGGGAAACAGGTTGATTGAAACCATCTTGGCATCGAGTTCCTCTGATAAAAGTTTCATATTTGGGGGCAGCTAGGTGGTGCAGTGAGTAGAGCACTGGCCCTGGAGTCAGGAGAACTTGAGTTCAAATGTGGCCTCAGACACTTGGCACGCTTACTAGCTGTGTGACCTTGGGCGAGTCACTTAACCCCAATTGCCCTGCCCTCCCCCTCCAAAAAAAAACCAAAAACCAAAAAGTCTCATATCCAAGATATGTAAGGAACTGATTAAAACTTTTAAGAACAAGAGCCTTTACCCAATAGATAAATTTCTGTTAGTTGGTCAATAAACAGTGAGGTACAGAATGAGAACAATTCAAGGTACAGAATGAGAACTATATTGAAAACAGAGCCACTATAGGAATTAATTTTCCTTGATTATAACTATACATATTTGTCAGAAAGGCTTTTTTTTTTCAACAAGGGAAGAGAGAGGGGGATGATGAAAAGAGGATCATGGAAGAATTTTTTTTTAAAGCATAGAAGAGAACAGAAGGAATTATAGACAAGTAGGGCAGCTTTGAAAGATACATGTTGAATTTATATATTCTCAAAAGGAAAAGCAAGACAATACAATTTCATGTACAATTCTTTTTCTGTTCCCTTTTCAATATAAAATATTAATTTTGATTGAAATTGGTTAAATTCAAAATTTTAAAATTCTAAGTTCAAAAAATAAATTGCTATATTCAGTTGTGTTAGGTGCTGGAGATGTATAATAAGTGTGTGAAAGAGACAGATTTACTTTCTTTTAGTCTACTTCATGCCTGGATTACCATGCTCTCTCCCTCACATTTATTTGTATGCATATTGTATCTCCTCCGCCCCCACCCCACCATAAAATGTAAACTCAGGTCAGGGAGTATTATTTGTGTCCTTGTATCCCTGACCCCTAGCACAGTGCCATGTACTTAGTAGATCCTCAGTAAGTGTTGAATTTGAATTATTACTACAGTAGCTCATAGCTAAATTCCTTTCTTTATCCGCTTGCCAGAATAATGTGTTTTCTTTGAGCCTTAATAGAATTATTACTTTCTTTAGTCACTATAGTTTTTTAAAACTAGAAATATGCAGCAATAATTTTTCAGGCCATTTTAAGACATTTCCCTTTAGATGTTGGGATATAGTGAAAAAATAGGCTTTTATATCAGTTGTTTCTTAATTTAAAATTGAGAAATATATAAGCATGAACAAATGATGTCAGGAAGTGTGTGCTGCAGACTGGTAAGAAGAACATCACTACACTGAAGTATTTGAATGGAACTTTAAAGTCTCATCTCATACAGGAAGATCTACTTTCCATATAGAAGAAAGGATTTAGGTGATAGTTTTAAGGTCATGACTCTTCACCAGCTGTTTAACTGATTCTAGCAGTTTTCCTAATCCATTGCAAATTAAATACTGTGAGTCTGGGCCAATTTGTGTTTGCATATATCCTGTCTACTAAGGTTGATTCTTGACTGTTTATGGTTCCTTGCAAAATGACAATTACTCTTCTCTTTACCCAGGAATACTTGGGCCCATAAAGCTGAAGGAGCTTGCATAAAACCACTGAGCTTTGTGGAAGTCAAAAAGCCTGAGTTTCTTCACTGATGGTTTGTGTATAAGTGTCTTATTTTCACTGCCTCTAGGGCTAGAAAAGAAGAGTTCTTTGTTTTGAAAACTGTATACTTGGCAAAAGGATTGTACATAGGTTGTAACAAGTGTTACATCCAGCAGGTCTTGGCCTGCCCATATGCAGTAGTATGGTTTAGTCTCAAGTGAAGTATGTAAGTTTCCATTGAGAAAACAAGCCCAGAAGTCCTGAAGAAGTTGGAATGTGAATCTCAACAGGTCTGATAGCCGGGTTATATTTTATAAGATGTCAGAACTGAAAGGGACCTTAGAGGTCAACTGATCCAACTTTCTCATTTTGTAAGTAGGGAAATTGATTTTCAGAGAGGTTAAGGTACATGCCTAGCCAAAGTCACTTGGCTAGTCAGTGGTTGAAGCCGAACATGAAGACCCCCCTACTCAGTTCAGTGGCCTTTCAGTCCCGGCTGTATATAATTGTTCTAATTTGGGGGTATTTGATTTGGCTTGTGGTATAATTAAATGGGTAGAATCATAACCATGTTATTACAGGGATTAAAGAGTGTATATATTAGTATAGTTTGAAATCAATGAAATTAATTTTTCAAATGACCATTGTCTTTTTATTTGACTTAGCAATTATTGAACAGTTTATTGACCAAGAAGGGGAGGAGGTCAAATTAGGTGAGGTGAGAGAATAGAATGAACAAAAGTACCAAGGCAGGTGGCAGTGGACACGTAGTAAAGGAGGACATTGGGGAAACTAGATAGATGGCAACAATTAAGTTAAGACAAATGAGGTGGAGCTAGACTCGTGGGAACATATATTGCCCTCTAAGGAGTTTAGATTGGAATTAACTAGTTGTGAATAGTATTTCTCATATTCTTGAAGAGTCATTGTTGTGTGGTTTAGATACCATAGGTACCATATTCAGCCTTGTGGCCAGGTAGCAAACCCTGTTTCTCACAGATATTCATTTGTGTGGCCCTGAACAAGCAGACTGAAATTGCCTGGAGTCCGGAAGACCTGAGTTCAAATTCAGCCTCAGACACTAGCTATGTGACCCTGGGCAAGCCACTTAACCCTGTTTGCCTAGGTTTCCTCATTTATAAAATGATCAAGAGAAGGAAATGGCAAACCAGTGTAGTGTTTTTGCCAGGAAAACCCCAAATAGGGTCACAAAGTGTCAGACATGACTGAAATAACTGAACAACAGTTTTATTATTCAACATATGCTTAGCACATAATAGGTGTTTAATAAATGCCTGTTTGATTTACAAGACCTGCCTCTGATGCTAGGTGATCTTAATTAAGTCCTATGTATTTGGCAACTTTTTAAAGATTTTAAGTTTTTAAAATAAGTTTTATTGATGCCTTTTTTTTTACATGACCAAAATTTTCTTCAGTTTCCCTCTACCATCCAGAGAACTGTCTTGTATAACAAATAATATTTTAAAGACAAAAGAGAAAAAAACGAGCGGAATTGATCAAAACATGAAAAAAGTAAAAAAATAAGTATGACGTACCATATTCCTGGACCTTTCACCTCTGCGAAGTACTATATTGGGGGTTGTCTTCTCATATATAAATTTTGGAGCCATGTTTGTTCTCTGTAATTTTGCAAATTCACTTTTGATTTTTTTGGTGGTGATTCTTACCATTTGCATTGTTGTATTTATGTATACATATTGTTTTCTTGGTTTTGCTTACTTCATTCTATTATCAGTTTATGTAGCTCTTTCCAAACTTTTCTGTATTCATCATTCCTTATAGCACAGTAGTATTACATTATGCTCATGTACCAGAATGTGCTTAGCCGTACTGCAATCAGTGGACATCTATTTTGTTTCTAGGTTTTTTTTTTGTTGCTATTTTAAAAAGAGCTGCTATAAAATTTTGGTGTATGTAAGGACTTTTTTTTTCCTTATGAATATAATGCTTTGGATGAATAAATTTATTTTGAATTTTATTATGAATAAAATAATAATATGGTATAATCTAGTCTTAGAATCTCTTTGAACAATGGTATAGACTTTGTTTGGGTATATATTTTTAGTCTCTTTATTTGTCTAATTTCAGATTGCTTTCCAAAATGGTTGTACTGATTCACAGCTACACCAGCAATATACTAGTGCGCCCACTGTCTTCCCACAGCATCGACTAGTCCAGTCTTTTGTCATCTTTACTGATTTGCCTGGATATAGAGCCTTTCCCTTTTTAAAAATTCTCTTTGGGAAAAAAAAACTTTCTTTGGGATACAGACCTAGTAACGGTATTTCTGGGTCAAAGGGTACGTATGCACAGTTTTATGGCCCTTTGAGCAGAGTTCCAAATTGTTTTCCAGAATGGTTGGATGAGTTCACAACTCCACCATCAGTGCATTGGTGTCCCAATTTTCTCACACCATCTTCAACATTTGTAATTTTCCTTTTTTGTCATATTAGCCAATCCGATAGGTAGGAGGTGAAAAACAGCCATATTTTTGTATGTCCTTATTTGGAGTCTGTTTTGCTTGGGACTGATCATTCCCTTAATCTACCTTCCCTCATTCCACCTTCTCCCCTTTCTCTCCTATTTCCCTGTATTCATGTACAAGATATGTGTTTTATATATAATTCTGTACTCAAATGTATATATTATCTTCTTCGACCAGTTCAGGTGAGAATGAAGCTCAAATGGCAGCCACTTCCCCTCCTTCTTTTCTGTTTGTATAGACTTCTAACCTTTCCCATCTCGCCAACCTTCCGCTCCCCAGCCCCCCATGTATTCTTCTTTTCTTCTCTTTCATTCCTCTTTAAAGATCATCAAAACATAACTACTCCCAGGCTTTCTATTTAATTACACTCCCTCTATGACCCTGATGATGATAAAGTTTAGAGGGGACATATGTATCATCTGTTATATCTAACACTCCCATGTTAGAGTGTAAGAATTTTATCCTTGTTTAGCCCTTTATCGTTTTTTGTTCATGTTTACATTTATATGTTTCTCTAAACTCCTTTGTTTCAACTTTAAATTTTATGTGCAGCTCGGGTAATTTCATTAGGAGTACCTTGTAAATCTTTTATTTCATTAAAGGTCCATTTTCTTCCTGTATGATTATACGTAGTTTTGCTGAGTTAGTTATTCTGGGTTGTAAGTCTTCTATAATGTCATATTCTAAACTCTCTGCTTCTGTATAGTGCTGGCTTCTAAATTGTGTGTGATTCTGACTGTGTATCCTCAGGACTTAAATTCTTTCTTTGTAACTGTTTGAAGAATTTTTTCTTTAACCTGGAGGCTCAGGATTTTGGCTATACTATTTCTGGGAGTTTTTATTTTGGAGTTTTAGGAATGATTAGTGGCTTCTTTCAATTTCTACTTTTTCCTCTTATTCTAAAAGAACTGAACAGTTTTCTTTGATGATTTCTAGAAATACGATAGTTTGGCCTTTTTTTTTCATGGCTTTCTGGTAGTCCAAAGATTCTTACTCTCCAGGTCACCTGTTTTTCTTAGGGGATACCTTAATATTTTCTTTCTTTTTTTTAATCTTTTGATTTTGCTTCATTTTTTTTGTTTTCTTATAGTTATTGACTTTTATTTGGCCCATTCTAATTTTCAGGGAGTTTTTTGCTTGGCCAATGTGCCAACGTGTTAATTCCCTTTCAGATTCTTTCTTCTTTTCCAGCATTTCTTTTAGTGTACTCACTTGGTTTTTAAAATCATTTTTAGCTCTTTATTTTTAACTCTTCCTCCATTTCTTTTAGGAATTCTAATTGGACATGTACTTTAGCTTCATTTTTCTTTGAGGTTTTGCTTTTAGATGTTTTGTAGTCATTCTCTTCTTTTTGTCTTGAGCGCCTTGTCGTCATAATAATTCTTTATCATGGTATTATTATTTTTTTGGCTCATTCTTCCAGCCTCTTTCCTGACTTTGGACTGTCTTAGGGCCAGGTTCCATGCACTTCTGGAGGAAAGGTCTGAACCAGTCCTGTTGCTGCCTTGTTGAGGTTTTATGTGTTGTGTTATTACAGGCTCTCAGGGATGAGGTCAGGCTAGGGGCCTTCAAGCTTCCCATGTTCCAAAGTGGTCTGATGTAGGGCAGAGTCTGATTGCTGCCCCCTTGGTCTGAGCTCTGAAAGTTCCTCACCAGAGTTTGGGTGTGAGTAACAGTAGACTGCTGCTGGACTTTGCCTCTTTCAGCCAGTTGGAAAGCTCTACTGGTTTAGAATGACAGAACTGTAGGCTTCCCTTTGGTCTAGTATTCCTACCCTGATTGTTTGTCTGCAGGCTTCAGATTGGGCTAGAAGCTGGAACTCAAATCCTGCTTGGCTTCTGAGGTCTGAGCCATACTTCTGCTGCTTGCTTCTCAACTTCCTCCTTGCTTAGCTCCTCACATCTGAGTGCAGGTCCCTTCCTCAGTCTAACTTGGATCTCTAACTGGGAACTAGGTAGTGGACAACAAAGTTGTCACTTCTCCATGTGCTGCATTAGGTTGTGTTCTCATCTTATACATGGGCATGGTCCTGGGGTGCTGCAATGGTTCGATCCAATCCCCCAGGTCCACAGACCTCTCTGTCACCCTGTGGTGACCTGGCTGGATGGATGACTCACTGATTTTTTTTTTTTTGCTGATTCTGATTCTGATTCAGTTAAAGGCATCTTCTAGATTTGTTTAGAGAAGTTTCGAGTGGGAAGCTCACTTGGGATCTTCTTTCTGTTACTCCACCATATTGGTTCCATCCTCAAAGAAGAAAACTTTTAAATAGGAGGACCAGATATACAAATAAGTATTTGCATAATTAAGAGAGTTAGATTTTTTGTTGTTGATTGTAAGAATCCTTTTTTCTTCTGTTTCAGCAAATTAGGGCTTTGGGTTTTTTTAGTTGATATAGTTTTCTTTTTATAAAATTTTTTATTGACATCTTTTGCTTTTGTGTCATTCAAATTTTCAAAATGTATACAGATTGACTAATTAGGTTGAGAAATTCACACTTAATCTTTTGAAAACTCTTCATGAAACTTCTATGAGGATAATATAGTGTAAATGATATTAGGACAATTAAGAAGTTAATGAATACATTACTGACATCACTGGCTTATGCTTTTCAACTTCTACCCGTGCTAAATCTGGGGATTCTCTAGAAATTCTCCTACTCCTTAGGCAGTAGCCCCTTTTTACTACTACATGATTCATGCTACTTCTAATACTGTTGGGCTCAGCAGCATGTGGTTTCATTTCTAGCCTATAAGTAGAGCAAAAGGTTGTTGGTATCACTCTGATGACTGTAAAACCTTACAGTTGTCATTGTTCAGAGCCATCGATAGACATGTTGATTAGGACATTGGGCAGCTCTGTCAAACAAAGTTATTTCTAGTTATGTGATACTTTCATAGTAAGTATTGGAATCTCATCTGTGTAGATGGCAGTAAATACAAACGAATTGGAAATTAGTCTTACTAAAACTTTTATTCTGTTGAGTTGGTAAAACTTGTCTCATCTACGGACTCCTTATTTCAGGGTAAGCAATACAAATGGTTCATCCTCTCACTGGGCTAGTTTGGAAATCTCTTAACAGTTATACTAAAGATTCTTGTTCCCCAAGTCAAGCGGGCAAATTTAACCTTGTTAAGGGGTATTTTGTGATTCTTCTTTCTGCAAAGAACCTAGTTCTCATGGCTCTCCTTCCCCCTACCCTATCATTTGAAAACTTTGAGTCATATTTCACTGAAAAATTGGGGCCACTTATGAAGAGCTCCCCCTTCTCCTTTTCTCTTCATCTCACATCAGTCAGCTGCTTTCTGTCGCTATCTCCTCATTCATCTCTGTCCCTTCTCCTTGCTGAGACAAACCCCTCTATATGCACAAGTGATCCTTTTTCATCCTGCCTTCTCTTAAAAGTATTGCCCCCTTCTATTACCATAACTCACTAATCTTCAACCACTTTCTGTCTACTTGCTATTGATTTTTCTAAGAAACAGGTTTGACCATGTCACACTCCTATTCAGTAAACTACAAGGCCTCCTCATTAACTTCAAGATCAAGTATAAAATCTTTTGGTACCTTCTAAAGTGCTCCATAACCTGGCCCCTTTCAGCCGTTTCAGTCTTCTTGTGCTTTACATTCACTGGTATTGCCCTTGTTGCTGTTCTTCACCCAGGATGAGGAATTTTTCACTGAACTGAATGTTCCCCTTGCCTAGAGTGCTCTCCCTCCTTGTCTCCAACTCCTGGCATCCCTGGCTTCCTTCAAGTCTCAGCTGAAACCCCACTTTCTGAAAAAAGTCTCTCCTTGCGCCTAATTGGTCTCTGCTATGAGAATGCAAATTTCTTAACAGTGGGACTAGTTTTTGCTTTTCTTTGTATTCCTTCACTTAACATAGTGGCTGGCACATAGTAGGCCCTTAGTAAATCCTTATTTACTGAATGTCTGAAAAGGATTCTAAACAGGTCTTGTTATTGACTAAGAATTATTAAATTGTTTGAAAACTGGCAGTTTGCTGATGAGAGGGAGGGAATCCCTTAGTTTTTTTTTTAAAATTTATTTATTTAATTTATTTAGTTTTCAGTACTGATTTTCACAAGAGTTTGGATTATGAATTTTCTCCCCATTTCTACCCTCTCCCCTACTCCAAGATGGCATATATTCTGATTGTCCCATTCCCCAGTCAGCCTTCCCTTCTGTCACCCCACTCCCCTCCCATCTCCTTTTCCCTTCCTTTCTTGTAGGGCAAGATAAATTTCTATGCCCCATTGTGTGTGTATCTTATTTTCTAGTTGCATGCAAAAACTTTTTTTTTTGTTCTTGAACATCTGTTTTTAAAACTTTGAGTTCCACATTCTCTCCCCTCTTCCCTTCCCACCCACCCTCCCTAAGAAGTCAGGCAATTCAACATAGGCCACATGCGTATCATTATGTAAAACCCTTCCACAATACTCATGATGTGAAAGACTAACTGTATTTTGCTCCGTCCTAATCTATCCCCCTTTATTGAATTTTCTCCTTTGACCCTGTCCCTTTTCGAAAGTGTTTGTTTTTGATTTCCTCCCCCCCTTAGTTTTTTTTTTAATTGGGTTATTTTGAAATTCAGAAATAGTTTTATTTTTTTTTTTTTACTGGTAAGCAACTAGTGCTCTAGTTTTAAGCAGTTACTGGTTATGTCTGTAACTGACAGCATATTTGGAAACTTACAAATGAAAAATGACACACCACCAAATGGTATGCCCAGCCAAGTTTAAAATAGCCCATCCTCATACCCCTGCACATTCCTTGGACTCCTTATATGTCTTCATGTTGGTGCTTATTGGATCAAGAAGTACCTGGGCACTTTAAGCTTCATCAGGGTTAGGGTTCGTCTTCTGTCTCTTAATAGCCCTCTGACCTTTGCAAGGCACTTTACCTCTGTGGGCCTCAGTTTCTTCACCACTAAACTGGAGCTGCACTAGTTGATTTTTACATTCCCTTCCCCCTTTAATACTTTTATGACTTTGAGTATGACTCTTACATGTATTTTCAGTTGTATTGTTTGCATGTATTTCTTATTATTTAGTGCCCAAAATCTTGACTCATTAGTAAACTGTTAGAAGAATCAGTCTGTACTCTGGGTTTCTGTAGTAAGTCTCATTGGACAGTAAGTATCTTGCTGCTTTCTACTTTCACAAGTTCACTCAAATTATATTATTGCAGTCCTTGAAGTTTATCTAGGTTTGACCCCATTCTAACATTGTTCTTTTTTTTTCCTCCCCCCAAATGTAGAGCTGCCAAATGCTATTAAATCAACTGAGGGAAATCACTGGAATCCAGGACCCCTCCTTTCTTCATGAAGCTTTGAAGGTTAGTTTGAAGAGACTTTTTAGCAAAGACACTTAGAGAAGTCATTGTCCATATTTTAATTTTGTCAGCAGAGCTATGTAGACATTAAACCTTGGCAACAGTCTGTTAAGGGAGGGAGGGAAGGTGGTAATCTGTTTGCCGATCAGCACTTTCACACAGCATATCTGAAAAGATTCTGTGTCAGGGAATCATTGAAGACACTACTCCCACTCAGCCCCAACACCCCTTTGGGCAATCAGCGTGTGACTGAACAACCTATGCTGCCTTCTCCAAAGCAACTAGCCCTTGCCCAACATCATTCCTCTCATATCTCTGCCCGTCTACTTCCTGCCTCATTTCAAAAAGTTTCCAAATAGTGCTGTATGTATTCTCTGTTGGAATTAGAGCACCTGGATAATTTCGCTGGCTCTTCAGTCTGTTATAAGCAACTACATCTGTGTGTGTTAGGTTCTTTGGCTTGCCTTTTCCCCGTGTTGAACCTAGGGAAAATAATAAGAATAATAAGAATGTGCTAATCAGACAGTTCTTTGACCAGTCTGTCCTTGACTCTGATGCTTTACTATAGAGATTCCCATTTCTTTTCTAGGCTAGTAATGGTGATATAACCCAAGCAGTAAGCCTTCTCACTGATGAAAGGGTTAAAGAACCAAGCCAAGACGTCGTTGCTGCAGAACCATCAGAAGGAGAAGGGAGTGCTGCCAACAAAGCAGTACCAACAAGTAGGTAGATCTGGTTATGTTCTTGTCTGTACTAGCAGAAAGAAAGAGATTGGTGGGTTGAGTCTTTTGCAAAGCATAATTGTTCTAAAAGAACTGAGTAGGATGGTCAGTAGTACTTTGTACAAGTTAATATATTTTGCAGATCTTAGCTAAAATCAACTTTAGCTAGTATTAGAGGTTATTTAACCATCAGTATTTCTTTTAAGCCAATAGAAGTATTAGTGTGATGTTCCTCTTCTAAGGGAACAAAGTACTTTTGTCTAATTGTTGAAAGGCTAATTGAACTACTTAGGAGCTTTTGTAGATGGCAAGTATTATTCCCATAGAGGCATAATCTTTATAAAGTCCCAACAATCTAAATAGAGTTTTATTGAAAAGTGGTTCAGATATTAGATACATTTTGAACTTGACTGTATGTTAAGTAATGGGAATGAGTGAATTCCTATTTTATTTCCATTAAATACCATCAGGTATTAGATAACTTGACATTCTAGGCCCTCTGCTGTCTGGCTGCACCATGGCTTTAATAAATGTTTTGTAATTCATTCGTTCTGCAATTTCCCTTCATGAAAGCTTTATTCTACCCAGATTGAGCCTCAACTATGCCATGATCATTTCTTCCTCTGTATTTCACTTATGTTGTTCACACCTGCCTAGAGTGCCTCCCACAATGTAATTTCTGCTCATTTAATTCATTCATCAGATATTAATGTGTAAATCACTGCTAGATTTTGGAAGAGAGATATACAGGTAGCTGAGATATAGTTCGACTTAAAGCAGTAACCAGGTCTTATAAAGTCTGGCTGAGGGAAACATTAGCTATACAACTATGCAATACTATACAATAACTGCAGAAGAGAATATGACAGGTAGAGAGTACCCTGTAAGGTCAAAGAAAGGAAAGGTTATCTGTAACTAGAGAGTTTAGGGAAGTCTTCCTGGAAAAAACAACATTGGAGTTGGGTATTAAAATATGAGTGGGAATTAAAAACGTAGAAGTAATAGAGAAACCATAAAAGGCATAGGGATCAGCATGAGTGGTAGCATAGAAACGGAAAGATGCTGTGTTTAGGATCATACAGCTAGACGTGGAAGGGACCTTAGAGGCCATCTAATCCATCTCCTTCATTGTACAGATGAGAGAACTGAGACTTAGTGAGGCTAAGTAACTTGCCTATCATCATGCAGGTAGTAAGTGACAAAACTGGGGTTTGAACTCAGGTCTTCTGACTCCAAATCCAGCATTATTTTCACTGCATCAGGGACAGTGAATAGGCCGGTTTGACTCAAGTGTGGCTCACGGAAAAGAGTAGTACGAGGTCAGATTGGAATTATAGTGGGGTCACAGGTTATAGAGGGCCATGAAGTCAAGATGAAGACACAGGATAAGGAGACTTTGTTTGGTAGGTAGCAAGGAACTGCTGAAAGGTTTCTAGCAGAGGAATAACATCCTCTAATTTTTGATCTGGCTTTGGTATAAAGGGTGATTTTCTGGGGAAGGTGGTGGAGGGGAGAAGCTAGAGGAAAGGATGTCATTCAGGCTGTTGTAATCTAGGTGGGTACTGAGGTGGTAGTAGTGGGAATAGAAAGGCACAGATCCAAGACATCAAAAGTAGAAGTGAGTAGATACGGGAGGTAAGGGAGAGGGAAGAGTTGAAGATGAGTGTCTGGGTAAATTGTGGTGTTACTGGCAGATAGGAGGAAGTCCTGGAAAGTAAACAGCCTGGCCACTGCTGCTGGTCCTGCAGCTATCGCCACTGCCAGCCAGAAAAGAAAGGTCTTGTCATCAGAATCCAGGCTTGGTTCTGTCAAATCATTCAACATGAGAAACTGATAAGAGTTTGACATTGAAGAAGGAGGCATTGCTGTCTGATTGGCTGCTACCCCTTGAAGATCATGGCACCTTCCCATGTGACATGCAGCTGAGACTCTTTGGTGTGTCATCTCCTCCAGTAGAACAGGAGCTCCTGGAGAGCAGAGGCCATCTCACTTTTCTGTTTGTATCCCTAGCATTTAGTGCACAGTAAATACTTAAGAAATGCTTCATTCAAGTCAAAACAGTAAATTTGTTTCGTAGGAGAGATGAATTCTGCTTTGTACAAACTGAGCTTGAGGTACCATAATAGACAAATCTACATTAAGGTGTTCAGTAATTAGTTTGAAAGTTGGATCCTATACTTGAAAGAGAAAGTAACCTATAGTTCTGGACTTTGTAACCCTAATGCCAATTTAATGAAACAAATGACCATCAGTAAGTTTTGTCATCAGTAAGGTTCTTGGTATGAGGAGAAAAGAAAGACAAATAGAGCTTGATCCCTGCCCACAAGAAGCCTACAGTTTTGTAGGGAAAGAAAACTTTCTCAGATGTCAATAGACAAGGCTATTGGGTGGGAGCTGATGTTGCCCTAGCATTCTTTTTCAGGATGGGAAATTTTTCATTTACCATGAGAATTTTTCTGTGGTTAGTTCCCACTTGGTAGCAGTTGTTTTTATTCAGTAAAATGGAAGTGGTGTTGGCTGTCCTGGAGAAGGTTAGGGGATATCTGGTAATGTTGTCTTGTATTTTCTTTTTGCCATGTGTATGGCTTTTCCCCCCAAATTAGATTGATACCTTGAGAAGTAGTCTATTATACTTCTTTGTATCTCTCCCCTTCACCACCTTCTATCCCCTTCACTCATCCCCTGCCTCAGATCTGTTAGTATACATAACTTAAATGTTTGTTGAAAGAATGAATGATGTCCTGGGAAGCACAGCTCTGATTATCTGATCTAGGTCAGAGTTTCAGATGATGACTTCACTTGCCTTCTAGTAAATAGCTTAAGTTTTCTGTACGCTGCTTCAGCTAATATTAGTCAAAATTTGCATTTATGAACAAAATCTTCTAGGCTAGACCTGTTATATTAGTAATGATTTTTCATAATCGTAAACACACATTGATTGCTTGCTAAGTGTAGGACACTGTTAAGTGCTAGGTATAGAAGATATGGGAAGACTGGCCTTTGCCATAGAGTTGCTTACAACCTGGGTAGAGAGATTGACATGTCCATAAAAATGTAGAATAGTCTAACGACCTTATATGAGTGGTGTAGTTACTGTTTCAAGAGTGTAGAAGAGGGAGTGATAGTTTTCTGGAGGAAATTGGACTTGAGCTGAGAACCTTGACTGAAAGGTAGACTTTAGATAAACGGAGAAATAAGGCTGGGCTAGAGCATAATTTTCTAAACTACAGGCTTGTAAGATTTAAAAGGGAGGTGGCAGTAGAAGATGTGAAGCAATGGTCAGAATTAGTGTATATTTTCAATTAAAGCTTCTTTGTAAATACTCTTTTTTTTTTCAATGAAAGCAGAGTTCCTATCAAAATTGACAAAAGCAAGATTAGGACAGCCAATTTCAAATTCGCTCCAACTGATAGGGGGTGGTAAAAGGGGAGTATATCTTTGCCAGGATCCCTTTGGGAGAAAGGCCCAAAACTTTCCTCTGGGGCGATTGGATAAACTTTTATGGCCCTCGGTCAGGTCCTGAGTCTTACATCTCCCTTCTGAGTTCTCCACTAAGTTTAGGCCTTACTGGAGCCTCAGCATATCTCAGTGCAGAGGCTTAACTTTGGGGGGCTTCCTACCTCCATTGTGTTTTTTCTTTGCCTTTGAGATGTGGTGTTATTCAATGGAAAATGTTGGATTTAGAGTCAGAGAATTTGGATTCAAATCCTAGTTCATCTACATGCTCCCCCGCCTCATCTCTTTGGGCAAGACACTTACCTCTCTGGGTCTTACTTTGAGATGATCTAGGGTCCTTTCCATCTCCAATGACAGAATGGTATGGTGGTTATTTTATATATATTTTGTTGTTATGGGTACTGCAATAAATAAAAATGAATTCTTGATTTTATTTGAATAAAATATGAGCCAAGAAGATTATTTGTGTAGATTGCTTATGAAAGGGTAATAGTTTTGGAAACCACTGAGCAAGTGTGAAGAAGGTTGCAAATGATAAGTCAGGGGTGGGAAACCTGCAGCCTCGAGGCCACATGTAGCCCTCTAGGACTTCATATACATATATGGGCTGGTAGATGGTACAGTGGATAGAGGGCTGGAGCTGCAGTCAGGAGGACCTGAGTTCAAATTTGGCCTCAGACACTTACTAGCTTTGTGACTCTGGGCAAGCCACTTAACCCTCTTTGCTTCAGTTCCTCATCTGTAAAATGAGCCAGAGAAGGAAATGGCAAACCACTCCACTATCTTTGCCAAGAAAATGTCAAATTGAGTCATGGAGAGTCAGACATACTGAAACAACTCAACTACAACAAACATATATACACATATATATTTATTCGCATGTATATAATGTACGTACACATATGTACTCATTGTTCCTTTTAGTGACCCTCTGAGGTGTGAGTAGTGTAGCTGTTATTAACTCCATTTTGCAGGGGAGAAAACCAAAACAGAGAGAGATTGTGAGGTGGTACAGTGGTAAGTCCTCTTAAATTTGGAGTCAGTTTTAGTATTTTTGGCACAGGGAACAAGTAAGAGGTTAGCCAAATTTGAGGGGCGGGGGGGAGTGGTGGCAGCACAAAAGGTCAGTTTTTTTAAACTATATCTGAAGTTTTAGAAAGTATTTTTAAATTAAATTTTTCTTGCTACATTTTAAGTTCTGAACTGTCCCCTTCCCTCCCCACCCACACTAGAGAAAGCCATCATATGTCTCTCTCTGTTTCTCACATACACACACTCACACACACACACACACACACACACACACTCACAGACACATACTTACAGCCATACTATACATACTTGTATTTATCAGTTCTTTCTCTGGAGGTAGCTAGCATCTTCTATCACAGGTCCTTGTTAATTTGAGTATGATACTTAGAATAACTTAGTCATTCACAGTTGTTCTCCAAATGGTATTGCCGTTACTATATACAATGTCCTCTTGGTTCTGCTCATTTTGTTCTTCATTTCATGCAAATCTTTTCCACGTTTTTGTAAAATCAGCCTCATCATTGTATTCTGTCACAGTCATATACCACGACTGGTTTAGCTATTCTCCAACTGATGGGCATCCCATCAATTTCCAGTTCTTTGCCACCACAAAGAGAGATGCTATAAATATTTTAGAACGTATGGGTTCTTTTCTTTTTTCCCTGATTACCTCGGGAAACAAACCTAGTAGTGGCGTTGCTAGGTCAAAGGGTGTGTATGGTTTTATAACTCTTTGGGCATAATGCCAGATTGCTCTCGAGTGGTTGATCAGTTCACAATTCTACCAAAAATGTTACTAGTGTTCCAATTTTTCCATATCCCCTCTAATATTTGTCTTTTCCCCTTCTATCATTTTAGCCAGCCTGATATGTATGAGATATCTCAAAGTGGTTTTAATTTGCATTTCTCTAATCGATAATGATTTAGAGCATTTTTGCAATATGCCTATGTATGGCTTTGATTTCTTTGTTAAAAAACTGCCTCTTCAGATCCTTTGACCATTTGTCAATCGGGGAGTTATTTATATTCTTATAAATTTGACATGGTTCTTTATATATTCGAGATACGAGATTTTTATCTGAGAAACTAAAAAAATTTTTCCTTAATTTTCTGCTTTCCTTCGAATCTTGGCTACCTTGGTTTTATTTGTATAAAATCTTTTTAATTTAATGTAATCAAAACTGTCCATTTTATATCTCACAGTTCTGTTGCTTGTTTATTCATAAATTCTCATCCTTTCCATAGGTCAGATAGGTATTAGGTTCCATGTTCTTCTAATTTACTTCTTTCTCCCTTTAGATCTAGGTCATGTATCAATTTTGACCTTATCTTGGTAAATAGTGTAACATATTGTTCTGTACCCAGTTTCTGCCAGATTGCTTTCCACTTTTACCAGCAATTTTTATCAAACAATGAATTCTTATCCTAAAAGCTTAAATCTTTACATTTGTCAAACACAAGGTTACTATAACCATTTACTGTTGTGTGTTTTATGTTTGCTGTATTCCATTGATCTAGCTTTCTGTTTCTTAGCCAGTACCAGATAGTTTTTATAATTACTGCCTTGTAATAGTCTAATAATCTGATACTGCTAAACTTTTTCTTTCGTATTTTTTCATTAATTCCTTTGATAATCTTGACTTTTTGTTCTTGCAGATGAATTTTGTTATTATTTTTCTAGCTCAATAAGAGAATTTTGCAGCCTTTTAATTGAGATGGTATTGAATAAATGGATTAGTTTAGATAGAATTGTCATTTTCATTATATTGGTTCTGCCCACTCATGAACAACTAATTGTTTCTCCACTTATTTAAATTTAACTTTATTTGTATAAAAAAAGTCTTATAATTATCTTCACGTTTCCTGGGTTTATGTTGACAGGTAGACTCCCAGGCATTTTATGCTGTCTACGATTATTTTAAATGGGTTATCTCTTCCTATCTCTTGGGAGGTTTTGTTAGTGACATATTGAAATGATGATGCATGTCAGTTTATTTTATTCCCTGGTACTTTGCTAAAATTATGGTTTCAGCTGGCTTTTTAGTTGAATCTTTAGGATTTTCCAAGTTTATGATCATATTTTCTGCAAAAAATTGCCCATTCTGATTCCTTCAATTTAATTTTCTTCTCATTGCTATTGCTAGCATTTCTAATACAATATCAAATAGTATTGGTCATAATAGGCATCCTTGTTTCACTCCCGATCTTATTGGTAAGGCTTCTAGCTTATCCCCATTACAAAGAGTATTTGCTGATGGTTTTAGGTAGATACTTCTTACCTTTTTAAGGAAGAATCCATTTACCACCTATGCTTTCAAGTGTTTTTAATAGGAATGAGTGTTGTACTTTGTCAAAAGCTTTTTCTGCATTTATTAATATAATCATATTATTTTTATTTTTATTGATATAATCAATTTTATTAATAGCTTTCTTTATGTTAAACCATCCCTGCATTCTTGGTATAAATCTCACATGGTCATAATATATGATATATATTATTGTAGTCTCCTATTTATTTTTAATAGTATTTTTTCCCTAATTACGTGTCACAAAAATTTTTAGTATTCATTTTTACAAGATTTTGAGTTCCAGTTTTTTCTCCCCCCTCCACCCCTTCCAAAATGGTAGGCAATCTGATATTGCTTACACATGTGCTATCTTGTAAAACATATTTGCATATTAGTCAAAGTTGTGAAAGAAGAAACAGATCAAAAAGAAAAAAAACTATGCAAATGAATTAAGTGAAGAAAAATATGCTTTGATCTGCATTCAGAGTCCATCAGTTCTTTATCTGGATGTGGATAGCATTTTCCTTCTTGAGTCCTTTGTACTTCTCTTACATCATTGTGTGACTGAGAAGAGCTGAGTCGCTCATAGTCAATCATCAGTGTTGCTGATACTGTTAACAGTGTTTTTCCGGTTCTGCTCATTTCTCTTTGCATCAGTTTCTACAACTCTTACCAGGTTTTTCTGAAATGTGCTTGTTCATCATTCTTTATTGCTCAGTAGTATTCAGTTACATTCCTATATCACAGCTTGTTCAGCCATTCCCCAATTGATGGGTATCCCCTCACTTTCCAATATTTTGGCCACACGTAGGTCCTTTTCTCTTTTTTATGATCTCTTTGGGATACAAATGTAGTAGTGATGTTGCTGGATCAAAGGATATGCACAGTTTGGTTGCCCTTTGGGCATAGTTCCACAGAATAGCTCTCCAGAATGGTTGGATCAATTCACAACTCCACCAAGAATTCTAGTGTCCCAATTTTCCCACATCCTCTCCAACATTTATCATTTCCCCTTTTTTGGTCATATTAGCCAATATGATAGGTGTAAAGTGGTACCTCAGAGTTGTTTTAATCAATCAGCATTTCTCTAATCAGTAGTGACTTAGAGAATTTTTTTCATATGCCTATAGATAGCTTTGATTTCTTCATCTGAAAACTGCTTGTTCATATCCTTTGACCATTTATCAGTTGGGGAATGACTTGTATTCTTATAAATTTGACTCAGTTCTCTATGTATTTGAGAAATGAGGCCTTTATCAGAGACACTTGCTGTAAAAATTGTTTCCCAGCTTTCTGCTTTCCTCCTAATCTTGGTTGCATTGGTTTTGTTTGTACAAAAGCTTTTTAATTTAATATAATCAAAATTATCTATTTTACATTTTATAATGCTCTATATCTCTTTATTTGTTCATAAATTCTTCTCTTCCCCATAGATGTGACAGGTAGACTATTCCTTGCTCTTCTAATTTACTTATTGTGTCACCCTTTATGTCTAAATCATGTACCTATTTTGACATTATCTTGATATACTTTGTAAGATGTTGGTCTATACCTAGTTTGTGTCCTGTTGTTATCTAGTTTTTTCAGCAGTTTTTGTTAGATATTGAGTTCTTATCCCAAAAGCTGAGGTCTTTGGGTTTATCAAACACTAAGTTACTATGGTTATTGACTACTGTGTCTTGCGTACCTAATCCATTCCACTCATCCATAACTCTGTTTCTTAGCCAGCACCAGATAGTTTTGATGACTACTGATTTATAGTATAGTTTGAGATTTGGCCTTGCTAGGCCACCATCCTTTGTATGTATTTTTTTTTCATTAATTCTCTTGATATTCTTGACCTTTTGTTCTTCCAGATTTTGTTGTTATTTTTTTTCTAGCTTTATTAAATGATTTTTTGGTAGTTTGGTATGGCACTGAATATGTAAATTAGTTTAGGCATAATTGTCATTTTTCTTATATTTTCTTCTATTAGCTCAGCCTACCCAGGCTGAGCATTTGATATTTTTCCAGTTGTTTAGATCTGACTTTATTTATGTGAAAAGTGTTTTGTGTATTCATATAGTTCCTGGGTTTGTCTTGGTAGATAGACTTCCAAGTATTTTGTATTTCTTACAGTTATTTTAAACAGAATTTCTCTTCCTGTTTCTTGCTGTTGCGCTATGTTGGTCATAAAGAAATGCTCATAATTTATGTGGGTTTATCTTATATCCTGCAACTTTGCTAAAGTTGTTAATTATTTCAGGTATTTTTTAGTTGATTCTCTATGGTTCTCTAAGTATATACTATCATATTATCTGCAAAGAGTAATAGCTTTGTTTCCTCATTGCCTATTCTAATTCCATTGATTTCTTTTTCTTCTCTTGCTGCTATAGCTAACATTTCTAGTACTACAGTGAATAATATTGGTGATAATGGGCATCCTTGCTTCACCCCTAATCTTATTGGGAAGGCTTCTAGCTCATCCTCATTATAGATGATGCTTGCTGATGGTTTTAGATAGATACTGCTTATCATTTTAAGGGACACTCCCTTTGTATTCCCTTTGTAGTGTTTCAAATACTAATGGGTGCTGTATTTTGTCAAAAGCTTTTTCAGCATTTATCGAGATAATCATATGATTTCTTTTGGTTTTGTTTTTGATATGGCCAATTACGTTGCTAGTTTTCCTAATATTGAACCAGTCCTGTGTTCCTGCTATAAATCTCACCTGGTCATATTGCATAATCTTTGTGATATATTGCTGTAATAACACTGCTATTATTTTGTTCAACATTTTTGCATTGATGTTCATTAGGGAAATTGGTTTATCATTTCTTTCTCTGATATAGATCTTCCTGTGTCACAAAAGGAGTTTGGTAGGACTCTTACTTTACCTGTTTTTCCAAATAGTTTATATAATATTGGAATTAATTGTTTTTTAAATGTTTGATAGATTTCCCTCGTGTAATTAGAAAGTATTTGACGTTTCATTTGTTCTGCTCATCCTTCCTCTCCTCAGTTGCCTCTGATATTCTAGCTTTGGTAAACTGTTCAGTTAGCATTTTAATCAGACATCAGCAAAGAGGTGTTCAGCCTATGCTGTTTGTTTTTCAAGCTATTGGAGTGTAGAGAGTAGGGGAGGGAGGCAAGAAAGGCAAGTTTTGGATTATTTTTCTAATGTTGGTCTATAAGAAAAAATTTCCTATATCCTAGCTGTTCATAAACCCTTACAAATAATATTAACTATTTTATTCTTTTTTGCCATAAACACTAAAATATTATTGCTGTGAAGTTTAATGTTAAAGAAGAGCTTGTAAACTGCTCCTTGCTGGTTAAGATCAAGGTGGAATATACTAAAATTAAAATGAGGCAGTGCTTTTTTCACTTTTCGGAATTAAGTTTTGTGGGTTTTCTGAGGCCTATAAGTAAAAAAGTAACTATTGATGTAGAAAATAGAGTTGATATGTTGAGTGCTTATGGACTGTGAAACTCCTTTTTGTGATTTGATGGTCTTCGGATACTAGAATCCAACTGCATACTGTCTACTGGTTAAAAGATCAGTAAGAGCCAAGAACACCTAAATTGCATGTAGGTATGTATGTTATCTGTGGTCTAGGTTTATTTTATTTTGTTCTTTAAAGGTAAGTATTTACACAGAGCTAGCTTAATGGGTTTATTAGCTTGGTTCTAGGGATGGGAGTAATGGAAAAATTCAGTTTCCTCATCTGTAAAATAAATGGATTGCACTAGAAGTCTTCTGGTCTTTTCCAAGTCTAGGTCTATGATCCTCTGCACTCAGGCTAATTTTCATGTGGCCAATCTTTTTAATTGAAGGCTTTTTTCTCAAAACATCATTGATTTATTCCTAAAAATTGTGTGTGTAATTTTAAAAATTTAAGTATTTTAAATGTCCTAGTTACTATCTCAGTGACATATTACTCCTTAATTTATCCAATTTTCTTTTTTTTTCAAAAAGATGGTCATATATATACATGTCAATTCAGTGAACATTTCTTAAGTGCCTACTATTTTCCAGGCACTGTATCTAAGCACTGGGGATATACGTAAGAAAAAGGAGGACATGTCCGTTGTTAAATAAACAGAACCAAAAGGATTTTCATATAACTATTTTAGTGGACTTTCTGGCCTGTTTCTGTGGACTGCTTATAATTAAGATGTTTTCCCATTAGGCTTTCTATCTTCATGAAATATTACTTTTATTAAACTTGGATAGCCCAACAAAAACTCTTCAGAAAATTACCTGGAATTGATACAAAGACTGTTATCCTTAAATTTTTCAAAGTTATCTTAGACTTATTTATGTGGAATATCTACTTTAATAAAATTTTCTGACTTGGGGAGGGTAAGTAGGAGTAACCAGGCTGTTGAAAAAGTCCCAAAGAAGAAATTCTGAGCTTCTAGACTCGAGAAGCATCAGAGCAAACTAGGAGCCATGGAAGGACTTTGAGATTTCCAGAAGAAGGAGCCACTGCCTGAGAAGAGTCTTTGGCTCTAAGTCAGGGGGATCCAGGTTGAAGAAAACCCTCAAGAAAAGGAACATGGATGTCGTCACACTGGTCCAAAGTCTCCAGTGGGAGATCACTTGTAGCATCTGTTTGACATTCTTCTCAAAGCCTTTTACCCTCAACTAAAGGCTCAACTTTTGCTAGTTTTGTGTGACCATGAGTAAGGAAGCTGGGGCCACACATATTTCTTATCCTGCATATGGAGAAGTCACTGTGCACCTGTCAAAGCTGACTGCTGTCTGCAAGAATCTCAACCGCAAGAACTTGCAGAACCTTGAGGGAAAGCCATTGTCAGAAGCACCAGCAAGTTCTCAAGCTCTTAAGGAAGATCAGACTTCCCTCTGTATAGCCTGTATTAAAGCTCAGGAGCATGCAGCCTATACCCTTTCCCCCAAAGAAGAGGCTATGAGAACTGCAGGGAGAGACTCCAGGATACTGCCTCATCTGAAAAAGAAGACCAAGGAACTTAATGCTTCAAAGAAGGATAGATGAGTTAAGTGGAAAAAGCTGATTAAAGGAGAATATGGGAGAATGCACTGATTCCTGTATAAAGAAAAGTGCTGATGCCTACATATGGTGACATGATGAATCAATGACTACTAATGAACTGCTATAATAGAATGTGTTAGCATTTTAAAAATATGGAAGATACCACCCAAGAGATGGATGAAACAAGAGTCAGACCTGATTTGGAGTTCCTTGAGGAAGGCAAAGAGCTGTTGCTTTCTGAAAGGCCAAAGTCCGAGGCATGGGAGAAAATATGATTGGTTAGAAGTTAGGAATGAGTAGTTAGCAACAAATTCCAGTTTCTCTCCAGTGACTAAGAGAAAAATGTTCATTATTTGACTTCTTCTGCAGGGTTAGAGATAGTGAACCAGACCTCTTTTGATGGCAAACCAGATATCCTGGAACAAGGATACCTTGGTCGTGTAAAGATACTAGACCAGACTCCCTGGTATCCACCCACATTCCTGAAGGATAACAGATTTCCTTGAGGCAAGAACAGAACAGTGATTAGCAAGAGTTCTGGATTTCTAAACTTAACTCATTACAGACTAGCCGAATTTCTGAACTAAGTTCAAATATGAACTATGACATGCAGAAACTGGACAAAATCAATTAATTGTAAATAGGATCAATTTTTAAAAGATACAGGATCAATCTGACCATTCTGCTTTCCCTTTTGATCAATGTTGCTTATCTATGGGCTAATTTTATAAGTTTTTTTGGAATTACATGTTACCAAGATAACCAAGGAAATTCAGCAAACAGGTACTGTGAAACAAAAAGCCAAAGTAGTACAATAATGATAATCAGTATTAATTAACATCAGATTTCCTCGTAGCTTGGTGATGATCCACTTCCAGTGTCCGTTTAATGTCTGGTCTCTGGAAACATCTTCTCTAGGATATTCTAGAATAGGTCTTGTTCTCAGGGTAGCTCTGACAGGGGCTCCTTTTTTAGAAGATTTGCTTCTCTGGTTCCATATCACTTGTAGAGAATCTTAGATGTTTCTGCTAAAATCTTTTGCAAAACAGATCTTAGTACAACTTAGTAGAGAAGTAAAATTTAGGAGAGTGTACTAACTAGTTCTTCTGGTGAAAACTAGCTCAGAAATGTGTGGCTCTGATATTATTAACAACAGAGCAATAAAAAGGTCATCAAATTAGGAGTCCATAGCCCACCTGAAACTTCAGAACTCTCAGTTCTTAAATCCCTTTACTAGTTCTATTTTTTATCTAAACCTATACCTGACATAGACACTGCTAACAAAAGACTGAAGAATCTTTAAAAAAAAATCTAGGAGGATATGACCTGTAAAAGGAGCCCTCTGGTTAATGATTTAATATTTACCAGATTAGACCTGTGCTAGGGCTAAAAGTGCTTTTATAGATTAGCATTGACTACGTTGTCATTTAACTTTTTGCAACATAAGTTAGCAAATTATGTTGATATATTTAAGAAATTCACATAACTGAGAAATCAAACACTAAATATTTTAAAGTACTACAGAAGTCAGAACTCCAAAAACCTTTTATAATTACATATATAATTGTCTGAACTTGTTGCTTTCTCAAATTTTTCCACTCCAGTTAATTTTCCACCTTAATTATTTAGAACTCCAATTAATTCCAATTCTTCCCTTAGGAGATTTAATCCTTACAAGAACACATAGATAACACTCTTTGTAAGTAGATGGCCTCTATTACATAAATGAATTCACTTAAAGGATGGGATGTGTAAATATGCTAATTAATTCCAAATTGTATACAGAGAACCATGTATATCTCAAATGAGTAGTCTATATGTAAATTGCTTGCACTTCAGGACATGCTCAATGCATAGGTGTTAATCCCAAATTAAATAATAAGCCTAAGTAAAAATGGATTCTTCTTTGAGGTAGCACAAGATAGTCCATAAGTTACTCTCCTCCAGGATAACTGATTGCACTGAAAAACTTTTCCTTAAAAAGGAAAATGTTTCTGATTTTAATCTTACTAATTAATAGATTTATATCTTGGACCCACAAACTTCTGTTTCATTATCTAATTAATCCTATAACATTTTGAGATATTTTAAGAACCTTATCTTATACACGAATATATAACTGTTAACAGGTAGATGACAAGGCCAAATATATATCTACTTAATAGTTTAGGATATGGAAATGACTATAATTTCAGATTGAAGATGGTAGAATATTACATACTTGCATCCCGAAGCAGTGCAGAAGTGCTGAAGTATTGCAACAAGAAGATTCATTATATTAAGAAAAAAATTACAGCTTTGAAAGGAAGATACAGGGACATGATTATAACAGCATCAAGACTGGTCCTCCAGGCCCTCCCCTGCTTGGGAATTTCAGGTTGCAGTTTTTATTACTATGGTTTCGTAAAATAAACAATAATGTTTCTCACTTCACTCAGCATCAGTTCATATAAGGCTTTCTAGGTTTTTCTGAAGTCGGCCTGTTCATCATTTCTTATAGCACAATAGTATTGCATTACATATATATGACAACTTGTTAAGCTGTTCCCCATTTGATCGATATCCCCTCAATTTCCAGTTCTTGGCCACCACAAAAAGAGCTGCTGTAAATATTTTTGTATATGTGGGTCCTTTTCCCGTTTTTATGATCTCATTTGGATACAGCCCTAGTATTGCTGGGTCAAAGGGTATGCACATTTTTATAGCCCTTTGGGCAGAGTTCCAAATTGCTCTCCAGAATGGTTGCATCAACTCACAACTCCACCAATAATGAATTAGTGTTCCAACTTTCCCTCATCTTCTCCAACATGTATGGTTTTCCTGTTTCGTCATGTTAGCCAATCTGATAGGTACGATGATCTTTATAATTTTAGCACACAAAATTAAAGCCTGTGACTTATGTTACTTTTCAACTCAGGTAACTTTGCCATTAATTGACGTATAATAATTAAACTGTTGAATTGTTGCTAATTAGCTACGTTTCTGTTATTCCTTAAGAGATGAAAACATCTCAGCTTTTTCTTACTCTCCCAGAAGAGTGCTTTATACTGGACAACGCTATTCCCAATCCAGACTGCAAACTATCAAAAATCCATTAAGATGTTCTTAGCGATTATAAAAAAAAAAAAAACCTTTAGCAGGTCACAAAAGCCCAGTCTATTCAAATAACAATCAAGTTGTTATATTATTCACAGAAGTAATACAAAATATTTTTCCAAATTAAATTTCACTCATATCCAAATTACTCCCTTAAATAAGCTTCTTTCTTTATGTGGGCAAGAAGCAAGGCGCACTTCTCAAAAAATTCAGATTGTAAGTTTACTTTACCAGTTAGCCCAAAGTGACTTCCCTTTCTCATATACATCTATGGTGACGTTCCTAAGTTCGTTTTTACATTCCTCATGCGACCTAGGGCAGAAAAAAATAGGTGTACCACTTGATTCCTATCAGGCATTGAGGAGCAAAAGCGGAGTTAATTTCTGCATCCCATGGTTTGAATGGATCTAACCCCAAATCCACGTAATACTTCTCTGTAATCTGTTACAAGAATAGGTAGGAGTCTCATTTTCTTCTTGACAAAGTATCTAAAATCTATTCCAATTAATATCCATTCTCGAATTGAAGAGTCCAATATAATTTACAGCAAAATTTCTAAGTTACTTAACTTAAATTGGTAAAACTCCAGATTAAATTTTCTCCTTTCAACACATACCAATTCAAAAAAAGAAGTCCTTTCCAAATTGATTTGTACTTTAATTTGTAAAACTCCCAAGTACTTAATTAAATATTCCAGTAAAACTTATTTACTTTTTTGGATATTTCCCGATTTACATAAACTTTTCTCTTTTTTTTGTGAACCAGGAAAGAGTTAATAATAGGCATGTAGTTCCTAAATACCACATCTATTTAAAATTAGTAAGGTGTAACCTATTTTTTTCTTCACTTTGAAACTTCATTGATAGCGGCTTTCAAACCATCTTCTTTCTAGTCATCGAAATGACCTGTCTTAACTATAAAACAATAAATTTGTTATTTGATAGGCAAAGAATGATAAGAGACCTAAGTGTTATTTTCCCTTTAAATTTCACAATTATGTTCTCAATTTTCTTAAATCCTAAAGAACGTTAACCCAAAACTCACTAGAGTATCCCACCATTTATTTAAAAAAAAAAACCAAAACAACCAACCCCCCCCCCAAAAAAAAATTTAAGCCACAATTTGGAAATTGTAGAGAAATTACATTTTAATCTCTGGCTAGTTTATGATGCCAAAAATCCTGCAAAGTGAGGAAAAGGTCTCACCTTTCTTATCTGTGACCCGTTTGCTTACTAACTTGGCATAGACATAGGCATATATGGACACAATTGGAAACACACAGGCACAGAAAAACAAACAGCTGTGAGATAGTGGCTACAATGTTTTCTTACTGTATCACTGTGAGGCTTCAGTAGCAGCCTTCCAAATTTTACTTCTCCTTTGTTAAGTACTTCCTCTGCTTAAATCTTTTTATGGCTTCAGTTTAAGTAAATGTCACTGACAGCCCTTATAAAAGAAGCAAAAACACAGGTGTGTTGTTATTCTCAGTTTGGCCACTAGAGGTCTGCAGAGACCTGCTGTCTCACCCTCCCCAGGCTGGTCAGACCACAGGGAGAAAAAATTCACTCAGAAATCAGTTTGCTCTGTATTTTAGATATTCCCCTAGGATCCTGGCTAGGAGAGTCAGTAATACTATTTCACTAGGTCTTCTCAATTCTCCTCAATGACTTAGCCCAATAGTAGTCACATAGACTCCCTGGCTAGAAATATTAATTTCTCAATTCCCCTCAAATTTTGAAGAACCCCACTAGAAGTAATTAGTGTTCACTTTTGCAGTATAAATATTGGACTTTCTCAATTTTTCAAGCTTGGGGAATGTCAGTATGGTGCACCCTTCCGATTACACCCCCATACACACAGTTTTGCAGGTCTTCCTTGAAGTCAGAGACTTCTTTCCTTCAAGAGTTTATCTCTTAATCCTATTTGGAACTTTGAGAGATCAGTTCACTTCAAAGGATTCTACTAATGATCCAGAGAATATACTAAGGTTACTTACCAATTATTTCCAAATATGTAAGTTGAGACTTTTAACACAAAATCAGACACAAAACAATTTCTAACGGTACTTACCTTCTTGTCTGGAGAAGATCTGTTGTGAATGTTCAGGGGAAGAGTTAATCCATAGCCACAGATTCCCTAACAGAAAACTCTCCCTTTATGGAAAGTTTTACCAGAGCCCTAAAGTAGGTAGAAGGTCCTGATAAGGGGCTTAGGGAAAGCTCTTCCTGCCTGATCCCACTGCTGTTACCAAACTGTCTTGAATGAAATTCAGCTAGGTAGACTGAGGCATGTTTTCTCAGAGCAAGGTAACAGTTTATTAGCAGCTCCTTTTATAAGCATAGAACAGAGCACAGAACGGGGTAGATGAGGAAATAATACAGTTGGTTATAGGGTTGGCAGTAGCATGGGGGTGAGGACAACATGTTTGGTTGCAGAACTGAGGCATAGGAGACAATATGATTGGTTGGAAATTGGAAATGAGAGGTTACCAACAACCTCCTTTTTCCCTCTAGTAATTAAGAGAAATGTTAATTGTTTGAGTTCACCTTCAGGGTTAGAGATAGTGGACCAGACTTATTTCGATAGCAAACCAGATGTCTTTGAACAAAGATACCTTGGTGGTGTAAATATACTAGCTACTAGATCAGCCTTGCTGGTGTCCACCCAAGGATAGCAGATTTCCTTGAGGCAAGAATACGACAGTGGGAGCACTGGGTTTCTAAACTTAACTCATTACAGACCAGCCGAATTTCTGAACTAAGGTCAGAGACTGAGAACCATGACTTAGGCAGAAACTGGACAAAATCAATTAATTGTGAATAGGATCAATTTTAAAGGGACACAGAATCAATCCGATCATTTTACTATGTTATAATTGAATGGTTGAATGAGAGAAGTTTCTTTCAAAATGATATGAATGAAATTTAAAGTGGGAGGGGAGGAGAGGGAAGAGAAGGGAAGGAAGAAGAGATAGAGGGATTTACTTGTTTTGGGGGGATCAAAGAAGAGTTGGCACTGGAGATGGGCCTTGATAAGAGTGAGAGACTTCCAGTGATATTATCAAGACCATTCTAGGATGATAGAAATAGCCAAAGGTGTAAAGATAGGAAAAGGCAGGATGAGAACTCTGGAGTACTTTAGTTTGGGTAGAGTATGGAGTGAGTGGAGGAGAATAATGTAAGAATTTTTAAAAGTTGTTCTGGAGCTAAATTGTGGAGGTGCCGAGCTAAGGAGTTTGGATTTAATTCAGTAAGCATTAAATCCTTGAAGGTTTTTAATGATATAATCACATGTGCATTAGGAAGATTATTTGGACATTCTTGAATAATTAGAGGGAGGCAGAAGAGACTGGAAAAGTAGGGAGACCAACTTGGAGATCATTGTAACAGTTTAGTTGAGAAGTAATGGGGGCCAGAAGTAGGATAGTGTCAGTGGCGTGCTAAGGGAGAAAGGGGGGATAGATAGGAGAAGTTATAAAGATTAAAAACAATGAGACTTGATAACTAACTGGAAATAGAGAATGTTGGGAAGGGAATGGTCCAGGATAATTCATATTGCAACCCTGGATGATCAGAAGAATTGTAATGCCATCAACACAAATAGAACTCTGAAGAGGAGAAGATTTCATAGGTTGGGAGAGATGAGGTCCTTTTGGGACATGCTGAATTTGAGATACTGATGGGACATCCAGGAATTGACAGTATGGGAATGGAGTTCAGGAGACTGACAAAATGAAAGTCACATAAAAGTACTTTCTCTCAAATAGTTTATGTTCTAGTTGGGGGTAAAGTATGGTTGGTTGGTTGGTTGGTTGGTTGTTATCCTTTATTCTTGAAGGTCCTTTTCAAAATGACGTCACTGTTAGAGTCAAGTTATAGTGTGGTCCAACTTGCGGCTGATCAGACCAACAGGAGCTGGGAAGGCTCTACTACAGGTTGGGCAGAAATAGTACATGTGAACATTTGGAGTGGATTCTCTAAATTTGCACATCTTGCATTTCTTTTGAGCTACTAAAACTCCGCTTTGCTCGTAGAGCACAGCACCTTCTCTGATGAGGCCAAACCATGCTGGGCAGTCCTATGCCAGTGTTTCCCATGTGACACAATCAATTCCAAAGTTCTTAGAAGAGACCTTGAGAGTGGCCTTGTATCGATTTTTTTTTTCCGACCACCATGTAAGCACTTGTCCTGTGTAAGGTCTTTTTGGCAAGTGTAGGTTTGGCATTTGAAGAACATGGCCATTGGAGTCGAAATCTGTGCAGTAGAGTTTGAAAGCTTGGCAATTTAGTTCAAGAAAGGACCTCAGTGTCTGGTATGTTATTCTGCCATGTGATCTTCGGAATCTTCCTAAGACAATTCAAATGGAAGTGGTTCAATTTCCTGGCATAGTGCTGATGTTTCACAGGCATACAACGAGACTAGCACAATGGCTCTGTGGACCTTCAGTTTGCTGGGCAGTCTGTAATGACAGAGGTTTTAAATTTGAACGATCTACATAAAAGGGGAAGTTAAGAGGAAGGGCAGCTTTTGTAGGGGAAGCTGCTGAATTCATTTTTGGGCATAGCACCATAGGCTCCTTAGCCTGACATTTAAGGACATTCACAATCTGACTCCAAAGCAGCTTTCTAGACATCTTACAAATTTAGAACTGGAAGGAACCTAAGAGGCTACTGAGGGCCACAACCCCTTCATTTTACAGATGAGGAAACAGGCATAAAGAGGTTGTGACTTGCCTAATCAGCTAGTTTAGTGTCTGAGGCAGAATCTAAGCCTAGGTCTTTCTGACTCCCAAGTTCAGTGCTCTATCCACTATACTGTGTTCCTACTTTAAAGATGTCCAATGTGCTATTGGAAATATGACACTGTGGCTCATGGAAGATAGCGATTTGGGAATCATTTATAGAGTGATAAGTAAAACCATGAGAGTGAATCAGATCCCCAGGAAAAGAAAAAGCTATTCAGGGGCAGAGCCTTGCTTGAGACTGTCATATTTAGCTGGTGGATTTAAAAAAAAAATGGAGCTGTTGAAAGATGCTGAAGAAGCAGTCATTATAGGAAAGAAGAGAATAAGATTATTATCACAAAATATAAAGGAGGAGAGATTTTAAAGAAGGAAGAGGTGGTTAATGGTGTCATGCTGTAGACATGTGAAGGATATAGATGAAAAAAGACTATTACATTCTTTGAAAAAGGAGATCCTTAGTGACTTTGGCGAGAGTAATTTCATTAAAATAGTGAAAATGGAAATCTCACGGCAAAGGGTTGAAAAGTGAGTGGGTGGTGTGAGATAGTGACTAATAGTATAAAAGGGAGTAATAGGGTCAGAGGAAGATTTTTCGTTGTTAGAATAGAGGAGATCTTGATCATGGTTATAAATAGAGATTAAGGAACTTAGGGAGATACCCTAAGAAAATTGTGGAGTGAGATGCTTTCTAGGGCAGGCTCAGATCATCTCCTTTCTTACACCCCATATCAATAAGAAAGGACCCAACAATGAAAAATCAAAAACCAATTATGAGAAGAAAAGAATAAAGTTAGTCACCCCCAATTAATTCTTACAGAGAAACAAAATAAAAAAAAAACAAAAAAAATAGGCAGCAGTTGTGTTGGAGTCCAGGTAGAAAACAGATCTAACTTGAATAGCCTCTGCTTTTCTTCCCTTCCAGGGTCCTGACTGTACTACCTTTATACCCACTGCACCTTACCTAAGCTTTTCAGGGATTTGGGGTAGTTAAATCACTTAGCTCAGTGGGCATGCTAGGAATAGGAAAGAAAGTTGTTGACCATGGAAGAAGGAGGGCACTTCAGAAGATGCTAGAACTTTCTGAAACAGTACTGGAGGAAAAGGAATTGGATAGAAGAATTAAAAGAAAGGTGGAAAAAGGGGATCAGGGTATTGGCCAATGAATTCCCTCAGCCTAAGGACAGATAGAATAAAGTTGGTTGCTGAGAGTAGGACAGAGCCCAAATGATCAGGGTTGGCAAAAGTAGTGGATAAGCCCATTCACAATAGCTTTTCAGAGTCTTCCTGCAGCAATGACCCAACTAATCATCCAGTCCATTAGGGCTATGGATCTTGCCCAACTCTGTTAGGTCATGAGGTAGATCACTAGGAGGGAACAGAGAATAGGCAGCAGGGGTTGGGGGTGGAGCACAACACATCACTGGGCCTGTCTCCCTCTCTCTAGGATAAATGAAAGAGATTGATAGAAGCATAAATAGATAAAGGTCACCCTAGAAAAAACCATCAGAGAGGCCTATAAAAGCTGACAGAGGAAGAGAAATTATTATACAGTCTAGACCCAGTAAATTAAGCACTTCACAGTGAAGGAAAATGAGTCAAAAATCTCTGAAGTTGAAAAAATACAATCCATTCTATGAGGCTTCAAGACATCACCTTGGGAAACTTCCTGCCAAGATGGCTGCCAGGTTGGAGGCAGATAGCTCAGCTCCCATGTGACTATGCTAGCAAAACACTGAATTCTACACCAGGCCAAATAATGATTGAGAAACTCAGAAACATGGAGATGAACATGCCTTCTCCACCCCAGAACTGCCAGGAGGTCAGTCAGAAGCCTCCAGTCCCCATTCCTAACTCTAGACTTTCTCTACTATGCCACAGAGGCTTCCTTACCCTGGAAGTTCATTCCACCCCAGGACTTCTTACACTGAAAGGACTTGCTGCCCATGGAGTCCCTTCTCCTGATCACCTGGCACCTGTCAGAACTTCCATTTTAAGGGAAATACCCAGGTCAGCCATGTCTTCATCCTCTCCTCCTGTCTCTCCAGACTCCACTCTTTGCTCTTTTCCCCTTTTCAGCTCCTTTTAAAGTACTGTCTTCACCTTTTTTTAAAGTTCCCTTTTATGTATAGTCTTCCCTCATTAGAATATAAGCTCCTCGAGGGCAAGAACTTTCTGCTTGTTTTGTATTCCTAGGCTTAGCACATAGTAAGCACTTTATAAATTCTTCTTGACTTGATTTGACCTATAGACAGTAGGAAAAGGGGGCCCTACTAGCAACTCAGGAGACATACACAGGTAGCCTACAAGTCTGTTGTGTCCTGAGACAAGAAGAGTGGAGGGCTCACTTGAGAAAGCATTGAGGTGGTTAGAAAACCCCAAGGTGGAGACCCTGGAAATGCCTGAGAGTTTTTAGTGCTAGCTCTTAGGTCTAGTGTGATCCCGATTGTGGTCCCTAGGTGTTTGAACTGTTTCTTTCTGGATACAGTTATGCCTTCTATATCATGACTTTCCCCTTTGCAGTTTTGATACATTGTGAGTCAGCATAAGAAATTAAGTGGGAATTGTTTGGGAGTTTTGTGGAAGCCACAGACAACACGTGAAGGCCAGCAGATGACACAGAAAAAGTTTAGAAACTCAGCAGTTGCATAAAATATATGTATAGTGTAAGAGACGGGGTGGGGGGGAAGGGGGAAATTTTGTTTCCACAGAGTTAAAAGTATTCTTCTTCCCCCCCCCCCTCCCACTCCAGCCTTAGCAGAAACCAGGCCTGTGGTCAGTCAGGTGAAAGTTTAGATGCATACTTAAACAAGCCATTTGAGGAGGGCATGACATAGGCAGTCAGGGGTTTGCATCTGACCAATGAAGAGCCTGGTAGGAGATTTGATGTTGGGGTCAATAAAAGGACTGACATCCATCTGAGTCCTTTGTACTTTCTCCTGTACTCTGTTCAGGGGATGTACCCATTTATTCAAGAGGAATAAATGTAAACGATAATTAAAATGTTTCTGGCTTCCCAATGGGTATTGTTTATTCCTAGACAATGTAAGTATGTTTCAAACAATAGTATTTTATAATATCAACATATTTTATCATTTAATACTGTAAATACCTCATAAAACCAAAAGAAAAAATTCAGACTTTTTCCCTGGTACAAAAGGAGGGCCTTTTTTCCAGATTGCAAGGACACTGCACTCCTAACTCCCATGATGTGGAAATGTTGAGGGATGCAGGAGACAAGGTCCAGGAACCCCAAAACTGGAGTTCCCAGATGGGGTCATTGAGGGGGAATGCCCCTCAAGGACCTGAGTACTGGAGAGGGTTGGGGCTGTGTGGAATGAATTTACCATCTCAAACATTCCTTAAGTCAAGGTGGCAAAGATTTATTATGCCTTACAGTGGGCAAGAGTTCTTAGGGAACCTGCAATCTTACACAGATGCAGGAAAGTTTTATATTTATAAGAGATTTAGGGGTGAAACATGTCAGATGTTTTGGGGTGGGATTAGGGCGTGGTTAAGGAGTGGTTAGTTCTTAAAGGAACATGTACTTTTTGTATCTACTGTGTGTATCTTACCCAGAGTTCACTGGAAAATAGCCCAAGGTGGGACTGCCTGGGGGTGTGGTTTTGACCTTGAAACATCACTAAGTCAACCAAAGGTCAGGGCTGGCTGAAGATATCCAGGTTGCTTCCTTCAAATGTCTTGTTAGACAAGATGAATGTAAGGGAGTATACATTTGAGTATGTCTAGGATACATACCAGAAAGGTCAGTATGTAGGAAATATTGTTATGTCCCAGTGCACAGCCAATTAGCATGTACACAGGGAGTCAGGCCAATAAATTCTATATGTGCAGCTGGCCGCAGCATCAGGAGGAGAGATAAGTGTTTTGCTAAGGCATGCTGTCCTTGAACTGGAGAGAAACTGCTAGGGCCAATGCTTTGAAGCTAGGGAGAGATGTGATTTTAGCTGGGGTCCAGGCACAGGCACTCAAGCAGAGGCTAAGGAGAAATGTTAGAATTAGGGTCCAGGCACAAGCTCCCCTATCAGAAGAGATAACTGTGCTTGCATTATTTATTTAATTTACTTGATTTTAGAACTCTGGATTTTGGCTATGACATCCCTGGGATTCTTTCTTTTGGGGATTATCTCAGGAGATGATTGTTGAATTCTTTCTGTCCTCATTTTGACCTTTGGTTAATAGATATGGACAGTTTTCACTTATGATATCTTAAAATATGATTTATGATTTTTTGAAATCTATATCCAGGCTTTTTCATTTTTAATAATATTTTTCAGAAGGACCTTAAATTACTTCTAGATCTTTTTTCCAGGTCTCTGTGTGTGTTTGTGTACAATTGTGTACAATTATACACAATTGTGTATAATATGTAAAGCATCTTAAATTTCCTTTAGAATTTTTAAAAATTATGTTGTAATATTTTTTTTCTGTCTCATGGAGTGATTTTTTTTCTTATTCTAGTTTTTAGGGAGTTCATTTCTTGGATAAGGTTTACCATTTTCTCTTCTAAGCTTCTTACTCTCCTTTCAATTCTTTCTTCCAGAGCTTTTTACATTTGTTCTAGGTATTCAGTCATTATGGAAAATCTACTTTTTCCTCTGAGTCACTACTTGTAGTTGTTATGCAGTTTTTTTTCTCTTTTGAGAGATCTCTATATTTGCAATAATTTTTGATACCCTCCAGTGTCTCCAATTTTAGTTCTTTGTGCCAGACCCTGCCCCATGTTGTGCTTTTGGAGAGGGGTGGTTGAGCTGTTTGGTCTTGTCCTGTGTTATCTGAGTTGCTGTGCTGATTTCAGCTTCCAGGGGTTAATTAAACTCTCCCTGGATCTTTGAGCTTCAGAGTACTGGATATTCAGGATCTTTTTTTTTTTGTTATCTCAGTGCACTCTTTTTGTTAATGTGAACATTTATCCCCAGCCTCAGTTCATCCCGAGCTTTAGCACTCCTGACACTATTTATACAGGACCACGCCACACTTTTATAGAAGTCACAGTCAGCGCATAATTTTGTTTTCTTTGCATGTCTTTTATAAATTGAAGTTGGTCAGTTTTGTATGCATCCATGTCAGATTCTTTAGAAAACATTATAAAACCCAGAATCATTAGTAGAACTTGTCCAGCTCTTTTCATTTTATAGATGAGGAAAGCAAGGTCCAGAGTTTTTCAAGGTTATACAGGTAGTAAGTGTCAGAAGTAAGTTTTGAACACAAGTCCTCTTACTCTGGAGTCAGTGATATTTCCTCTCCATATCATGTTTCCTTTCTATTTCATTTTTGTCTTAGTATCCCCCTCCCTTCCTAATCAAAAGTGTTTCTTTTTGTGAATTAAGAATTTCATTCTTGAGTGCTTCTTATCCTTCCTGTTCTTACATTTCCTGTAGAATTTTAGGTCACATTTTGGGAAGGCTATTTATAAACCGAAGTGTCTAGAGAAGGGTGATTGGGATAGTAAAGGGCTTTGAGCCCATATAATGTAAGTATTGAACTAGGGATGTTTTGCCTGGAGGAAAAAAAACAGGGTAGACATAATAACTGTCTTTTAAGTATTTGAAGGGCTATCCTTGTGGAAAACGGATTAAATTTATTCTACTTGGCCTCAGAGGACAGAACCTACAGATAGTAGATAGAAATTGTAGAGAGGTAGATGGCCTGCTATAAGGGAAAAAAATTTCTAACAATTATTTTACAAAAATAGAATGGATTGCCTAGAAAGGGAAAGTTGTGGATTCTTCTCCTTTGCTAAAGTCTTCAAGAGAAGGCAGAATGGACCAGTACACATTGGACTAGATGGCTTTTGAGGTTGCTTAGAACTAGAATTCATAGATTTAAAGTGCAGTCATGTTGGAGAGATAGTAAGTAAGAAAGCTGTGGTTTAAAATGGGAACACTGAAGTTATGAAAAATATGTAAGATAGGTTTTACTTTATAATGTGTTAAGTTTTATTTTGACACTTCCGTTAGGAACAGATGCACTTCGTTCTCAGTAGAGCATTCGTCTTTTATTAGAGCAGTTCTGTGCATGCTTTGTTAACACTGTTTGTGTTAGGTCTCTTACAAACAATACTGAATCTTCTAGTTAGGAGTCTGGTTCCTAACATACCATGCCAGTTTTGGAAAATCAGATCATGATCTGGGAGGATACCTATCTCTATAAAATCCCTGAAATCTATAGCATTACTATAAAACAAAATAGCACTTACAAGGCCTTTCTGGCCTTTTATATTCAATTTGGTATGCCAGTGTTTTTAAAGGAATCTAATTGTTCTAGCAAAGTGGTTCATAAACTTTTTCGTCTCAGGACCCATTTACACTACTCTAAAAAAAATTGATACATGGGTTATAGCTGTCAGTATTTGCTGTGTTAGAGATTAAAACATTTTGGAATTGTTGTGAAAATAGTTTGGACTTCATAGACTCTCCAAGTTATTCTAGCACTTTATGGAAAAGTTGTTAGTAAGAGTTCTCAAACAGAAATCACTTCATCTGGTCATAGAACTTTTTCAGTTAACCATTTATTTGCCTGATATCCCTTTTTTTGGCAGAGGCAGAGAAGTATAGTTGTTGTGCATTGAACCTCTAGGTAGTTTTGTTTGTTTGTTTGTTTGTTTTTAGCAGCCAGAAATAGTTAATGTTCAAGAGGAGGTTGGGAAACTTGGAACATTGTACTCTTATGTACCCATAAATCCACAAAGCTTTTAGCTGATGTTCAAATTAAGCCAGACAGAGGAAATTTAACTTACAGATACAAGGAAAATTTTTGACTCTTTGGAAAGACTATATGAAGGAGAAGGTTTATTCCTCTACAATCCAACAGCTTGCTGGTTCTGGGAATGGTTGAAGGTTACATCCCACCTGTAAATTATTTATTTTCCTCCCAGTCTACCCGGTGTGATAATAATTATATCCTATCTACTGTGTATTTGGAATTCTATATTTGGAATGTGCGAATGTCTTTAGTTTTTCTTCTTCTAGTTCAAATGAACATACCGTATTTTATGCAAATGTATACAGAAACCAAGATACATTTTTGTTTGTTTTACAGAAGTAATTGATCCAATACATGATAATAAAGATGATCTTCAGGCAGCCATTGCTTTGAGTCTACTAGAGTCACCAAAAATTCAAGTTGATGGAAGGGATCACAACAGGTCATTGAATTAATTTACAATTTTAAGTCCCCAGTCAGTATGAATTATGAAAGGCAACAATGAGACAATGTTTTTAAAGCCCATTGTAAACCTCAAAATGTTATGTAAATATTATCTATTTCAAGATAGTATAACAATTTGAGTTTCACCCAGGAATATGGCCTGAGCAACCTCTTTTGTGATAGTGTTGCCTTTGGATAACCCCAAATTCTTTCATCTAATAATCATCAAATAATCCTGTGTTTAAGGTCAAGACTGTAATGGATTATGTTAGAATCAATATTCCACGAATCAGTGAATCCTTTGATTTTTTTAACTAAGAATATGTATATATGAGTAAAACCTATTCCTTGATTTTTTTTTACCAAGAGGATGAATCTATTTCACATATAACCAGTGATTATATAGTTCTTTTAAACTTAGATCTCTTTACAAAAGGTCATTGAAATTTACCACATGGTTTACAAATGAAATAAGGTAGATAAAGCAATTTATAAACATAAAACACCATATAAATGTCAGCTACTATTTTGCCAAATTCAGCTCTTGATTTTGTGTGTGTATGTATATATTGGGACAACACAGGACTCATGAAGCAGCTACTATTGAAAATAAACGTTCAAAGAGGAAGCGCTGTGAAGTCTGGGGAGAAAACCCCAACCCTAATGATTGGAGGAGAGTGGATGGTTGGCCAGTTGGACTTAAAAATGTTGGCAATACCTGTTGGTTTAGTGCTGTTATACAGGTAGAGTACTCTTCAGTTTTTTAGAAAATCTTATGCACATAATCTTTATTACCAAATTTAAATGTGAAGAATGTATGTTTAAAAATAGAATAATGATCTAAAATGATTAGCAAGTTTTTTTTTAATATCTCCCTGGATTTTGTTGAAATTGGTTTCTTTTGGTAGTTTTGGAGCCCAGATATCCTAGGGACTAAATCAGATGAAGATAAAAAGTCTCTAAGAAGATAATGAGTTATATTTGTTGTGGGCATTTTGTAGCTATAGCTCCAGGATCAGAAGTAATGACAGAATCCTTTCTTTATTTCTTAAACTGGATTTAGAAAGTGATTCAACTAAATTTTTTTGGTATAACTTTTGACACTACTTGTATGACCTTGGGCAAATGACTTAACCTCTCCGGTCCTCAATTTTCTCTCCTTAAAATGGGGATGGACTAGATGGCCTTAGAGGCTTCCTTTTGAGCTCTAAATACTCACTTTCAGCATAGCACTTTGTAGGTCAGATTACAGTTGGTAAGTTGTTATCAGTTTGAAATTTTACCAGATCAACTTAATAATTGATGATTTATTTACTGTATGAGATCTTAGTTTCCTTTTGGATCTGTTTTCTGTAGTGTCACTTGAGAGGGGCCCATTCAGGATGAACTTAAGTTCTGCAAAGTGAAAGTTAGGATTGCTAACATTCCATTATACTGAATATATCTGCAGAGATAAAGATGTTCCATTTATTTTATACTTAGAAGCCATTTCTACCTACCTTCTTCAGGTTGATAGCAGTGTGGAGGAAGAATGAACCATTTGAACCTGGTGCTCTCCTCTTCCTCCAACTACTATGTAAGCTCCATAAGGGCAAGAAGTTTGATTTTTGTATCCTCAGAGCCTAGCACAGTAGTGAGGACTTTAAGAGATCCAGCAACTCTGATCTTTTCAAAGGGCATTCTTTGTGTTTTTTGGAGGGGGGGAGGCAAGGCAATTGGGGTTAAGTGACTTGCCCAAGGTCACACAGCTAGTAAGTGTCAAGTGTCTGAGGCCAGATTTGAACTCAGGTGCTCCTGACTGCAGGGCCAGTACCCTCTTCGCTGTGCCACCTAGTTGCCCCTAAAAGGGCATTCTGATCAGTTAATGAGCAGAAGGTACAGAATTCTTAATAAACAGTACAAGGTTCTTAATAAATATTTATTGAATTGAACAGAGTAACAGAATATTCATTTATATATAGTGGGTTCTTATTTAATGTTAATGAATAGAATGCTTCTCTTTTAAAATGTATTGTAATGCAAATACATAAATGTGTGAGGGATGTTATTTTTTGATAGATTTTGAGGTGAAAGTTATAAGCTATACTTTTTTTTT
>CM053622.1:704812622-704954572 GCA_028646595.1 Phalanger gymnotis | reverse complement strand
CTGCAGCCTAGTTCTAAAGCTGCCCCACCTCTGCTGCCCCAGGGGCAAGTGGCCGGAACCGCAAACTCAGTCACGCAGCTTTTCCCACTAACCTTCTCTGATGTCTTTGCTCTTTGTGGGTTGAGAGGTCTGGTACATGCCACAGCTCAGTATTTCAGGATGCCAGGGCACTTTCCGCTCGTCTCCTGGTCTGGTACGTCCACGTCTGGTCTGTTCGCGCCATGCGCGCTGGGCTCAGCTCCGCTGCCCTCGGCTGGGGGCTGGCTGGGGGCTGGGAGGTCCGTGTGGGACAGACCTTACCCAGAGACCATCCAGGCTGTCCTGGGCTGGGGCCCTGCTTCCCTCTGCCACTTTGTGGGTTCTGCAGCTCTAGAATTGGTTCAGAGCCATTGTTTTATAGGTTTTTGGAGGGACTTGGTGGGGAGCTCATGCCAGTCACTGCTTCCCAGCCGCCATCTTGGCTCCGCCCACCTGGGATCGGTTTAAAATGTTTTTAAAGTTGGAAGGAAGAAGATTATTTGGAGTCATGCATTTAAGATATACTTCATGTCTATGCCATTGTATTTACTGCATAATTTTGTTGTCCTATCTAACCCCTCATGTTCTTTGGTTTCTTTCCAGATGTAGTATATTTTAAATAAGAATTTTAAATTTAATCAACTTACATTAGTCAAAGATGTTCTCTGTAGTACCTTTGCATTTGAGATTCTATGCAGTTTAAGTAGGGTTGGTTTTTATTTTATCCTTCCTTTGTGAAATTTAAAAAAAAAGTCTCTCTGACTCAAATGGCTTCCAGATTTATAATGATACTTTATCACCCCAAAGTTCATGGAGCTTACCAGTCAGTGGAACTAATATAGGCAGAACCTAGTGAGACAGCGAGCATTTACTAAGTTTCTACTGTGTGCCAGGTACTGTGCTGAGCAATGGGGATACAAAAAAGGGTAGAAGACAGTTCAAGGAGGTTACAATCTAATGGGGGAGACAATTTGAAACCAGCTATGGGCAAGCAAGAGATATACAGAATAAATTAGAGGTAACCAGCAGAAGGAAGGTACTAACATAAAGAGGATTTGGAAAGGCTTCTTGCAGAAGGTAAGATTTTAGCTAAGACTTGAAGGAAGCCAGGAAAAGCAGAAGGTAGAAATGAGAAAATCCTAGGTATACAGAAAACCAATGAAAATGCTCAGAATCTGGAGATGGAGTGTCTAGTATGAGTATCAGCAAGAAGGCCATGTCACTGCATCGCAGAGTATGTAAAGGGGAGTAAGGAATAAGAAGATTGAAAAGGTGGGTAGGAAGGGGTCCAGTTTTAAAGGGCTTTGAAAGCCAAATAGAGAGTTTTATTTTCGATCTTGGAGGTGAAAAGGAATCACTGGAGTTTATTGAATAGGGAGGATAACATGGTTAAACTTTGACTTTAAGAAGATCAGTTTGACAACTGAGTGGAGGACGGACTAGAATGGGAAGAGAATTGTGTCAGGGAGATTAGCCGGCAGTTCTTGAAGCAGTCTAGGTGTGAGGCAAAGAGTACCCAAGCGATGGTAGTGTCAGAGCAGAGAAGGGGGCATAGAGGAGAAATGTTATGAGAGTAGAAACCACAGGACTTAACAACTGACTGGATGTCTAGGGAGTTGAGAGAGCAAGTGGTGAAGGGTGACCCCTAGGTTATAAGCCTTGGGAGGATGGTGCCACCCTCACTAGTGAGAGGGAAGTGAGGAATAAGGGGAGGCTTAGGGGTGGGGGGAAAAGATGACTTCATTTTTTCAACATGTTGAGTTGAAGATGTCTACAAGATATTCAGTTCAAATTATCCAGTACACAGTTGAAGATTTAAGACTGGCAATCAGAAGAGAGGTTAAAGCTGGAGAAATAGATGTCAGAATCAACTGAATGTGATAGTAGAAACCATGAGAACTGATGAGATCACCAAGTGAAATAGTATGTAGGGGGAAGAGAACATGGCCCAGTACAGAGCCTTAGATATCACTTGGCTATCACTAACCATGGTTAGTGAAGGTGACCTGGATGAAGATCCAACAAAGGAAACTGAGAAGGTCATATAGGTGGAAGAGAACCGGTAGAGAGTAGTGTTCAGAAGTCTTACAGAGAAGAGTATGAAAGAAAAGAGGATGATCAGCAGTGTTAAAGGCTGCAGAGAGGTAAAGAAAGATGGGAATTGAGAAAGGGCCATTGGATTTTGTTAATTAAGAGATCATCGGTAACTTTGGAAAGAGCAGTTTGAGTTGAAAGAACCCACATTATGGACTACTAACCATTGTCTTTATAGAAAAAAAATGATGCAGATGATATGAGATGGAATGAACTGTGTTTAACTTTGAGTATTGAATTGGCTTTTTTTTTCCAACAGACCTAAAGAACTGTATTGCAAATACTACCCAAACCATTGAGCAAATGTACTCTGATCCTCTTCTTCACCAGGTAGGACAAGACTATAATAAGATAAAAATAAATGGAAAAATAAGACTATGTGAGAGCTTCATGCGTTTGGCAGCTACAAAAAAGATTTATTAATGTGTTTTTTAATTTGAAATTGTGTGTTTCAAAACTGATACATCAGTTTAGTCATATGGTAAAGGATTGCTGGCAAGTATTATGTATTTTATATTATATACTTTGACTTCTCTCATGAAGTGATATCTCAAGTAAAATTAATTTTAAAAGACCCAAAGAATGCCAAAGACTGTCATAGCTACATTTTGTTCTCACTTCCTTATTCACTACCATTTTACTCTCAGTTTACTCTCTGGACATGAAAGGAAAAAGACCTCCCTCTTTCCCATTCTTACATTTTCACCCGTCAGAAGAATAATTCTTCTACCAGGGAACTTAGTAGTGTTTGCAGAGCTTGTGTGGCTTTAGACTTGAGTACCATGTGTTCAGGGGATTTCATTTTCACTATTCTCACTGATAGTTCTTCACACTATATTGATAACTCCATAAATATTTGGCAATTCATTGAATTGCTAAAATGAAACTTAATTTGGTACTCTGTTAATATCTTTAAACACTTGGCCTTAGCATGATTGTACTTACCTAAATACATGAAAAGATGAGTAATTTTACCAGTGTGTATATAATCCTGCCACTGACTTGATCTTAATGAATAGTTTAATGAATTGGTGTGGCCAAAAATCATCAATCATTTCTTTATAGGCAGCCCTTTGTGCCTTTCTAAACCTAATTATGTTGATCTTCAAACAGTAGACCTACTGGGTCTACACTTAAATTCCTAGTAGGACCTTGAGAACTCATACTACCATGACATAATCTTCCAGCAATTCCAGGATTAGTGGAGGACTTCAGTGAAGAAGCTTTACTGTAGTTCCACAAATTGTGAGGATTCTGTACTGTTCAAATGTGAGAGTTTTTCTCAGATAGCTGGCTCAGAATGAAATCTGGTAACCTGAAAAAGAGAGATAGGATCAAGACCACAGATGAATTTGCTACATGTCTCCTCTCTTAAGCATTTTCCCAGAATGAGCAAATAGGTGTCATCCTGTGTTCTGAAGATGAAGGCCAAAGCTCACAGTAATTGATAGCAGTAGGCAGATCTAGGTTAGATCTTCAATTTTGGACATTCCACAAGATGTAGGCTGGGTTTTTATGTCTGTCTGTTTGTTTTTAGCCAAGAAGATAGATAAATGTCACTTTCGTATTGAAACATTAAGGAACGTGTCTGTCAACTAGGAATGTCCCTTTGGATTTTAATAACCCTATTAGAAGATTGGAAAGTCTTTGCTTAAAAATACCCAAGAGTCTGGCTTTTCCTTTTCAGGTGCCTTATCGTTTGCATGCAGTTCTGGTTCATGAAGGACAAGCAAATGCTGGACATTACTGGGCCTACATTTACAATCGACCCCGAAATATTTGGCTCAAATATAATGACATCTCTGTGACTGAATCTTCCTGGGAAGAACTCGAGAGGGACTCCTATGGAGGCCTGAGAAATGTTAGTGCTTACTGCCTGATGTACATTAATGACAAGCTGCCCCACTTCACTGCAGGTAACACTGGTCAGCAAAGTGCAGTAAGTTGTGCTGCCTCAGGGAGGGGAACAGGTTTGGTCTGTGGGCTTCTTTACCTTTTTATCTGACAAAGTCTTATTGTGGTAAACATTTCACCTTTGAGATCACAAGAGATATTTCCATAACATATTTGAGTTTTGTCTTCCTGTGTGTGCTAGACACCTATCATATACTATACATATGTGGGAAGCATTTTGCTTATGCTTATTGGCCTCGTGGAGTTATCTGTGTAAAAAGGATATGAAGGGTGGAGAGGAAGGACACTGACAGAAATCAACAGATCTTTGTAATCACAATTACAGTATGAAGGCATAAATAGCTACTTGTAAGAATTATTGTATAAAATGACTCCTCATAGCTGTTAGTATATTAAGCGAACTCAGCAGGCATTTATTAAGTGCCCTCCTATGTGCCAGGTACTGTGCTAAACACTTCAGAATTGAAAAGGAATTACTGCTCTTGAGGAACTCAACCTAGTTGGGGTGACAGCATGCAAACAGCTACATACAAACAAGTTCTATACAAGACAAGTTGGAGATTATCAACAGAGGGAAGACACTAATTTAAAGGAGGTCTGGGCAAGACTTCTTGTAGAAAATGGGAATTTTGCTGAGCCTTGAAAGAAGCCATGAGGAGAGGAGGAAGCCAGGCTTAGGGCACAATCTCTTAGAGTGGGAGATAGGGTATCTTGTGAGAGGAACAGCAAGGAGGCCAGTGTCACTGGATTGAGGTGTATAAGGAGTAAGAAGACTAGAAAGGTAGGAAGGCTGGATTTTTTGAAAGTCTTTAAAAGCCAAATAGGGAGTTTTATATTTGATCCTGGAGGATCTCTGGAGTTTACTGACTAGGGAGGGTAACATGATCAAACTTTCACTTTAGGAAGATCACTTTGAGTGGAGGATGGAGGGGTTTGAAAGAGAGTGAGAAAGAAGGGATGACTCCTAGGTTATGAACCTCGGTGGCAGGGAGGATTGTGGTACCTTCAGCAGTGATAGAGAAGTGAGGAAGAAGGGAGGATTTGGGTGTGAAGGATAATGAGTTGAATTTTGAACATTTCGAGTGTAAGATGTAGGCAATTGGAGATGGTAGGCTGGCAACCAGGAGAGAAAAATAGATCTCAGAATCACTTACTACACATGATAGTTGAAACCGTGAGAGCTGATAAGATCACCAAGTGAAATAATATACAGGGGGAAGAAAAGATATGGTTGACAAATGTAACCTGGATGAAGATCTAATAAAGGAGACGGATTTATAATTATATGTGTGATTTTATTTTGATGTTATGAAAGCAAACAAAACAAAAACTTTCTGTTTGTTGCAAAGACTAGTCAATAGCAGCTAGAGGGAGTCGTTTCCGTGTAGGCTTTTTTCGCATTATGTACAGCATGGTATGAAAAGAGCATGTCTGGAGTCAGGACCTTAGTTTGAATCCTACTTCTGATGTTTGCTCCCTGAGTGACCTTGGGTAAGTTACTTAGTTTCTGTGGGCTTCAGTTTCTTCATCTCAAAATTAAAGGGCTTGGACTAAATGGCTTCTGAAGTCCTTTCCAGCTTTAGACATAAGATCCTATGGATCCTTGGTGTCATCATTTACCACGTTTGGTTTTGGTGAGTTTGTAATTGTTTAGTCTCTAGCCATTATATTTCTAGTAGTTGTTGTCTCAGATTGAAAGCAATACAAATAATTTATTGGGTTTTAATTTAAGTATGAATAGTCATTACATAATTTTTAATTATTGCAAATATAAATATTTTGACCAGCATAAGCACTGGTAGGGAAACCTTTCAGCATGGAAGCTCTGGTCAGACGCTATAGGATGGCTTCATAGTTTCTTGATTTGTAGTGTTTGTAATATTCTCACTTGCCAACCCAGGGTATCTGTTTCAAGCCTTTTCTCTCCCATCACTTTTGCTTGGTAGTATTAGTGGCAAATGGAGTAAATTCTGAAAACTAGCACCATGTGATTGGTGCAATTTCTGTTGGGTTCTTTTTAAATTTTTAAAGGAAAAAATAGTTTCTTTTTTTTCTTGCCCTCTTAACATTTTGCTGTATCATGCAATTAAGACTTCTTATGTTCCTGATGACCCTCTTGGTAAAGCTGTCTCACACTGACTTCATTTTGGTCTCCCTTAGAAGCGGCAGTGACTGAGCCAGACCAGATGCTGAAAGAGGTGGAAGCCTTGTCCATAGAACTTAAGCATTATATCCAAGAAGATAACTGGAGATTTGAGCAGGAAGTTGAGGAATGGGAGGAGCAACAGTCTTGCAAGATCCCTCAGATCGAATCCTCTACCACCTCAGAGTCACAGGATTTCTCAGATACTTCACAAGGTGCCTAAGAAAATTGTTTATACTAGTCATATTTTAACACCTGATAGTCTAGTGCAGTAAGCTGGACCTCTGACCCTCAGTAAGCTGAGTGGTGCCACAGGCATTTTGATGTCATTTTGTGTTTTGTTTCTCCTTTGACAATATGATAGTTCAGAGATGGTGAAATTCATATGACATAAGTGCTACAGAGAGATGACTTCTCCTTCTTGACCTCATTAAATATAAATTCCCAGTACCAGAGGATAGTCTCTGAGAGAGAAATGGTAGCAAGACTAACTGCTCAGGTCTTCTGTGGTTACACTTCTCTGTTAACTCAAACTATAATAAAAACTAATTAGATTTAATAGCTTTGGATTAAGAATGCTATTTTCAAAAGGTGATCTCTGCCTGATGATTCCTGTAGGAAGACCAAGACCTTGTGATGTCTTGAGAAGTATGGCTCCGCAGTGTTGAGTACCATTAAAAAAATCTGCCCATGGAGACTCTGAAGTAAATAATTTCCTCATTACTAGTTCTCAGGGGGACATCTGTTCAGATGTAGGAAGGTTTGGGAAGTGGAATGTTAAACTAGGTTCTGGTCCTACTTGGTTTTATCAAAAGGCTTCTTGACTTCCTTTGTTATTTAGTGCTTATATCTTTTTACAAATTTCTTGTCAGAGCCATCCCTGACCCCTTCCCATGGTGTTCGGTGTTTGTCTTCTGAGCATGCTGTGATTGCAAAGGACCAGACAGCCCAGGCTATTGCTAACACAGCATATGCCTATGAGAAAAGTGGTGTGGAAGCGGCTCTGTCAGAGGTAAATGTGTATTAGAGATGCATCCCTGCTGCACTACTTAGTGTTGTCTAGCACATTCCTGCTTTTTATAAGACCTTTGTTTTCTCATACATCATCCATCTCTTTGCCATCTTTAACCACTCCCCCTGTCCCCCATCTGCCCCGCTGTATTTTCTCATTCTTTTTCTCCCTTTTCTGCTGCCACAGCTTAAGGAAGCTGAGCCCAAGAAGGCCAACCCCCAGGAAGCAAACCCTGCAGATCAGTCAGAGCAGCTCCAAGAGGCTAATGGGACTGAGTCTGCTGGCCAGCCTAATTCTCAGGTCTCTGAAGTCGAGATTCCCAGTGTGGGAAAGATTCTGGTTAGATCTGATGCAGATGGATATGATGAGGAGGTACAAAAGATGAGTGCAGGACTTAGCTGTTGTCTCTCCTTGGTCTTACTATATTTCCGTTCTTGTGTGGCTGAGTGTGTTTTTCTTTAAGGATTTTGGAAAGAATGTAATTTACCTCTGTTTAGGGTAGCAAGTGCAGGTAGAGGACTAACCTGGTTTTCTGCCCTTATAATAATAATCACAAATTATAACATGCAGTTACAACTAAAATAACTGATGACCAGCTCCTTCTTTACTTCCTTCTTTACATGTCTTCTTATGCACATCAGACCATGTATGGGTACATTCAAGCCCCCTGCATCATCTTGATAGCTTATAGAGAGGGCTTTTGATTATACTGTCTTGGACAGAATGGACAAAATTCCTCTGGAGTGAAGGATCTTTGTCCTTGGCGATAGGGTTATTCCATTATTATTCCTCCAGAGTCAAAGCTTGATGTTTTCCCTCAGATGCCCAGTATCCAAAACAAAGCGGAGATACATATGTAAATTGTAGGTGTTTTCTGAAGTCAGAGGAAGGACATAGAATCCCACGATATTCATCTTTGATCTCCTTTTCAATCAAAACTGCACTCAGATACACAATTCTGGCCCTCACCGTTCCATCATCTTATGAATGGAGGTTTTTGTGTTGTTTTTTTTTTTTCCTAATCTTGGCAAGGCTTTGGTTTTATTTTACAGGGACATCTTTTGTGTAGCCTCCCATTAGTCTCCAGGTTGTTGTAAATGATGTGTTTTATCTTATTGAACTTTGTAATCTTGGAGTATTCATGTTGCATACCTGGACTAAGAGTACCGAATTGGAATACTTACCCTCTGTGAAGCTATAATTTTGTCTGATTCTCTAACAATGCTGTATTGGGTGTTATGTTAGTATTGTACATCTTTGCTTGTCCTTCTGAATTAGAGGGGATACGTAGGAGTAGCTAGTGTGACTTTGGCAAAGGCTTGACAATTGTGTAAAGGGATGGGGGCAGTGCATGATGTGTGTGCATATGGCAATTGTGTGTGAAACTTGTAGTAGATTTCAGTTAAACTGCTCTACTTTGATTCAGGTCTCTATTCAGCTTTATTTTACAGGCATTCTTTTGAACTTTTCTTCTGCCCTCTTTCTTTCTTGTTTTGTGCCTTCTTGTGCCAGGTGATGCTGAGCCCCGCCATGCAGGGGGTAATCCTGGCCATAGCTAAAGCCCGTCAGGCCTTTGATCGAGATGGGTCTGAAGCAGGGCTTATTAAGGTATCTCTGCTTTTTAATTGTAACCTTTAACATTCAACTGGTTGGGTGTTTACACAGCAGGATAAAGCAAGAGAAGTTCTAATTACAAATGTCTTTCTACCTTCCCTGTCCAATTAATGAGCAGGCTGACAGATGATAATGATCTTTCCTTTACTTGCATTAATGTAGGTTCATTAAAGCCACTGATTGAACAGTGCCACACTATGTTAAACCTAAGGGAAATCCATTTGTTTGATCTATGAAATAGATTTTTTTTCACATCTTAACATTTCTAAGTAATTTGAGGGATATAGAGTAGATGAGAGAGTGAGTGGCACAGTGGATAGAAGTGCTGGACTTGGGGAGTCAAGAGGATCTGGGTTCAAATGTGACCCCCTATACATATGTAACTCTGGGAAAGTCACAAGTGACTCAACCTTTTTGTGCCTTGGTCAGCCCTCTAAGACAAGTTGATGGTACATTCCAATGTAGATGAATTCAAAAGGCCTCCCACGTTAATGCATATTATAGGTCTTTGGTGTATTGATACTTAGGTGGGTAATAGTGGGTACAATTTCTTAAAGGATGTGGGTAAAATCAAAGCATAAATGGTAACATTTAAAAAAAAATCTGAGGAAGCTTGGTGCTTGCCCCAACACATTTTAAACCAATCATTTGCAGTTCAGAGGACTTTGTGAAAAAGATGACTTTCCTAGAATACTTTTTAATACTACTTGATAATTACGCTTCTTTATTATGTCGTACCAAAACCAAATAGCTTATACATTTCATACTGGACATTGTCACATTTATGATCATTCATGGTTAATCTGTTCTTTACTCATAAGAAACCCTGGCCTATTGGATTCACGTTTCTGTGCTCGTATCTATGGGGGACATTCTGCTAAATGCCTGTCCTGTTTTGGCAGGCATTCCATGAAGAGTACTCCAGGCTATATCAGCTGGCCAAAGAGACCCCTACTCCTCACAGTGACCCTCGGCTCCAACATGTCCTTGTATATTTTTTCCAAAATGAGGCCCCTAAACGAGTGGTGGAGCGGACTCTTCTGGAACAGTTTGCAGATAAAAACCTCAGCTATGATGAAAGGTGAGAGGATACATAGGAGAAACACCACCTGCCCCTTGAGTGACTTGCAGCTTCTTGGGGTGACTAATTAGAATGCACTTTACTTTCTCATTTCTTTGTGTTCTCTATCAAAACAGATCAATTAGTATCATGAAGGTGGCTCAAGCTAAACTAAAGGAGATTGGCCCAGATGATATGAATATGGAAGAATACAAGGTAAAGTCTTCTTCCCAGGGTATTTGTAAACCAGAACATTAAACACTCTTAATGGTAACTGAGGCAGACCTGATCTGAACTTGGAAAGGGCTCCATGTTTCCTCTGAGTGGTCTGTTTTTTTCTTCATTTGGTTTTACCAGATGAAATCTTAAGTTTTCACTGAAGGGTAGGAAATAGCAGTTCCATTCCCATCTCTGCCACTTAATGTTGTGTACCCTTGGACAAGGTCATTTTATTTCTCTGAGTCTTTGTTCCCTCATTCATAAAGTTAATTGGTTAGATTAGATTTCTAAGTTTTTATGGTGTTTGGTGATTTTTCCTAACAGAACAGCACTTCTGCTAACCTACACCTTCTATCTTCTATGAACCTGAACTCAGTTTTATGGTCTAGATTTCTGGCAGGAGCCTTCTGATGAGCTGTAAAATGTTAAGCTTTAATAAAATATACTGCGATTTAAAATAATTTTTGGTAGTGTATTTTTAGATGGTGACCCACAGAGAAATCTTATTTCGCTATAGTTCCCAATTCTGTACTCTGAGGTAATTCCATCCAACTAAAGAATAAACTTCCCCTGAGATTTTCTTGATTTGACCACTGTATTGAATCATCCAGTCATATTAATCTCATCCTTTGATTAGCTAAAGCTGAATGAGTATTTTATGAATGACTAGGAGCTCCCACACCCTGATATTCCCTACAGCTGAATGAATCTATGCCAAAATTTTAAAATCCGCTCCTGAATCCAAGACTGAGTGTGGTTGTCTGTTACTGGAAGTTAAGGAAATAAAATCTGAAGTTCTGCCACAAACTAACTGCATAACATTAGACAAGTCACTTAATCTTATTAGGCCTAATTTTATTTATTTATAAAATTGAGCTGCTGTAGGAGCTGGACTGGTTGATCTCTAGGGCCATTTTCATTGCTACAGTTCACATTACTAAGGTGAATTGAACCACCTTTCAAGGTGTCGAGAGGCTGTGTACTACCTGGTGTTCTTGTGGACTGTTCAGTGGTCGTCATTGGAAATTTTTAAAAATACTTAAACTAAACTGTTTTCTGAATCTGATGATTTTTGCCTGAAGGGTTTTTTGTTTTTTGCTGTTGCCACACTGGAAAATGCAGAAATGCTGTCCTGGTGATTTAAAATGTTATTTATAATTTCCTTTACAGAAATGGCACGAAGATTACAGTTTGTTTCGCAAAGTATCCGTGTATCTTTTGACAGGTCTGGAGCTCTATCAGAATGGAAAGTATGTTTGCTTTTTGCTTAACATTCTTTGTACCCCTAGCATCTAGCACAATGTTTGGCATGAAATAGGCAATTAATAAATACTTGCTGATTGACTGATGATAGTGATACTTTGCATCCTCATCCATGAATGTCATACAAAGCAGCTCTGCATCTCTTCCCCATTCCAGGTGACGCTGGCACCTTTGGTCTCTTAATTCTGAACTTCAGAAACCATGCAACATATCACAAATGCTCTCTCTTTTCACTGCTCACCTGTTAGTAGATCAGGCTTTGGGCGCACTTTGCCTTTACCAACTTAATCAAACTGGCTGTGATACATCCTAGGTTTTCTTTATAATAACTGAGAGTAAACTTTGAAAGCAAATCATGAAATGCTGTATCTGGATAAGACCTTAGAGATCACCAAGTCAAAGTCCTTCATTTTACAGAAGAAGAAACTAAAGTGCAGTAATTTTCTTAAGGTTATAGCTACTTCGTGGCAGAGCCAGAACTAGGAACCAGGTCTCTTGACTCCTAGTCCAATGTTATTTCCTTTTACTCCACGTTGCTTGCCTTCCTACTACTCTCCTTGCCTCCCCTTCCCTCCTCCAAAAAAAAAAAACCAAACTGGTCATTTATCTGAGTTTTTGTAAAGTTTTAAGTTTTAGATAAGGGAACATTGAGCTTTTCAGTCATTAGTTCTCCATCATCTTCTAGGTGCCATGAAGCTCTTTCCTACTTGGTGTATGCCTACCAGAGTAATGCAGCCCTGCTAACGAAGGGGCCTAGCAGAGGAGTGGAAGAATCAGTGATCGCTTTGTATCGAAGAAAATGCCTTCTGGTTTGTATTATTTTTGGTTGTGAGGCTTTGAGATTATTATTTTTTTAACTTTCCACATTTCTGTTCCCTGCAGCAAAAAAAAAAGGTATTATAAAATAACAACTGTCTTCCTAATAGATTTTAGACTTTCTCAAGAGATTCTCTCTACAAGAAGAAGCAATTGATTTTTATGTTCAGACTTGCTTTTCCATCACCCGTCTGTACCTAAGACAAGATGAGAGTACATTCATACCTATTAATTTAATGGCCTTTTCTCAATCCCCACTTTTCTTAACCTCTCCACAGCCTTTGACACTATTCTTCATCCTCTTCTCCTCGATACTCTCTTCTCTCTAGGGTTTCATGATAGTGCTTTCTCTTGGTTCCCCTACCAGTCTCACTGCTCCTATTCTAATCTCCTTAGCTGTATCTTTAATCCGTGGATGATCCTGAAGAGTGCAATTCTTTGCCCTCTTCTCCCTCTGTTGTGTTTCACTTGTTGATCTCATCAGCTCCCATGGTTTCAATTATCATCTTTATGTAGATGACTCACAGACCTACTTGTTCAGCCCTAACCTCTCTCCCAATCTCCTCAGAACTCCCTGTTGGACATCTCCAACTAGATGTCTTTTAGACATCTCGAATTCAACATATCCAAAACTGAACTCATCTTTCCCTTCCTTGCCTTCCCCTTTTCCTGTCAAAAGTACTCCCAACTTCTCAGTCAAACCAGGCTCACAATGTAGGTGTCATTCTCAGCTCCTCAGTCTTACCTCCCTGTATCTAATCATTTGTCAGGTCCAGTAGTTTCTACATTCATAACATCTCTGGAGTATGCTCCCTTTTTTCCTCTTACACTACCACCACCTTGGTGCAGGCCTTCATTGCCTCATGCTTGGACTATTGCAGTAGCCTGCTGGTGGAGCTGCCTGCCTCAAAGCTCTCCCCACTCTAATCCATCTTCCATTCAGGTGTTAAACTGATCTTGAATTTTAAGCTTGACCATGTTGCCTTCTGTATTCAACCAACTCTAGCGATTCCTTTTTACCACCAAGGTCAAATATAAAATTCTATATTTGTTTTTTGAAGCCCTTCATAACATAGCTCCTTCCTATCTTCTAACACCTTCCTTTCTTCCATATTCTCTTTGATCCAGTGACACTGGCCCTCTTGCTGCTCCTCTCACAAGATACTCCTGACACAGCGTTTTTATTTCCCGTGCCCACGCCTCTAACTCATCTCTGCCTCCTGGCTTTCCTGGCTTGTTTCAAGTTTCCACTAAAATCTCACCTTGTGTAAGAAGCCTCTCTTGATCCCTCTTACTTAATCTTGTTAAATAGCCTTTCCTCTGAGAGATGATGTCTGATTTATCCTTTCTGTATCTCGTGTGTTCATAGTTGTCTATGCGTTGTTTCTGCCGTTAGATTGTGAGCTCCTTGTTAGTCGGGACTGTTTTTTGCCTTTCTTTGTATCCCCAGTGAATTGCACAAGGTTTAGCACATAAGTGATTAATAAATGCTTGTTGACATATTGACAATTTATTAAAATGACCAAAAGGATTATTCCTGAGCTACTTCCTTGTTTTTAGATGTCTACCTTAACAGCCTGGTCAAGATTAGTGGACGTTGGACTAGAGCAAGAGTTCTCAAAGTGTGATCTTGAGAGCCCTAGGGATTCCCAAGGCTCTTTCAGGGGTCCTCGAAATCAAAACTGTTTTTATGATAATAATAACAATAATAATAATAACACTAAGGTTTTTCCATTTCTAACATGGTAAATATTATAGAAATAATCTATTTAACAGAACTTCTTTGAGGTGTCCTCAGCAATTTTTAAGAGTGTAATGGGGTCTCCTTTGAAGAAGGTAGAAGGCCCGCAAGTGTTCCACATTATACATACTTTCAGACTTTTTAATCTATGGAATAGTTGTGCTAATTTTTTCTTTTTCCTTTTTATTACTTTAAAAGATACTATTATGTGGGATAGCTTTCTTGGAAGGGGAAAGATTGGGGCAATATGTGTTGATAGAAAAAAACAAAACATATTAGTAAAACTTAAGGGAAAAAATGTAAGGCGTTCCTGAGAACAAAAAGCTTGAGAATCACTGCACTAGAATGAGTTGTAGTGACTGGTTGAAAGCATTAAACTCTAAATTAGTCCTGCTGCTCTACCTATGTCACATGGTGTAAAAGATACATCTCCAATCCAGGCTTCTTTTGAATTCAGCAGCTATAAAGAAACATTTCCCCTTTTCCCCAACAGGTGCTTATCATTAAGAGAAATCTAAAAATGGTTGATAATTGCTTGTTCTCAACTCACTTGCATTTTCTGGTACCTTGGCCAATTTTTCCTTAACATGAAGGAGTTTAGCCTTTCTTCTGCAGCTGTCTTGTTAATAAATTAAATAAAATGGGGTATTAAATAGTGAGATCTATCCATCCATTGAGCTTTCTGGTTTCACTTGAATTTTCGAATCCAGTATAGCTATTATTTGAACACTTTGGAGTTGAGATACAGGTCTTTAGGGAACTGGTAGATCTGAATTTTTAAAGAGGTGCAGTCATTTTTCTCAAGTATGCAATATAAATGTTTGTCTGCCTGAGCCTTCCAGACTAAGGGTACCTTTTCTCTGCATGTGGTACATTTGGTGATCTGAGGCCTTGAAGAGGCATTTTAGACTTTTTCTTCATTGATGTTTAACTTCTTCCTGTCTTTTTTAACTGTAGAAACTGAATAGTATGGCAGCTTCTCTGTTTGAAACCAATGAGGAGCTCAATGTGACCGAAGGCATCAATGTCATGAATGAGTTGATCATTCCCTGCATTCATCTCATCATAAATAATGACATCTCAAAGGATGACTTGGCTGCTATTGAGGTCATGAGGAACCACTGGTGCTCTTACCTTGGGCAGGATATTGCTGGTAGGTTATTTTTTGCTTGTCATCTGATTTCTGGAAGCAATTGAAGCTTTCCAAAGATTAGTGAGATGACCCTTGTTCACCTTTAGCAAGAGAATAGCAGATTTGTTTCCAAGTACCTAACTGCTAGGGTCTGAACTCCCCTGAAATTTAACAGTTCTGCAAATTAAATGCTCCATAGATCAACTATAAAGGGTACTGAAGTATAATGCATGATCTTGGCCCCAGAGTTTACAGGTGCCTGTGTCCGGACATGTTACCTGGAAGTTAACAACTTAAATCAGTTCCTACTTTGATGAGTTCAAGAAGAACAAATTAGTAAAGGGACTCTCTCCCCTTTCCCCAATTCTGTGTTGGAGTTTTAGAGAGAACAGAAATCTTGCCATCTTTAGTAGAGGGAAGACTCATATATGGGGGAAAAGGCTCACCAAGTTTGATGCTATTTTGTAAAGGTAAATGGCATTGAATTGATCTCATCAATTATATGGATGTGTCTTTTTATGAATTATAATGATTAGAAACTATTTCTTTCCTATACCTTCAGATTTTATTCAATTCATATATAATATAGCTTTAAGTATGCAATACAGCTTTACTTAGGTTCCTCTGTGTGAATGGATACACAATGAGACATTTTAATCATTTGAAAGAAGACAGTACTGTATGACATGTTTATGGTATAGAATGCGAAATCCATCAAGCTGCAAAATGAAGAATGAGGGATCTGGTCTATAAGACTGATTGTAAAATAGGAGTGTTTTTCTCAGGGGCAGAGGAGAGGGAAGCAATGAATTCTGGCTCTTTTGTGGTTGGAAAACAAGTTTTTGCTCTGAGGTTGGCCCAAGGTAGTTGTTACTTAATTTCAGAGAGCCAGCTGCTCCCTTCCAAAAAGCAACACTTGGAGCTTTGACTCCATTCTTGTATTAGGTACTTCACTGCCTCTTTTGAGATCTCATAGCACAGTCACTAGTGCAGGGGTAGGGAATCTGCGGCCTCCAGGCATCTGTGGCCCTTCTAGGTCCTCAAGTGCAGCCCTTTGACTGAATCTAAACTTCACAGAACGAATCCCCTTAATAAAAGGATTTGTTCTGTAAAACTTGGACTCAGTCAAAAGGCTGCTGCACTCAAGGACCTAGAAGGCCACATGTGGCTTGGAGGCCGCCGGTTCCCCACCCCTGCGCTAGTCTGTTGACTCTCCATCAGAGTTACTCTGTTTTGGCTGTTAATTTAACCACAAACTCTTCCTCCACAGAAAACCTCCAGCTGAGGCTTGGGGAGTTTCTCCCCAGGCTTTTAGATCCCTCTGCGGAAATCATAGTCTTGAAAGAGCCTCCAACCATCCGCCCCAACTCCCCCTATGACCTCTGTAGCAGGTTTGCTGCAGTCATGGAGTCCATCCAGGGGGCTTCAGCTGTGACGGTGAAGTAAGCCTCTTACTGCTCATGGCACAACATGGTCTCTGGTCACCCAACTGCTGCACAGAATTGTGTTTTGTCACAGTTTTCACCTCAGGGAGGGAAATAGTTACACAAGTGAGATTTGGATCCAAACCCAACTGTACTGTGTGTGTAGAGGATTAAAAGCAATATTGCACTTTTAGGTACACAGTTTTAAGAGCTATTCTACAGCAAGGGGCAGGAACCACTACTAAGGTTACAGGTTCTTACAGGGGACTTCACATGCCTCTTGTACTTTCAGAAATGCTTGGGCTTGTCTAAGCCACGTGCCACTTTTTTTAATGTCCTCCAGGCATAAATATTTTTGACAGCAGAGTAGAAGAGTGATTCAGAGCCTAACTCAGATGAGCAGCTACCAGTTACTTTATCAAATATGCACAGTATACACCTTTAAAATTCTTAATTACCAGAGATAGAAATAAACACATGCCAGTGTTCTGACTGGAGATGTCAGGATTGGGTTGCTGTTGGCCTGTAGGTGTAGGGTAGCACATGGAGCTACTGTGCAAGTCATAAAGGGAGGGTGCCTCCTTATTTTTCACCTTTTTATTTTCTGAAATAAGTCAGAAAACTTCACACTTGGCTCTGATTGAGTGAAAGAAAAGCATCGATGACAGTATGTGGAACAGCATTTAAAGCTTGACTACCCACAATAGTATTTTGATGATAGTTTACCATTTAGAGATTTTCTAGCATCTGGAAATATTTTAGTGATATCAATAGTAGGTGTCCAAGATGGATGCAAGCACAAATGAACATTTTTATCTTTTTTTTCTAAAGGATGGGGATTGTGGAAGAAAAAATTCTTAGTTGACCATTTTTTAAAGTCCCCTGTTTGGGTATTGTGTTTTAACCAAATTGTAAGAATAAATGGCTGAGAGATGGGAGGGAAGAACATGATACAACTATGCAGATTTTATAAATGTGCAATAAAAGCATTTGTTTTACTTCTAGTGTGTAATGTTTCCTTTTTTTTTTTTTGAACCTAGAGTTCAGCAGCTCTCCAGCTTTTGGGCCTCACAATCTCTTTATACTCTTAAAAATTATTGAGGATTCCCACCCCCAAAAATGTTTTTTTTTACTAGCCATATAGTGTATCAAAAATAACCATTAATACAAACAAACAAAAATATACCATTTCAACAATGTATTGACAGTGAGAAAGGTCATAGCCAACATCACTTTGCACCAACAGCTTTAACTTCTTACTCCTCCAAGAAATAAGAAATTCTCCACAGAATAAAAGTAAAAGTCAGCTCCTCTCAGAATTTATCTTCAGAGTCTCTCAACGATTAGTTACCTCTTGAAGTCCCCCCCCCAGTCTTTTTCCTGAATGACAGTCCACAATAGCGTATTTTTAAAAATAGATTTTCTTTGTTCTTTCTCATTTTTTCTTTTTTTTTAATGGTACTTTATTTTTTCCAGTTACATGTAAAGAAAGTTTTCATTATTCACTTTTATAAAATTTTGAGTTCTAAACTTTTTTCTCCCTCCCTCCCCTCCCCTTCCCCTCCCCCCTCCCCAGGATGGCAAGCAGTCTGATATAGGTTATCTATGTACAATCATATTAAACATTTTCACATTAGTGATGTTGTGAAAGAAGAATTATAACAAAAGGGAAAAACCAAGAGAAAGAAAAAAATATAATAAAAAATTAAAATAATATGCTTCAATCTGCATTCAGACTCCATAGTTCTTTTTCTGGATATGGATAGCATTTTCCGTCATGAGTCTTTTGGAATTGTCTTAAATCACAAAAAATGTTTTTGCTTATGTAGGCTATATTTACCATATTTACTGTATTAGAAATTTAAACACAGTAGTATTATTATTAAAGTAATTTTGGCCTTGAGAACCTCCTGAAAAGGCCTCAGGGACCCCAGATGTCCCTAGACCATACTTTGAGAACCTCTACCATGGATGTGGTCTGGGTTGCCATGTTTTGAGGACTCAGTAAATATTTATACTTACGATATTTCAATTAGCTATCTCCTCTTTTCAAGCATCAAGTAAACGAAGAAGATAGAGATTGATTTAGTGGGAATCCAGGGCATACAGGAGACATAAGGGAAAACCAGTTCTCTGAAAAAACAACAACACCTAGCACCCTGAATCTTCTCGGCTTTATTCTCTTGTCTGGTTTTTTTTTTAATGTGTTGATTTATGACAGCTTTTAAAGCTGAGTTTTCTAGCAGTTCTTTCCAGCTGGTCACCAAAGTAATTGTAGGCCATTCCCTATGTAGACAGGACGTGATGTTGTTTTAAAGCTCATTGTCGAGCAGATTTTTCATAGTAATTTATCAATTTTCTTGCCTCACTTTGCCTTTCTCTTTGAACCATTCTTTATATTGAACCCACTATGCCACCCTTTGTTTTCAACTCAGAGAAGAATAGGGAATTCTATAATGGATCTTTTCCATAAAGTGGTAATTTCTTGGCTCTTCTGTGGAAAGAAGCTGGTGCATTCTTGGTGCATCCATAGTAAACATGAAATTTAGGCATTCTGTCTGTATCCCATACGTATACACGCATCCTGCCACCAGAGGGTGTTCAGAGTACTGATTTGCTAGTCTCTTTTTCTTAGGTTTTCTAGTAATGCTGAGACTAGAATCAATTTCTGATTCCAATCCCATGCTCTCTGTGTTACAACACAGGTCCCTACTTGAGGCTAATTCCACAAGCTATTTCTCAGCTTGGTGAACCTTGCATGAGACTTTTCTTTATTCAACAAAGATTCGCTTTTTTTTGGACTTAGTAGTATTTTTTTTCCAATTACATGTAAAGATAGTTTTCAACATTAATTTTTATAAGATTTTGAGTTCCAGATTTTTCTTTCTTTCTTCCCTTCCCTCTACCCTCCCCAACATAGCAAGTAATCTGATGTAGGTTATAATGTACAATCATGTTAAACATATTTCCATATTAGTCATGTTGTGAAATAAGAATCAGAACAAAATGAAAAAACCACCAGAAAGAAAAAACAAAAAAAAGGTGAAAATAGTATGCTTCGATCTGCATTCAGACTCCATAGTTCTTTCTCTAGATGTGGATAACATTTTCCATCATGAGTCTTTTGGAATTGCCTTGGATCATTGTATTGCTGAGAAGAGCTAAAAGTCTATCATAGTTGATCGTCACATAATGCTTCTGTTACTGTGTACAGTGTTCTGGTTCTGCTCACTTCACTCAGCATCAGTTCATATAAGCCTTTCCAGGTTTTTCTGAAATTCGCCTGCTCATCATTTCTTATAGCACAATAGTATTCCATCACATTCATGTACCACAGCTTGTTTAGCTATTCCGCAATTGATGGGTATCCCTTCAATTTCCACTTCTTTGCCACCGCAAAAAGAGCTGCTGTAAATATTTTAGTACATTTGAGTCTTTTTCCCTTTTTTATGATCTCTTTGGGATACAGACTTCGTAGTGGTATTGCTGGATCAAAGGATATGAAGTTTTATAGCCCTTTGGACATAGTTCCAAATTGCTCAGAAGTTCTTTCTAAGACTGAACTGAATTATTTCCTTGGGCTCCTTCCTTTTCTAAAAAGTTAAACCCAGTGATGGGGAAATTGAGTGATAGGCTTTCTTATATCACAGATGTCATGAATTGTACTGTCATTACGTGGCCTGATACCCTTTTGCCATCCTTTCCCCTACTTAAAGAGACTGTGTGTGGGTTTTTTTAAGGGAAGAGGAAAAAGCATCTCCACATTTCCCAAGAATAGATTCATAGGTTGTAGTTTTTATTCTCTTGATTTCCATATGGTTCTTACTTTACTCTTTTGACCCTTTTCACCCTCCTGACTTAAAAAACATGTACTCAGACCACACTTAGGAAATTAGCCAGAGATACCTTGGTTACCATGCCTGGTTACTAAAGTACTTTCCAACTGTAGGTGGCAGAATAATCCCTGAAAGGAAAAAAAACCAACAGCAAACAGTTGAGAGCTCAAATCTCTCCTTATACTTTGATAGGTGACCTTCTTTATATTCCATTCATACCAGGACTCTGCTGTTGTAGGGTCCTTGTATAAATCCAACAAGTCTGTTCTTGTATGGCCTTGTATAAACCCAATAAGTCTTGGTAAAGCAAGATTAAGCTCTCCTTCCATTTCCTCGTTTGGTAAGACTGACTCTGAACTATATTTAATAAGGTTGATATATTCCGATGGTTTGGGAAGTGCAGAGGAAGATGACAGATGATATTCACGTGTTAATTTTGCAGTAGTTTCTTGCCATGTGTGCCCAGGACAAGTTACCTAAACTCTCTGAGCCTACCTACCACATAGAGTTCTTATAAGGTTAGCAGTTTGTAAGCTTGAAACCTGCTCTGCGAATTGGTATAAGCATGTCCTGTTGAGAACTGTATCAAATGGCCATGGATATAGTCTTTCTAGTGTTAAGCCTTTTGGGTTCTCAGTGTGATACAGTAGAAAGAGCATTGGATTTGGAGTCAGAAGACCTGGGTTCAGATCCCAATTGTGCTGTTTAACTGCAACTTTGGACCCATTCTTTCATGTTTCTAGACCTCAGTTTCCTCATCTGCAAATTGAGGAGATTGGACTAGTTCTCCAAAGGCTCTAAATTCTTTGGTCTCATGATTCTGGCACACTAAACTATGTATATCTGGGTCAGAATGAAAGGGTTGTTAGTATGACAGGTGAGATTTTTTTTTTATTTATGGATTTTATTGAATGATCCTGGATTTTTCAAAAACTAGATGAGACTTAATGGGTAGAGAGAAAAAAGGGAGTCAGTCACCCATTGAGTATTCATTAAGCTCCTACCAAGTCAGGCACTGAGGATACAAGTACAAATAATTAAGGTCCCTAATTGCAGGTCGTTTACATTCTAATGGCAGAACAAGAAGTACATATAAAAATATGTACAAGTATAAAGTTAAATACAATTGTACACAAAGTAGTTGAATGTTTAGTTTGGGAAGGAGAGCAATGTCAGTTGTGGGGATCAGGAAAGGCTTTGTGCAGAAGGTGGCATTTGAGCTACGTTTTAAAAGAAGAGGAGGACTTAATGAAGTAGATAGAGGTAATGAGGGAGTACATTACAGGCATATGGGGCCAGCGAATGCAAAATTGTAGAGATGGGAGATGGAGTATTGTATGAGGAACAGCAGGCCAGTTTAACTGGATTATAGTGTGCAAGAGGAATAGTAATACCCAATAAAGCTTGGAAAAATAGGTTGGAACTGTATTGTGCAGAGCTTTTATCTTAAGAGGCAATGGGAAGCCACCAGAATTTATTGCGTATAGGGGAGTCACGTGGTTAGATTTATGTTTAAGGAGAACTGTGTGGCAGCAGTGTAGGGATGGACTGGTCAGAGTCAGGGGTACCATTTAGGAGGCAAGATGTGATGAGGGCCTTTACTAACCTCAAAGCTGCATGACCAGAGGGAAGGGATTGGCTGCAAGAGATATAAAGATAGAAATGGCAAGATTTGGCTACTAATTGGATATGTGGGGTAAAAGGAGAGTAAGGAGTAGAGGATAATGCTGACATTAGGAGACTGGAGGGATGGCAGTGCCTTAAATAGAAACATGGAAATTTAGAAGAGAGGAAGTTTTAGGGGGAAAAGATAATGCTCTCCTGGGACTCTCCCAAATCCATTCTATTAGCCTTGATAGGATATGGGGAGAAAGTTTTCATCTTCAGTTATGATTTGAGTATCCAAGGTGTGGAGTTCTTCGTCAGGTGCTTTAGAATCTATCTTTTTGTACCTTGATCATCAAACATCTATTAAATACTCAACGACTAATCGGGACAGACTTTTAGGAGAGAGAATCATGTGAATACTTCAACTCATCATAAACTCCCTGAGTGACAGCCTGATCTTTTCCAGTAATAAACTGGAGCTGTAACACCTACTTCTGCTTAATTATGTGATGTCCGTTTTTAAAGTGGTAGATGGGATATCAAAATTAGTTGTGAGACTTCTGTAACACATATTCAGATAAAATCCATTAGACTGTGAGCTCCTTGAGGGAAGGGACTGTATTTTGCCTCTTTTTGTAATCTCAGTGCTTAGCACATTGTCTGGCACATAGTAGGCAATGTAAAATAAATACTTATCAGCTGACTGACTAAAATTTAGACAGTCTGTGCCTTAGAGGGGCTCAGAATCAAAAGTGGTTCAGTGAGGATAGCAATTTCATTAATACAGACGATATTGCAAAGTAAATAATCTGTAAGGAGGAAGGCTAGTTCTATCAGGACATTGAGGCACATCTAGCATGCCTATATAGTACTGTAAAATGTTTGATTTATAGTCCCAGAATACCTTGCGGCTGGTAAGGCCATCTGTCTTGTCTTTAGGTAGGATGGCTTCTAAGCCTGTCCAGTAGAGGAAAGCAGATTCAATTTTTGGTTTAGACATGAAATGTGAATATTTTAAAAACAATAAATTTTCCAGACAATAAGCATTTATTAAGCACTTGCTATGTACTAGATATTGTATTAGGCATTAGAACACAGGTACAATGAATTAAAACAATCCTTGCTCTCAACTAGTTTGGATGTTGCACACTGTCAGGATGTCTTACTTTTTAGATTGCAGTTTAAACCCATGACATCAGCAGTTGGTGTTGAGAAAGTATCAGATTGGGAGTCAAGATACTGGAGTTCTAGTCACAGATCTACACGTAACTGTGGCCAGGAACAACTCCCTCCAAATCTCTGAAACATCATTTGTTGATCTATAAAATTTGTGGTGATGGGGTTGGACTAGATTATCTCTAAGGTCCCTTCCATCCCTAATATTATATGATCTTTTCTCTTTTATTCTCTTGCATTTTTGACATTTGCTGGTACTTAGCCATTCATGTTCAGTTGATGGCACTCTTGATGACCCCTGGGTGAATTACAGTCTTCTCAGGGGGGAGTCTGCAGTCATGGAACATGGTGCTCTTCCTTTAAATAAGATAAGTTTGAATTGTTTCTGCTACTCCCTCCATAATGTCAGAAAACATACTCATTGTGAATTGCAAACAGAAATACTTTGAAGTAGTTGGGACTATTTGGAAGTAGACTGAAGAGCTAGTTGACTTGCAAAAATTAATCTCTCACTAAAGTTGCATCCAAGTCAACTCGCCCTCAGCTCATTTTTTCTTTACATTTCAACTCTCCCCACCTTCCATTTTGTTTATTTGCCCCATGAGATAACTATTATAGAGGGAAGCCATAGAGATTGGGGCCCGATTAGAAGGATAGGAGATATCCTCAGTCACTTGGACTTCATACTGCCACTGGTCCTTTGCCGCTTTTCTTGGCCTGGCTACAGCTGTAGGGTGCCCTATATCAGGCCCCAAGTCTAGGATAAGCCCTATCCCCCCCACAAAGCCACTTTAGAATGAAGGATCTTTCATTCGATTCATCTACTTCCTTCATCTGTAGAACGTGTCAGTGACACATTGCCAGATCCAACAAGTTGGCAACTAGGGAAGGTCCCCAAAATTCACTATTTACATGGGTATTTCTGATGCCCATCTCACATAGAACCCACTTATTCCAGCTGCAGCTTTGGTGCTGCTTGGGCTGCTTTGGGGAGATGCCCAAGGTTCTTAGGCCATACACTAGCTTCAGGATGCAAATCTAATGGTGATCAGTAAGATTGGGTGGGTAGCTTGGCCACTTCCATTTAGGCTTTAGTAGAGTTACTAAGAAAGAGCTTACACAGAATAGGAAGAGAGACTGCCTTAAGTCAGGCAAGATTTGAAATAAGTCCCAGTATCCTGACTCTAAAATAATAGGAGACAAAGTTTTCACCTTTATGAAGTCTTTGAAGCCAAAAAGAATGGGCCAGATGGTTTTTCTGTATTTTCGTATGTGAAAGCAAGGTGAGCATCCTAGAGATAAACATATTGAAGGAAGGATCTAATAGGAACATAAGTAAAGTGAGGTTCCTTCCTCCCATAGCATCCTATGAGTGTGTCAGCTCATTTTACAGAAAAAGGAAACCAAGTAAGGCATATTGCCCAAGCCTTGACAGGGAATCAGGAACTGACCTGTTTGGAGACCCCCCAAATTTTCCAGGTGCCACATTAACACCTCTAAGACCATCCCAGAAGTTTACTCATTGAAGGACAGCCAGTTTCTTCGTAGAGCTCCCTAAATCCCAGTCATTGTCCAAAGCGTGTTCCTCCTATCTGCTGTGGTTCTACCCTCTTTAAGCAGCTACCACTGTCCCATGGTGTATATAGATCAGCTGGGGGTGTTGAGCATGCAGTTAGCGATGTTTTATTGCCCCTGACTCAGTTTTCCACAGCAGGAGTGAGACTTGAACACAATCTGTACTCTTGCTTTTAAACCCTAGTACGTCATACCACACTACTCAAGACTGGATAACAAATTTATCAGTGGCACTCATGCACCACATAGCTTCTGGATACAATTTTATATGCAGCTTCTATACAGAATGTCCTCTTCTCAACAAAATTCCTCATTCAGACATCCAAGCATCCTAACATCACCATTACAAGTCAGTGCGGTTTTTCTTTTAGACATTATTTTGTCTGGGCAGTATGAGCATACTTTCATGTGTGTGCTTACGTGGAGCTGTTTTTGCAACTTATTCTTTCATCTCATGCATTCTACTAAAGGCTGATAACATCATCTTTCATCGGCAAAACCATAGTTAAGCACTCTCTCCTTGTCCCAAGCCTGGTCCCAAACGTATACTCGACAATGGTAAATCACAGAATGGAGAATCAACCCCAAAACACTTCAAAGTGTTCAATTCCCATTCGATAGAATGGAGAATCAACCCCCAAAACACTTCAGAATGTTCAGTTCCCACTTGATAACATGAGCGCCTTCTTTAGTTTTGCTGGAATAGCAGTATGCACAGCAAGACGCTTTATCAGGTTGCCTTTGAGACAGACTGACAGAACTGATGCCCTTTTTCACCTTGCAAAAGAGACAAAATCCAGAAGGTCATTATGTTAGAGTTTCCCTGGGAACATCCTACAACTGACCAAGGTAATGTCTAACCAGCGTAGCACTCTAATTGAACATTCAGACTGCGATCTCTAGTCAACAGTGGAGAACTAGTACGTGGCAAATATAATTTTCAAATTGTCTTTTTAAGGCCTTCATCCACAGACTCCATTCTCGAGAAATATTGGATGGTGCTACCCATTTAGTGATTTCTTTGGGGGTTTCTTTAAAAGCTCCGTAAGTAGTAAATAATTGTCCCGTTTATTTGAAGCACTACAGGTTTATTTCTGCAACTATTTGAAACCATCATGATCATGCACCCTATGATTTTGCTGTTCATGCAGTAGTTACATCACTCACTTCTGACCAAGTGTAACATTACCAAACCAATGCAATGGTTCATCATTCCAGGGCAAACTGATTCCCGGTGGATGGTCAGACATATGTACATACCCTCACTTGCATTTAATGTACTGTACCAGAGTAGCTCCGTCATTCCCCTGTTTTACCCCATAATTATACCTCATCAGTTGGGTGATCACATGATCATGATGTTACTAATGCTTGCATTCTTTGCACATGCCAAGCTATATGAAAACCATCATCACTGGGCATACACAATAGAGGCTGTCTTGAAGCCATCATGGATCATCACAAATGTTCTGCAAAAAATAAACATTAAAGCACCTCTTTTGCAGTATTATGGTTATTTTCTGATTTAAATGTGCCTTCTGCTTGTGTTACTGTTCTGATAGATTTTCAAATGAGATTTTTCACCTATAGCTGATTGGCAGTACTGGTCCATTGTCCAGTAGAGTTTCTGTGAAAGTGTAGCTGGTGAAAGAGAAAAAAAGTCTAATCCGAATAGCTTTTTCCTTGCAAAGGTTAGTTTACATGTAAATTAATAAGTTAAAAATTAAGCAACATGCATTTAATCCTTAATTACATATATCATTTAATACAGCGCTTGTTAGCCTGTAGAAAACATTTTCTTTTGTAACTAGCTATTCATCTTTATTGATTGGTTAGGTGGCTAAAAATTTAAAATAATGAATTTCTGTCTCTGCAAGTTAGTTTGTAAAATTCTGCCATTTTCTGCTACATATTTGTGAGTGAATATTTTCACTTTATTCTTGTTTTAAATCAAAATACAGAGATAAAACTATAACCAGAACCACATTTAAGACTGTGTCCATGGTTAGACCAAATATTGCAAACCTTTGTTCAAATAAAGTCCAACATCAAAATTAAGCTTAAGCCTTTAATGTCTTCCAAGTTGTAACTTATTTCATGAAAATGTTCTTTATATTCAAGATTTGTAAAATAAAGAAATTTAATGCAAAGTATTACAGATAATAGCATGCATTTAGGTTTTGCTGGATTCCTTATTTTAATTTTTGTAGAATATACCCCACAAAATAGTTGTTTCATAATTAGTTTTATAGTTCTTTCTTAGAGTTTTCATGATTGTAGGTAGACTAAAATTTCATATTTTATTATGATAATTATGAGTAAAATTTAATTTGGAATCTTTTGAACATGTTATCACTGTAGTTATTGTTAATAAATAAATAAATGCAAAGAATATGAGCAGCATATTAAGTTATCTTGGGAGCAGAAAAGGAAAATGACAAATGCTAGAGGGAATGTAGAAAAGTAGGTACACTAATGCACCATGGGTGGGGTTGTAAGTTGATCTAACCATTGTGGAGAACAATTTTGAACTATGCCCCAAGGGCTATAAAATTGTGCATACTATTTGACCAGCAATATGGGTACTACTTCTGTACCCCAAAGAGATCAAAGAAAAAAGGAGAAAGACTCACAAATAAAAAATATTTACATCAACTCATTTCGTGGTGGCAAAGAATTAGAAATTGGGGGGATGCCCATCAGTTGGAGAATGGCTGAACAAGTTGTGGTATATAATTATGATGGAATACTGTTATGCTGTTAGAAATGATTTAAGGGGATGATTTTAGAGAAATCTGGGGGGATGATTTATATGAGCTAATGCAAAGTGAAGTGACCAGAACCAGGAGAACATTGTGCACAGTAACAACAATATTGCATGATAATCCAGCTATGAAAGTCTTAGCTACTCTAGTCAATGCAGTGATTCATGATAGTTCCAAATGACTCATGAAAAAATGCTATCCAGCTCCAGAGAGAGAACTAATGAACTCAAGTGCAGATTGAGGCATATTTTTTCATTTTATTTTTCTTGTTCATTTCCCACCCCCAACATGACTAATGTTGAAATATGCTTTGCGTATGTGACACGTATAATGGCTATTGTATTTCTTGCCTTCTTAATGGGTGGGTGATGGGGTGGAGGGAGAGGGAGAATTTGGAACTGAAAATTAAAAAAATTAAAGGGCAGAAGGAAGAGGGACAGGGAATTGCCCTGGGAGGTCACAACACATTTTTTTGTTGTTGTTGAAATGGGTTCAAGGAACAAAAAATGTTGGGAACCACTGGTCTAGGGTGTTCCCTTTAGACAAACTAGTGTAAAAAATCATTATTATCTTTACTAACTAAAGGTGCTTAGTGAATACTGAGTCTTTACACTATAGAACAGTTTTCTATTTGTGATTCCTACTGGGACTGTTTATCCTGTAGCAAACTTACAGCTTACTTTAGACTATCCAGAGAGCCTACAGCTTGGTTCTAGACATTTTGTGTGTATAGTAGAAAGATGTGATGATGGATAAGAAAAGCCTCAGACCCTATAGTCCTGCAGGATCATAGATCTAGGACTAGAAGGCATCTCTGAAGCCATCTAGTTCAATGTCTCCCTCTTTTTATGAGGTCCAGAGAGATTGTGACTATAGACACTGGCAGGGTGTGCTTGAGCCAGCCCCATACCATCCTACGCTTTTTAGTGTGAGCATTCACACTTTGGAAACAAGCAAATGTTGACTTAAGAAAGTGATAGAGAAAATGTTAATAATTTAGATGTTTTCAGGGCAGCTAGTGGATAGAGTGCCAGGCCAGGACTCAGACTCATCTTTCTGAGTTCAGATCTGGTCTCAGACCCTTAACAGCTATGTGTCCCTGGGCAAGTCACTTAACCCTTTTGGCCTCAGTTTCCTTATCTGTAAAATGAGCTGGAGAAGGAAATGGCAAACCACTCTAGTCTCTTTGCCAATAAAACCCCAAATGCGTCACAAAGAGTTGGACAACAAAACAACCTGACAAATGACAAAACAAACCTGAAAAATGTTTGATCTTTTGAAGAGCCAATGATTAAGCATTTCCCAGAACACCCCTTCAGATGCTCATGTGACAATACAAATCTGGGGGAGGTGGAGAGATGTAGTGGAGGGGAAAGAGGTGGGAAGGGTTCATAGCATCTCAGATCTATTTCTTATCCCATCTTAGATTTTATTTTAAATCCAGGGAAGTACTGGGAAAAGTCAAGATGAGTCAGTTTTTGGCAGCAGCCGGAAAACCCTAATGCTGTCTTTGTATTGATAGAAATCCAGAACAAGATAGGTGATATTACCTCTGATTAAATTGCCATGAAGATTGGAGTGCAGTGCAAGGCATCACACTTGGAAGGGCTTTGACAAACTAGAATATATCAAAAGGAAGGTGACTGGGCTGATGAGGAGACTGGGCACCATGACCTACAATGATTGGTTAAAGGTACTGGAGATGTTTAATCTTAGTCAGCCAGGTAGCATTTATGAAGTACCTACTGTGTGATAGGCACTGTGCTAAGTGCTGAAGATACAAAGACAGGCAAAAAGGCCCCTGCTCACAGTCTAATTGGGGAAACAACATATAAAAAGCTGTGTACAAACGAGATATGTACAAGATAAACTGAAGGCAGTCTCAGAGAGACAGCACAAAGATTGAGGAGAATCGGGAAAGGATTCTTGCAGAAGTTGAGATTCTAAGGTTACCAGAGAAGGCAGGAAGTAGGGATGAGAGAATTACATGCATAGGGATGGATGGTAAAAACTCCTGGAGTTGGGAGATGGACAGTCTTGTGAGAAGAACAGCAAGGAGGCCAGTATCACTTGAAACAGATGTGGAAGGAAAGGTGTAAGAGTATGGAAAGGTAGGAAGGATCCAGGTTATGAAGGAATTTAAAAGCTAAGTAGGATTTTATATTGATCCTAGTGGTATTAGGGGGCCACTGGAATTTATTGAAAGGGGAAAGTGGTGGTAACATAGTCAACCCAGTGCTTTAGGAAAATGACTTTGACAGCTGAAAGTAAGATGGCCTGAAGTGGGGAGAGACTTGAGACAGGCAGACCAATTAGCTGGCTCTTGCAAAGTCCAGACCTGAAGCGATGAAGGCCTATACCACTCTGGCAGTGTCGGGGGAGAAAAGGAGGCTTATAAGAAAGATATTAGGAAGTTAGAAACTACAGGACTTGACAACTGATTGGATATGGGGAGTGAGAGAGTGAAGAACTGAGTTGATAGTTGTGAGTCTGAGTGACTAGAAGGATGGTGGTATCCTCAACAGTAATAGAGAAGTGAGGAAGATGGCATGGTTTGGGGGTAATGATGAGTTCACTTTTGGGTATGTTGAGTTTAAGGTGTCTCCAGAACATCTAGTTCCAGGTACCTAATAGACATTTGGAGATTTGAGCCTGGAGATCAAGAAAGAGGTCAGAGCCCGATAAGTAGATTGGTGAATCATCTGCAGAAAGATGACAATTGAATCCATGGGAGCTAATGGGATCTCTGAGTGAAGTAGCATAGAAGGAGAAGACAAGATAGCTCAGACAGAGACCTTTGGGACACCTCACTCAAAGTTAGCAGATGTGACCTGGATGAAAATCCAGCAAAGGAGACTGAGAAGGAACAGTTAGATAGGAAGGAGAACCAGGAGAGATCAGCGTTGTGAAAACCTAGGGAGACAAAAGTAAATTCCTGCTGAGGCTCAATCAGAAGAGTTACGAAGAATGAGGACTGAGAAAAAAATCATTAGATCTGTCAATTAAGAGATTATTGATAACTTAGGAGAGAAGAGTTTCAGTTGAAAGTTGAGGTCATAAGAGGCACCTGCTGTAAATGACCTCAAGGACTTTAGCCACAAAAAGGGTAAAATGTAAAGAAAATAACATTTATAGGAGACATTCTCTCTCTCTCTCTCTCTCTCTCTCTCTCTCTCTCTCTCTCTCTCTCTCTCTCTCTCTCTATATATATATATATATATATATATATGTATGTATGTATGTGTGTATGTGTTTGTATATATATATGTATATATCCCTACCCCTCCTCTCTCCCTCCCCAAGAATTTGAAGGGTGTTCAAGTAGAATATGGATTGGCTTTTTTCTGCTTGAACTCAGAAATCACCTATTCCTGGAAGCCACAAGAAGGCAAATTTTGAATCAGTATTGGACAGTGTGTTAACACTTAGAGCTTTCCAAAAGTGAAATGAACTGTTTTGGGAGCTAATGTATCCCTTTAAACTTGAGGTTTTCCAACAGAAACAGCAAGGCTACTTACTAAGGATGTTGTAGATGAGATTCAAGCTTCAGTTATTAGTTGGCTTAGATCAACCCTGAAGTCCCTTCCAACTTTGAGATTTTAAGATGTTAAGTCCTTTGGCCTGGTAGAGTTGGAAGTGATCTCTAGGCCCTTGAAGTTCCCTATTAGAAGCTCTGTGGCTGCAGAGACCCTGATTTCCCCACTCCCCTTCCCTTCTCCCCATATTGCCCCCTGCTGCCAGTAGCTCTCTGTGGTAGAGCTCTACCTGGCCAACACCCCATGCGCCAGACTTCTCTGACCCCCTCTTTTGTTTTTATCCTATGTCCTATTCTTAGGAAGTCCTATTCTTGGTTATTTAGAGGTAATCGTGTAAATAAGCTAATGCCATTGGGATATTATGGATTTTGATAGAGGCTTTCTGGATATGATGTCTTAACACAAAGGAGTCACTTTAATTGTGGGAGCTTCAAACATCCAAGAAGGTCTTTTGCCCCTTAAATTCTAGAGTGTAGTTGTCTACCCACAAATGGACCCAGCCCTATATACATAATTAAAAACATTCTGTCAATAGGCAGCTAAATTGTGTATTATGTAGATTATTGGGCCTGGAGTCAGGAAAATCTGAGTTTTCCTTCCTTCCTTCCTTCCTTCCTTCCTTCCTTCCTTCCTTCCTTCCTTCCTTCCTTCCTTCCTTCCTTCCTTCCTTCCTTCTTTCCTTCCTTCCTTCCTTCCTGTTAATCAGAAGATAATTTCAAAGTTCCCATCTGTAGGATAATAGATTCCCAATATATAGTTGGAAGGGATCCTAGCAGTCGCAGGATCATAGCATTAGAGGTGAAAGAGTCATCTAGTCCAACTCCCTCATTTTACAATTAAGGAAAATTCAGGACATAGAGAGGTTAAGTGACTTGTCCAAGTTGACACAGGTAATTCCTGCCCGAGCAGGGCTATGAACCCAGGATCTAGGGCAAGCACTCTTTTCACTGTACCACTTGCTGATGCTTCTGTAATTCTTTGATTCTGTGTTTCTATGATGCACTCCCTCAGTCCTTATGGTTAATATCAGTTTCTTACAGCACCTAGCATGCTGCCTGATGCACAGTAGTTACTCAAAAAAAAATCTATTGAGTTGAAATGTATGTTGTTTTTTTTTTCTTTCCCGTTATGTTATTATCACAGACCTATTCCCCCAATTTTCACACATACAAAAAGACAGTAGCCCCTTCACCACAAAAAGAAACTTTAATCACAAAGTATTTTGCCCCAAATCCACAAGAGCAAAGATAGAGTTGATTTTAAAGGCCCAAGGACCCACTCATTTCTCTGTCTTTTCAATTGCAGATGAGTTAGAAACAGCATCAACTGCATCTGAGCTCCTAAATCTCTTTTCTCTGAAGTTACGCAGTACCCTGGAGTAGAGGAGCTCATCCTTTTTCGGGAAGGGATGCAGTTTTGGAAATGCTGGCTCTGTTTTCTCTCCCTTGTGTTCCTTGTGATGCATAACATAAGGAAAACAGAATGTTTGCTTAACAAGTCTTTGGTATTCACTTGTCTTTACTGAGATTAAACTGTGATCTTATGTTTGTGATAGAACAAATCTCAGCTGCTGGGAGTGGGGCTGGTGTGTGTGGGGCTGGTGATGCTGCAAACATGAGATTAGAATGAGGACTGAAAGGCCCACAGCAGGAACAGGTGAACCACAGGGCAACAAAGACCCTGTTTAGGATGCAACACTAATCACCAGGTTTTTCCAAAGGTCATTTTTTGCTGCTGCTTCTGTGTGCTTAGTTTGTGGCTATATGTAGTCTATCCTGCTGTATTTCTCTAATCCCAGAAATCTGTTAAGGGGTGGTTGCTGGCTAGAGGTTGATTTCGGACCCTGAGTGCTTATATTTTATCTGCTTCCTACAGTTCCCACTGTGGCTGGATGCGGCTGTCTTTGCAGACCCCATTGAAGACGTGGAGAAGTTAGTAGTAGGGGTATGCCCTGCCACAGCCCAGAAGATAGATAGGATGCTGGAATTCCCCACCCCCTATAGAGAGGATTGTCTTTCCTTTAGGATGAAGGGTCTCATCACAGATGTGGGGGATTGTTTATTCAGTGAAGGACATTCTATAACAGAATGGTATAGCCCACAAGTTTAGAGATGATCACCAGACAAGTTGTGTTTCTAAGGAGCAGATGGTCCCCTCCATGGGACATTTCCCCTATGTCCACATTGCTGCTACCCGCTTAGAACAGGGCACACTGGGAAAGCACCTGCATCATTTAGGAGATCCCTGGTTCTCCTTACTGGCAAGGTTGGACACAATTCTACTGAAGACGGTTTCCACTGGTTTTGTAGCCCCATGGTAGCATCAGAATGTAACTGACATGAGATTTTTCTCCTTAAATGATGAAGCAGCAAAGTCATGCTTCAGTCACTTCTTTAAATTATGCGTGTTTCAGGTCAAGAGAAGAGAATCACAGATTTAAAGGTAGAAGAGACCTTAAAAGTCTTCTAGCCCAACATCTTCATTTTACCCAACATCTCAAGTGGGAAGTCTAGGGCCCAAACTGAGTCACTTACCCAAAATCATGCCAATAATAAAAAAGGGCCAAGCTGAGATCTGACTCAGGTCTTTGAGCATATCTGACTGCAAACCCAGCATATTTCCCCCTGTACCATGCTGCCTCATTTCCAGCTTTAGGGAGAAGGGCCAATATTTCACTTCCAGAAGTCTGAAGTGTCTGCTTTGGTTTTGCTTTCTACAGAATCCAAAAGAGTTAATCCTTAGTAAATGAGAGAAGCACATGAACACCACCACCACCACCACCACCAGAAGCAAGGTTAAACCAATCAGGATTAATGGAGAGGCAGGGATAAGAAAGCATTTTAATTCTCCTGGCATTCTTTATGCTAGCAGTTTCTCCCTAATTAAGATTCAGCCCTAGATTACCAGATCTCTGTGTCTTGGAGGTGGGTGGAAGAACATGTCTGGCATCTCAGCTGGACCCCCTGTTGGAAGGGCTAGTGGACAGGCATTAGGAGGTGAAGGCGGTTCATCCTTCGCCAGCCAGGCTGAGCAGATCAAGAGCAGTCCACTAACTGCTAGAAAAACTCCAGCAACCCAGCCCAGGAAGAGGGCTTCTCCAAACTCCCACCGAGGCACAATATCAGGGATGTGTTCGTCCCAGAAATCTTGGACGGTGCTATAGGCCACCCAAGAAACAGGGAAGAGAGTTGAGGCTGCGGCCACCTCCACCAGCACCCCTGCGAGGAATCGTAGCCGCCGCTTCAGTCCCCAGGTGACCCCCTGGAGCTGGAAGCAATCAGAACCAAGGCTGGAGAGAAGAAGTCCCAGAAAGCCCAGTCCGTTGGAGGCCAACATGAGGATCCTGGATGCTCGGAACTCCTGGGGCAGAGCCAAGAAGGATTCAAAAGTCTTGCATACTATGGCCCCTTCCTCCTGGATCACACAGACCTCCCAGAGCCCCATGCTCCAGTTCTCCATTTCATTCAGTTCCAAGTTGAGATTCTTCCATAGAGGGACAGCTGTGGTGACACAGGAGCAGATCCATCCAAGGAGAGAGAGAAGCAGTGCCCCCAGCTGTATTTTTCCATTAAAATTCCAGGCCATGGTTACTCACCCCAGGGAGGGAGGGAGGGAAGGAGGGAGGAGAGGGTACTGGTCTTTGGGATTTCTCTGCGGCTGGCCAGCAGGGCAAGGCTCCCCAGGGGCCAGAGCAGAGCAGAAAGAAGCTGTTGCTTGTTAACACTTGGTGAGCTGCCTGGTCTTAGTCTTCCAGGAAGCAGCAGAGGCAGGTGGCATAAGCCTGGCAGCTTTGGGACTAATAGGCGTGCCCAAGGTTATGGGAACAGGTTAGGGGGGCAGGGAGGAGGGAATCCCACAAAAAAGGAAAAAAAGCCAAATGACGAGATAGATGGCACTGGGTATGCATTAAACTTTTAAAGGTTTCAATCTTCCTCCTTCCAACTCCAGTCATTAAAAAATCTAGGATACACCAGCAGCTAAGTTCTTCCCACCCAAACTCTCATCAGTTGCTGGGGCAGTATCTACTTGTGGATCGTGAAGTACTCACCTCCTCTTGCCCCATTCTGTCACACACACACACACACACACACACACTCACCTTCCGGCCCACCCCCCCCATTTCTATCACTATTTGCTGCTGCTGCTTGGGCAAAGAAGCAATCACCAAGGCAGGACAAATTCCTCTGTCTCCTGTACCTTTCCATCAATGACCCAGCAAAAGGATCCTCCATCTTTGAGGCAAGTATAGGTAAAAATCTGGAATTTTATGCTGAAAAAATGTTAGTTTGGCTGGGCCGATTTTACTGATACTTTTTAAAAAAAAATATTATGATCACTGTTCAATGCCTCCTCCACTCCAGCCCCAAAGGGAATCCCTACCTTGTATCAAAGTACAGTCAAGTAAGATAAATCAACACATTGTCCATTGAAAATAAGTGCTTCTTTCTGAACCTGGGCCTGGGGCTTAGCACCTAGTGAGGCTCAATGAAGTACACTGAATTACTCAAAAAAAAAAAACAAACCAAAGGCCATTTTGCTTACCAACACATGAAGTCAAAGGGACAGTTGCTCCTCTTTGACCTGAAGGCTCTCCAAAAAGTTGGGGGGAGATCAGGCTATCATCAGGAGGCAGAAGTCTGTCCTGCATTGGTGCAGATCTCTAGCTTCCTTCCCTCAAAGACCCAGCAAGAGAAGAAAGGCACGAGGTCGAGGCCAGAGGAAGTTCTAGCTCCTCTTCTCACGTAAGGCTGGTTGGTGCAGCGGGAGGATGTCATATTGGGGCTGGAATTTTGTGGGGTCCCTTGTTACCTCCCCTCAGGGGACTTGTGCAGCAAGAGATGGAAGGCTGTGGTTGAGGAAGGTCTCACTTCTGTCACCTGAATCTGAAAAAACAAAATACATAAAAGAACATGTATTTTTTTTTAAGGAAGGATGAATGTATATCATGAAGCTCAGTATATCAACGGTGTAACATGACAGCCAAATTCAACAATTCAACTCAGTAAACATTTATTAAGCACTCATTTTTAAGCTAGGTTATGGATATTAGGCTACATTCAGAAAAGATGTAATATCCAGGTCTAAGGTATTGATAGTCTCACTGTACTCTACCTATGTGCAAGTTCCGAGTGCCACATTTTGGACCATCACGAAGTGAAGAGGATCAAGCCCAGGGAAATTCAGATGGTTAGGGAACTAGGCTCACCTGAAGGAATTGGGAATGTTTAGCCTGGAGAAGACAAGAAGAGCCCTAATGACTGTCTTGAGAATGTGAAGGAATCGTGAGGCGCACAAATTTAAAGGCATCTCCACTCTAAATGATAACGTGAATTATTTGTGCCCAACCTGTGGTAGAGTCTTCTGAGCTCCTATTGGTCTGATCAGCCACAGTCAGACACATTGTACCTTGACCCCAACATAGTGATGTCATTTTGGTCCTCTTTGAGAGCAAAGGACAACAACCAAAGGACCATTTGAAGGACTGTTGTAAAGGAGGGACTAGCTTTGTGCTTGAGTGTGTAGGAAAACTGAGAGCAAGGCAGCAGATTTCAGCCTAATATATGAAAAAAACTAACATTTAAAGCTACCCACAGAGGGAACAAGTTGTATCAATAAATAATAGATTTCTTCTCCCTCTGGGTTTTCAAATGTAATCTGGAGGATTCACTACTTGTCTGGGATAATTGAAGAGCTAATTCTTGTTCAGGTATGGTTTGGGTAAGATTCTGGGCTTCTTTGATGGCAGATTTTACATAAGTATGTATTTTAAAGATGTTCTAGGGTAGAGTGGTTTTCATGTAAGATGACCATTCTGGAAAAAGAAAATCCTATTAGATCTAGAATTCTAATGGACCTTAGATGCCAATTGACTCCCCTTTTTAAAAATGAAATTTAATTTTTTTCAATTAGCAAAAAATCTATTTTACTCTCTCTCCCACTATCCCCTCCCACCATTAAAAAGGAAGAAAAACAAAACCCTTGTAACAAATATGCATAGTCAAGACAAATTCCCATGTGAGTCGTGTCCTAAAGTATATGTTTCATTCTGCACCCTGAGTCCATTACCTCTCTTCTAGGAGGGGGGCAACACACTTCATCCCTCTGGGGTCATTGCAGTGATCTGTTTTTCAAAGTCATGTGTTGTTATAGTGTAGATTGTTCTGGCTGTGCTCACTCCACCCTGTATCAGTTCATATAAATCTTTGCAAGTTTCCCTGAAATTGTTCCTTTTGTTGTTTCTTTTCATTATTATTATTAGTAACAACAGCAACAGCAATTATCATCACCATCATCATCATGGAGACTGGTTCTTCCCTTATCTTGTACAACAGCCACTCATAGGTCCAATCCCACTGTCAGCTGGCACAAAAGCTTTGACCTGCTCCATTTCAGACCTGTGCAGGTTTGCTTCTCCGTATGCCCCCTATACATTAGTTTGGGACTTAGTCTGGGCAAACCAGATCAGCTTTAGCCCTGCTGCAGCTCAAAACTCTGGAGCTCACGCAATCCACTAGGCTCAGCCTCTCTGCCAACAAGAATTACAGGCTTGTGCGAAAACAATTCGCCCCTTTGTTATTTCTTACAGCACAATAGTATTCTATTACAAAAGAGAGCATTCTATTTTATTTACGTACCATAATTTTTTCAATCATTGTCTACTTCATATGTACCCCCTTAGTTTTCAGTTCTTTGCCACTATACAAAAGAGCTACCATAGATATTTTCACACGTATAGGTCTCTTCCCTAGTTCTTTGCTCTCTTTGGGGTATAGACCTAATAATGCTATTGCTGGGTTAAAAGGTATGGACATTCTGCTAACTTTTTTTGTAAATTCCTGTTTTCTTGGAGTGATTACCAGGTTCTAGAAATTAATCATTTTTCAGGTAGGGTTTTCTGGCTCCCTCTTCTGGCCACAGAGAAGTGCTACATTATAAACATCAGAGCCTATTTGAGTTCATAGCAAACCTTAAATAAAAATATGTATTTATATAATAATAAGAATTTCAGAGCTTAAAGTGGCAATCTGGCCTACCTCTCTAGTTTTACAGGTGAAGAAAATGATCCCCAGGGAAATGAAGTGATTCGTTTAAAGTCATACAGGTAGTAGGTGACACAGTCAATATTCAAATTTAGTCCTTTCTTTCCAAGTCCAGCCCTTTTCCCTCTGTGCCATGATTTTTATATGAAGGTGTATTCAAGGATCAAGCAATGGCAGGGTCAAATTCAATTTCAGAGGTAGAAAAGAGAGGAAAATATCTTGGGCTAGGCCTGGCTCTATAAGAACATGAATCCAAACAGACTTTTGAGATTTCTTAAGGAAGCTTACTCATTTCAAATCAATAAATCCACCAATTGACCACCCATTGCTGAAGAGCAGAATCTCAGAATGGGAAGGTACCTCCCAGGCTATATAATCTAAGCCTGTACTGGCACAGGAATCTGCTCTATGACATTTTAGTCATTTTCAGTCTCGTCCGATTCTTTGTGACCCCATTTGGGTTTTTCTTGGCAGAGATACTGGAGTGGTTTGCCATGTTCTTCTCCAGCTCATTTTATAGATGAAGAAACTGAGACAAATGGGGTTAACTGACTTGCCTAGGATCACACAGCTGGATTTGAACTAGGTCTTCCTGCCTTCACTCTAACCATTGTACCACCTAGCTGCCCTCCTTTATACCATACCTGACAAGTGGTCATCCAGCTTTTGCTTAAAGACCTCCAAGGAGGGGCGACAAATTTTCTCTCAGGGCAGCCTGTTGCACTTTTGAATTGCTCTGTTAGAAATATTTTCCTTCCTTCCATCTCTAAAAATTCTACCTGTTGCCCCTATTGTTTCCCTCTGGGACCAAACCGGATGAATCTCTTCCCTCTTCCATCTGTCCTATTTCTTCTCTCCTCCAGGCTAAGCATCTTCATTCCTTTTATCTGATCCTCATTGACATGAACCCAAGGACTTTTCTAAACAATATTTCCCATACTATACCCAGACTATGCCATTATAGTTATGCATCAACTGAAGAATACAGAGAATACAATATCCCACCCACTATGCTTATTGTTTGTTGACATTTAAAATTTTTTATTTGGTAAAAGCGAAATGCTCTCAAAGGCTCTCTTCCAACAAATGGTATCCTACATATATATATGTCAATTGTCACACAAGATTCTTTAAAAGATGTAGAAACAAAATAACTTCACTTGGCAACCCCCTGATTATTAATATCAAACAACACATAAAAGGAAGAGATGCGTATTCTCCAAACTCATCTGTAAAATGAGCTGGAGAAGGAAATGGCAAGCCACTCCAGTATATTTGCCAAGAAAACCCCAAACAGGGTCACAGAGAGTTGGACACAACTGAACAACAACAACAGCATTGTCTCCAAATGTTTGCCATGATTATGGAGGATGTATCCTCCTTGTGGTGTTGTATGACGGTGAGTCACAAAACAGCAGTCTTTAGATCTGAAGATGAGCATCATCCAAGGGTGAATGGAGAGTACAGGGAGGGTGTGAACAGCCTGCAACATTCTGCAAATGAGGAATGAGCAGCGCTGTAGACTCCATCAAAGAAGCGCATGATTAAGAAGGATGGGCCGGATGCTTGATTAGAGTGGAGGATAACCACCGGACAGTCTGTGTTGTCTATTGGCATTCCCCCAATGTCAAGTGAACGAGGAAGGTCTCCAGCACATTGGACAGACTCCCTATGGTGAATTTATGGTAGGGCGTGAATTACAAAAATCACAAAGAGTTAACAGTAGTAGGCTGCCTAGGCAGAAGCTGCTTTCTCTATCTATGCCCCATTCCCTCATACCCATCTATATTTTCCTTATCCCAGCTGTCCCTTCCTCACTCTACTCTCTTTTTTCATTGTGCCCAAAGGAATTCCTATTCTACAGTTGTTGGTATCATCTTAAAATTGGGCATGGATTCAGCCTTATTTTATCTACTACAGAAAATGCGTAAGACACAAGGGACTCAGAAGAATCAGTGGGACGATAGTGAGACATAAAGCACTCAAATTGCCACTTAGAGTATCCCCAAAGATAGGATATTTTGGAAGATCGTGGAATAAATACTCCCTATTCCCCGCACACCTGTATAGTCTAAGTAATTCATGGCAGTAGTGGAGTTGCCTAGGTCCAGACAACACTCATTTACCAAGTGTCCATGCTATATGCACTGTGCTAAGTGCTTCTCATGCAAGGGCATGCAAAGACAAAAATAGTCCATGCTCTCCAAGACCCCATATGGGGGAGATAGTGAAATAGAGGAGAAATACAGTGAAAATAGGACCCAATCCCGGAAAAATGGCACTGGAGGTGGCAGTGGGGACAGAAAAGCCCCCTTGCAGATGGATTCGAGCTGACACTTAAAGGAAGCCAAGGAAACCTGGAGGTGGAGGTGAAGAGGAAGAGCATTCCAGACCATGAGTCACAGCCAAGGAATGGGCATGGAGTTGGCATGAAAGGCGAGAAGGCCTCTGTCCAATTAGAGCTCATGGGGCAGCTAAGAGTGCTGTGTCTGAATTGAAGAAGACTTCTCTTCCTGAGCTCAAATGCGGCCTCAGACGCTAGCTGTATGACCCTGGGCAAGTCACTTAACCCTGTTTGCCTCAGTTTCCTCATCTGTAAAATAAGCTGGAAAAGGAAAATGGCAATCCACTCCAGTATCTTTGCTAAGAAAACTCCCAAATGGAGTCACGAAGGATCAGACACGACTGAACAACAACAGAACTCATGAAAGAGAGTAAAATGTAAAAAGAGTGAGCTGGACCTTCAACAGGTGGTGATTTTCTCATCAGTGGAACTTTCAAAGAAGAGGCAGGATGACCACTGAGTAGGATGTTGCCGACTGTCAAGGAGATAATTGCTTATGGGCTGTACTAGACAACTTTCCAGGTACTTTTCAACTCTCTGATTTTGTGAAATAATGAGTATTTCATGAAAATTGAGGAGGTATGTGTCTCTTCCAAGGCAGGTGGTTTGCTTAGGGTTTTAGGAAATAATTGAATTCGGGTTTCGTATTAGCTAAATCACAATGCATTTTTTTTTTGTATTAAGAAAAAGGACTGGAACGGTCCAGAGACTGAAAAGGAATTGACGAGAAAAAAAGTAAACGCAACGCGTGCCTTTGCTATTTGACTGCAACAGGACGCCGTGAAGGCCTGAAGGAGCCCGGTGGCGCGTTGCTTCTCGGGAGTTGTAGTGCAGCGCCGGACCTGGGCTCAGCGCGCTTCGGGAGGGGGAAACTCGCTTTCCCAGCAGGCCGTGCGTGGCGACCGAGCGGCGGGACCCGGGCTGTTGCGCTGGCGCGGGAGGCGGTGGCGGTCGCTGTGGCTTTGCCGGGGGATTGAGGTCTGCCGCGTTGAGTCGAGACCATGTCTTCGTTTGTGACCGAAGTGTTGGCGCACTCAGGGCGACTGGAGAAGGAAGATCTGGGCACCCGGATCGGTCGCTTGACCAGGAGGGTGGAGGAGATCAAGGTGAGGACCGGGCGTGGGCGGGGGTGAGGACTGACCGTGCCGGGGGGTGGGGTCCGGGGGGGGGTGGTGGCGAGAAGACTGGCCAGACGGGGCTGGGGGTGGTGAGGACTGACCAGGTGGGGGGGGAGGTGGAGATCAGGCGGGGGAATATTATAAAAATGAGGCTGGAAGCAGGAACTTAGTGCATGTAAAGTCAAGCTGATAAGCATTTATTAAGCACTTACTGGGTGTATCCTGTATACAGGTCGCCGCGTCTATATTTGTTTGCATGGTGTCTTCCCCATTAGGTTTTAAACCCTTTGAGGGCAGGGACTTCTTTGGCCTCTTTTTGTACCCCCAGCACTTAGGGCAGTGCCTGGCCTGTGTTGTTCCGACTCATAGTGACCCCGTTTGGGGTTTTCTGGGCAGAGACGCTGGAGCCGGTTGGCATTTCCTTCTTCAACCCATTTTACAGATGAGGAAACTGAGGCAAACAGGGTGAAGTGACTCGCCCAGGGTCGCACATTTAGGAAGTGTCCGAGGCTACATTTGAACTCAGGAGAATGAGTCTTCCCGATCCTAGGAAGCCTGGCACTCCCTCCGTCGTACCATTTAGCCGCCCTCGTAGGCGCTGTAAATAAATATCTATCGACTGGCTGTTAGGAGGTTTCTAAAAATAAGTTTTCCTTATGGTCAGATAGAACGTGCTCCCCTGCGCCTTCTCGCCTTCTGGAGCTGGGCATGATGGGCCTCATCCCTTTCACTGGACAGCCCTCCAGATATGTGGAGACAGCTCTCTGCACCGTTGCCTTCCCTGTTCTCCTTTGTTTAAGGCTAAACATTCCCCGTTCTTTCGGCGGGTCTTTGTGCGGCGTGGCCTTTCCGTCCAGTGCCCTCATCGTTCTGTTTTCCTTCTTCTGGACCTTTGCTAGCAGAGCGCTGTGTAACAGGAGTGTCATCTTCCCCTTTCTGGGCAGCGCACCTTCCCCCCCCCCCCCCCCCATGCAGACTACATTTGTGTTAACTTTTGGAGGTTGTCACGCTGCAGTGTTGATTCATACTAAGTCCAGGGGCCGCTTAAACCCCCAGGTGTTTCTCTTATATTTAGCCTTGCCTCTCTCATCCTGTACTCGCGAAGCTAGAAGTGTAGAGTGGCACCTTCTCTCTGCTTTACCGGCCCTGTGATTTCATTGGTGTACGAAACTTCTTCCACTAGTGACAATAGATCACTTTCAGCGACTTCTCCTCTTAGAGAGCTGCCTGAAGCCCCAAGAAGTTAAGTGACAGGTCCAGGGTCACACGACCAGTATGTGCCAGAGGCGGGATTACATTTCGCGTCTTCTTCACTGGCACACCAGCTCGCTCTTAACTTTAATTTTATTAGATCTGGCCTCTCATTCCAGCGCGCTGGAGATTTTTTTTAGATTCTGACTTTCTGTTGGTTATCCCTCCCAGCTTGGTGTCATCGCAAGTTTTACATACAGGCCAACCATGCCTTCATCCGAGCCACTCACGAAAACATCGAACTGGACAGATCTCTGTGAAGTTCTACTAGAAACTTCTGCCCAAGTTGACATGGACTTTTTAATAGCTATTGCAGTTATTTTACCGGTTCTGAACTAGACGGTGTGTCTCTCCGTCTTGTCTATAAGGTTAGGATGTGAGATGTTGTCACACGCTGTGCCCATTCCTGTTATCTACCTACCAGTTTAGTAAACCAGCCAGAAAAGGAAACGAGGTCAGTTTAGCATGACTTGTACTTAATGAAACCATGCCACTTCTTTATTATTACTGTTTCCCATTGTAAATGCTCACGAGTCACCCCTTTAATGACATATTCAAGAGTTTTGTCAGGATTTGAAGTCAAGCTCACCAACCTATATTTTGAAGATTCTACCCTATCTTCCACTTAAAAAAAACTGGGACATTTAATTATCTTCAGTCCTTTGGTACCTCTCCTGTTTACCTTGATATTAAAAAAAATTGCTGACGGGCTTAGCAATCACATCTATCATTTTTTTTTTTTTTTGATATACCCTATGTACCCTAGAGTATGGTTTACCTGGGGGCTTTTGACTCAGAATCCAGGACAAGCTGAAATGCTTTATTACTACCTTTTTGCCTGTCTTTGGGTTTAACTCCTTGTTTACATATTTTTTCCTATGTGTCCCACTTGGAAGGTTATTCTTCTTGATCAAGAAAACAAATTGTAAAAAGCAAGAGTTGAATAGTTCTCTCAGTTGTCTTCATGCTATTTGTTGAACAGACTTTCAGTCCTCTCTTTGATTTTTCTCTTGCCTTCAACATAGTTAAAAAAGCCCTTTTTGTTGTCTTTAGCATTTACCTTCAGGCTCGGTTCATTTTGAATTTTTGTATTCTGGATACTATCTGTTGTGAAACTTTTCCTATTCACTCCCATCTTTCCAGCTTGCCCTTAGTTTTCCTTGTATTGTATATGTTTGCTTATGTATTATTTCTCCTTGATTAAAATTTAAGTTTCTTAAGGGAATGGTCTGTGTTTTTGTCTTTTTATCCCTAGTGCCTGGCACAGTACTTTCCTCATGTTAGGTACTAAATAAGTATCTGTTAGAATTGAAGAAAACTGAAATTAGAGTCAGGAAGACCCTTGGAATTAGAGAGGGACTCAGAAGTCATTTAGCTCAACCTGCAGTAGACTACCAATTCCTCTCTAGAATGTCACCCGGGAGCATTTATCCAAGTTCCATTTGAAGAAGGGGAAATGACTATTTCTACAGCTCCTCCTGTGTGCCAGGCACTGGGTAAAGCGCTTTACAAATTTTACTACCTTTTGGTGACCTCTAGTGGACAAAGTGTGTCCTGTGACTGCCTCTTCCATTTTGGGGCAGCTTGAATTTATTATAGCTTTAGTTATTAGGAAATTTTTCCTTGCATAGACATAAAATATGCCTCCAAACAACTTCATGCTTTTGCAAAACTTTTATGGAGCAACAGAACTCATACTACTGTTGACAAACATTATTAATGTAATGGTATTACCATAATATAACAGAAATATGTGTCTTTGTGGTATGAAGTTAACTGGATGTGACAATGCTTTACCATCACTTACACCATCACCTTAAAAGGTTTTTTCATTGATCAGGCATGTAGAAACATGGCATTTTTGAATGAGTATTACAGCTGACCAATAATTGTCCCAAGGCTTTTGTAATCTTCGTTGAACAGGCTATATAAACTATCTATTTTTTTTTTCTGTGTATTTCTTGGAGTAATATTTTAAGTTAGATGAAAGCATGCACAATTTATTTTTTAAAAAGCCTCGCTACTGTCCTATAAGAAGTGATGAGCTCAGTGATTTTAGAAAAACATGGAAAGATGTACAAAATAACGAAGAGCAAAATGATCAGAACCAAGAGAACATTGAATACGGTAATAGCAATATTGTTTTAAGAATGACTTTGAGCAAATAAATCATTTTGTCTATTATAAATACTCAGATAAACTATAGAGGACATATGAAGAAAGATGCTATTTGCATCCTGAGAAAGAACCGATAAATAGAAGTATGTACCAAATAATTTTACATATATGCCGGTTTTTGTCTAATGGTAGTCATGTGTAGGGTGGGGAGGAGAGGGAAGAAAAAAAAAAGAAATTGACATGATAATTTTGTTGTTATGTGAAAGGAATAGCGACTTGTGTGTAGTAGATATGCCATTGCATCTATAATCATACTTTTTATTGTGCTATGTTATGGATTTAATCTATATAGGTTTAATGTAATATATAATATGATATATACTTAATATAATATAATGTGATATATATATAATAATATAATTTATTCCATAAATTAAAATTAGAAAAGAAAAAAGCCTCATAACTGTACTTCCTCTTGCATGTTTGATTATGTTTTATAAATAAAGCTTTATGCATTTCAGAATATTTTTCTTAGGTGTACTATAAAATACCATCTTTTCAAAAAGAAAACTTTAAAACTTTAAAAACTTTAAAAACTTTAAACTTTAAAAAAGTTTAACTTTTTTAACTTTAAAACTTTAAACTTAAAAAAAAACTGTTTAGCTTATCTCTCTTACTTATGCAGTTGATTTTTGAACTAGTATAATACTTTACATATTTCCTTTTTGCATGTCATTTCACTAGATGTGTCCCAGTTCTAGTTTTTTGAGATCTTTTTGGATCTCAAATCTATCATCAGCATATTAGTTATTGTCCCAACCTATCATCATTTGGGTAGTTGATAAGTATGACATCTATCCTTTTGTCCAAGTTGTCGATAAACAGTATTGAACAGAATAGACTTAGAGACAGAGTCCTGTGACATTTCATCCTCAAGTTGGCTTTGTTCCATCAATCAGCACTCTGGGGCTAGTTTTTCAAACAGCTCTTTCAAACTCTACCTAACTATTTCCTATCTCCCAGCCCATATCTTTCCATCTCATACAGAAGTATATAGAGAAATCTTGTCAAATGCCGTGTCAAAACCTGGATGTACTTGGTGTACTGCATTCCTTTCATTTGTCAGTAACCTTGTCAGAAAAGGAAATGAGGTTAGTCAGGTCTGACGTGTTCTTGATAAATGCATCTCGATGCATCATGTCATTTTCTACATGCTCAGAAGCCATTCCTTTAGTGATGCATTCCAGAATTTTGTCTGGAACTGCAGTTATATCCACTAGCATATGGTGTGTGGATTCTACTTTCCTTTTTTATTTTTAAGTTGAGACATTTGCTCTTACCCAGTCTGGTGTCCCCTCTTTTCCCCCCACAGTTTTTTAAAGATCCTTGGTAACAGCCTAGCAGTTTCATCAATAAGTTTTCTCAGTATGCCGGGACATAGACCACTGGGAATGGTGAATTGAACTCTTTGGAATTTCTGCTCTACCACTCTGTTTGTCTGGTCTTTTCCATTCAAGTGAGGTATACCTTTTACTCTTCTGAGCTTCAGCTTCTTAATCTGTAAAATGGGAATGACAATACTTGCTGTTTGTTTCATGGGGTTGTAAGGCAAACACTTTCCAAGTGGCAAACCTAAGAAAATTATTTGTGTATTTCCTTTTACATGAACACATACATGCATTGTGTTGAAATTTGATTTTAATCTGAGCTTAATTCAAAATGAGGCCGTTTGAATCTGGTTCTCTGTTTTGCCCCTTCTCCAAATGTTTAGATAACTTCTAGGCAACATTAGGGGTCAGGGACCCTTTTGGGCAGTAATGAAGGTCAGTGATTCCATCCATCCTGTTCGTTTGTCCTGGAAACTTTAAATTTGAAAGAGCCAAGACCTTGGCCTGTAAAAGAAATGTAAAATTGTTTGTCTGGAAGTCTCCAGGATAAGAGAGACCTCGGTAGAAGATATTTCTTATAGAAATCCTAAGCCCACAGTAATCCACATTGATCTCCTCATTTTGAATTGCAGGGCGAGGTCTGCAGCATGATCAACAAGAAGTATAATGAATTCTTGCCTAGCATGCAGAGTGCCCAGGACCTGGTAACCCAGGTGGATGAGCTGTGTGGTGACATTGATGTGCTGAAATCTAGGGTGGAGAGCGAGGTAAGGACAGTAAGCGTGCCGACCTGACACTTGGTTATTTGAGGAAGGCAAATTACTCTCACTCAAGGTTTATTGGAGCAACGTAATTCACCAAGTTGGGGCCACTCTGTGCATCAGTTTCTTCATCTGTAACATGAAAGATTTGCAACAAATGATCCCTTCTAGCCCTAAACTTCTCTTACTGTTCTGTGAAATCCTTGTCCAAAATGAAAAATAAATAAATGAATGAAAGAAAGCATTCATTAAGTGTTTACTATGTGCTATGGAGACATAAAAAGAAAAGCCAGACAGTCCCTGTTCTCAGGGAGCTCACATTCTAATGGAGGCAACCCATATGGAAAGTTTTAGCTGCCAGTCTGATGGAAAAGTCCCATGGTCCTTGGGGCACAGCAGTAGATGGTAATACCTTCTCTTTAATTACCATTTCCACTGATAAAATCATATCACTTTCTGATGTTGAATCGTTTGGTGGGACCAAGGACTTTGGTGGCAAGACCTTTCTTTTCTGGGTCTTCAGTAGCTGGGGCTGCAGTACATGCAGGAGCAGTGGTCAGGCAGCATCTGTGCAAGGGGCTGCTTTCCAAGGTGATGGTCAATGGAACCGGCTGGAAGCATTGCTATTCCCAAGGCTCAGGGTTGGATGGTTGATGACTATTAAGGTGGTCATCTGGCCTGCCTGGTACTTGTTGCTTCTTCTTTCTCCCTCAGGGTACCCTGCTAAAAATCCTTAAGTGGTGTGCAGGAAAAAAAATTGCTTCCTTGGGCCAAAGAAAAGCCTAGTTTTCTTTCTTTCTCGTGGAGCCCCTGGGTGATGCAGTAGCTGTGGATAAAGTACTGGATCCAGGCCATTACTGTAGTCAGGAAGACAAGTTCAGATCAGCCTCAGGCACCTCTGTGCGGTGTGACCCTAGGCAAGTCCCCTTGGTCTGCCTCAGTTTCCTGAACTGTAAAATGGGGATAGTAATAGCACCTACCTCCCAAGGTTGTTGTGAGGATCACATTAGATAATAATTGTAAAGCAGTGCCTGGCGCATAGTAGGTACTTAAGTGCTGCTTCTTTAAGGATAAAAGTGCTTCTCCTGATGCATTCTCAAAACAAGTTTGAAAGTGGAATAAATAATATTTTGTGCTTTTACTTTTCAAAACACGTTTACATGAATTATCTTTGGCCTCAAGAAGAAACATGCAAAGAACAAGAAACTAAAGAATCTCTCAGGTGTTTGTTCTGTGGTCAGTACAGACTCATAGAAGCACAGCTCTCTGCATAGGAAGGACCTCAGACAAACTCATAAAGTGTTGCAGAGCAGCGTATCCATTAAGTGGGCAACATTTGTTTGAAGTCCCCTTGACAGAAGGTGCCCCCTGCATTCCGAGGCAGTCCATTTTACTTTGGATAGTTCTGAGAATTAGCAGGTTTTCCCTTCACCCCTTTGTCTTTTATTCCTAGTTCTGCCCTATTGGGGTAAGCAAAACAAGCCTAATCCTGTCCAAGACTTTAAGGCAGTTGTCTTGTTCTCCATTAAAGCTTATCTTCACCAACCCCATTTCCTTCCAGCTAGTGCTCATGGTATGATCTTTGGGTCCTTGGCCATCCCGGTTGCCTTCTTCTGGATACTTGTTAGTCTTTCAAACAAACAATGTCTTGTACAGGTCATCTGACCAGGGCAGAATACAGCAGGACTGTCACATCTCTAGTCCTGGACACTATTCCTCTTTTAATGTAGCCTAAGATCTTATTAGCTATTTGGGCTGCCATAGCATACTATTGATGCACCCTGAGCTTATAATCCATGAAAACTCCAAGTCTTTTGCAGACAAACTGCTATGTAGCCATGGGGATTTTGTACTTGTGGAGTTTATATTTTTTGGAACCTAAGGGTAAGATTTTACATTCATTCTTTTACGTTTCATTTCATTAGATGTGGTTTGGTGTCCTAACCTCTCCAGATCTTGTGGGATTCTGATTCTCTCATCCAACATGTGTGTTATGCCTCCCAATTTAATGTTATGTACAAATTTGATGAACATATCTACTTAAGTCTTTATCCAAAGAATTGATGTGTTAAATGGCACTGGACAAGGCCAAGCACAAATCCCTGGGATACTCATCTAGAGACCCCTTTCCAGGTTGACTAGAGATACAAGTTTGGGTCCTCTGACAGTCAGTTCAGTTAGGTCCTTATGAAGTCTGGGGCAAAAAACTGAAGACCTACAGGGCACAGTCAATGAGTTCCAAATCTGCTTAACTATACCGTTGTCTGGCTGACAGCTCCCTTTTTGGTCAGCAGGAATAGCATGAGACACTTTGTCAAATGCTTAGCTGAAATTTAGGTAAACAGTGGTTTCTGTGTTCCCTTAATTAACCACTTGAGTAACAATTTCTAAAAGGGAAATGAGGTTAGTCTGGCATGACCTACTTGATGGAGCTATGCCGCCTCCTTATGATAAGTACTTAATTTTGTTTTGGTTCACTAATGATACTTTTAATAGTATTATTTACTATTTTTTTAACCAGAAACCAAAATCAAGTTTGTTTGCCTGTAGTTTGCAGTTTCTGTTTTCTACTCTTTTTGAAAATTGAGACATTAGTCTTCCATTATTTGAACTGCTTCTATTCTTCATCATTTTTCAGAGACTGTTAGCAGTGGCTAAGGCTTAGCCACTAAGCAGTCACAGTTGCCAGTTTTTTTAGTACCCCAGGAGGTGGTTTTTCTGGGACTGGTGACTTGAACTCATTAAGAGCAGCTAGGTACTTTATTAAACGTTTATTAAGTATCTCTTTTGTGCCAGGTGCTGAGCCTGGCTCTGGGGATACAGAGATAGAAGGAAAAATAAGTCCCTGTCTTCAAGGAGCTTACATGCTAAAGTGAGAGACAGAGTACAAAAACATAACCAAGTGCCAGATGGTCTGAGGAGGGAGGGAGAGAGCGCTAACAATGAGGAGACTGAATGACCGCTTCGTCTAGGAAGCGGTACCTGAGGTGATTCTTGAAGGGAAGCTCGGAATTCACAGGTGAAAGAAAGGAGAGGGACTCAGAGCTGGCCTTGGAGAGCCTGTGCAGAGGGATAGTGCTGAGGTCAGGGGAGAGCAGGGTTTTCTATTCTCTTTTAGAACATTAAAGTTTCCAATCCCAACATTCTCCTTGGAAGAGAAAACAGAAGGAAAGAGTTGGGTGGCATTGCCTTCACTCTTATCCGTGATCATTGGGTGATCTCTCCACTCCAAGTTGTAGTCCTAGCCTTCTCTTGATCCTCCCCTTTCCCCAGTGTCCCTTCCCTACGCTCTTTTTGACCTTCACCATTCTTCGATAGCCTGCCTTCCTTCTGCACTTTCACACTCCTGACGCCATTCCTACAGGACAGTGCTTTGCTCGTTTGCAGCTTTTGCCTTCAGTTGTCAGTAATGATGCAAAGCATCACCCATGCCCCTAAGGTCTTTAGTTTCTTGCCCCAGACTTCATAATCTTTAGCAATGCTTTCCAGATTCCTTATGATATAGTATCATTTTTGCCCTAGTAGTGAATTACAAGAAGTAGCTAGCCCTCATCGAGTTTGACAAGCCTTGGGGGTGGGGTTCCTTTGTCACATTTTAGATGTATGCCCTGAGAAGAGAAGAGGCCCTTTTCTTGTAACGTCCTGACAAATAGCTGCCTTCATAGCCTCAGCCAGAAGACTCCAACTACTACAACTCATTTGTTTTACTTCTGACCGTTTCTGGATTATGTCTCACTTGACCTCACCTGTGGATCTATATTATTATTCCTCAGAAGACAAAGAGCTGCTTTCCCCTCAGAGAGTCCAGGGCCCTCCTCTTCAGGAACAGCCTCATACCTATTACTTAGCTGCAAGAGTTCAGTTCTCCTTTTTCTCTTTCTTTTCTGTGTGCCATTTTCCCCCCTCCATCCTCGTGACTCAGGTCAGAATCCTGCCTAGCCTCTATAGATGCCTTTTTTTTTCTTGGAAGGGGGAAGGCAAGGCAGTTGGGATTAAGTGACTTGCCCAAGGTCACACAGCTAGTAAGTATGTCAAGGGTCTGAGGCCGGATTTGAACTCAAGTCCTCCTGACCCCAGGGCCAGTGCTCTATTCACTGTGCCACCTAGCTGTTCCCCAGATACCTTTTTTTCATTTTGATATTGATGTCTTCATTTCATTTAAAAAAGTCATTCTCCTTGAAAACCCAAAAGAGTAGATGATAGGTGTTCCTTGAGACCCTTTGCCTTGTTCCCCTAGGAAGGAGACCCAGCTGCATTGAGTTTTGATTAGTCATTTGATTGTGGTAGACATCCAAACAGTGTACACTCTATTCAAAAATTGCTCAAATATTCTCCCGGTTATCCATCCCTGTTCTCCATAAGTAAAGTTTTCAGCCCTTTGTTGTTCTAGCTAGTAGCTCTGCTAAAATATCTGTGACAGATTCCTTGTGAAGGTCTTCCATTCTAACCTTGCCACCTGAACAGCTACACTTAACATCCTTTCCCTTGTCTTACACTGGCTTATTTTAGGCTCCTCCAAGTTTCCTTCTATTCTTCCTCCTTGAATCCTATTTTCTTTTCCTTTTATCAGAAATCCTTTTCTTTAGCTTCCCTTCAGATCTTCTGGGCAGCTAGGTGGTGCAGTGAGTCCTGGGCCTGTAGTCAGGAAGGCTCATCTTCCTGAGCTCAAATCTGGCCTCAGACTCTAGCTGTGTGACCCTGAGCAAGTCACTTAACCCTGTTTGCCTCACTTTCCTCATCTGTAAAATGAGCTGGAGAAGGAAATGGCAAACCACTCCAGGATCTTTGCCAAGAAAACCCCAAATAGGGTCATGAAGAGTCAGGATATGATTGAAAACGATTGAACAACAACAGGTCTTCTGCTTGAGTTCTCTCTTCTTCAACTCACATCCTTTTCTAGTTATATACAGTGTTATATACAGTGAAATTTAATAGGCTTAAATATAAAGTCCTTTAGTTTGGAATAATAATAATAATAATAGCCCTTATATAGTGCTTTAGGGTTTGCAAAACACTTAACAAATATAATAGTAGTAAAAATAATAGCTCACATTTCACAGTGCTTACTATGTATCAGATACTATGATAAGCGCTTCACAATTATTATCTCATTTGGTCTTTACAACAAAGGGGTGGGTGCTGTTATTATCCTCATTTGGTGAAAATGAGGCTGAGGCAGATAGAGGTTAAGTGACTTGCCCAGGGTCACACAGCTAGGAAGTACCTGAGGCTAGAGTCAGAACTCAGTTCTTCCTGCCTCCAGGCCCAGCATTCTATCCACTGTGCCATTGGGCATGTCAGCTTCCCTAAAAAACTTAGCTGTACCACTACCAGATTGGAGAGATGAAGCTAGAAGAAATTAATGTCATCTTAGACTACTTTGTTAGAAAGTGAGTGAGGAAGGCAAGAATCCCTCTGTACAATGTGATGCTGCTTCGACCAATATTGTTCTGAGTAAAAAAAAATTTTTTAAATAAATTTTATTTTTATTCTGAACTTAGCAAACATCAAATAAAATGGGTATTTCCATTTACACAGTAGAACAGAAAAAGAAGAATGTACACAAAGCTGCATATATCTATTAAGGATAGCTTGCTTTCCTTTTAAGTACATAATAAATTCATTCTGTAGCTTTCAAAACTGTCCTACTTGTCTGGGCCTCTTTCTGCCTTTCCTTTTGTTCTCTGTGTTTTTTTAAAAAACATGCCTTAATCATCTTTTCTTTTTTTCCTTTTTTGCTACCCTGTCCTTATCTCCCCTTGCTCTCTCACTCCTACTTCCTTTGGCAAAACCAAACACACACAAAATCTTTGAAACATGGTCGCAGTCAAGCAAAACAATCCCCTATCCTGTCTACAAATGTATGGCCTTTTTGCATCTTGAGTCTATCACCTCTCTGTCAAGACACATAGCACATTTTGAAAGTATATTTATAAGTTGGAGAGTGTCTAGACAAGGGAATCAGTTTGGAATGGGACTGAAAATGGTGTTATAAGGGGGTTCACTGAAGTAGCTGGGGAAGAAGAGAGTTATCAGGGGTTGGGGTAGAGAGGCGTTGTAGCCATCTTCATGTATTTGAAAGGTTACCATTATCAAAGAAGAGAATGTTTTCATTTGAAAGCAGAGAGAACCAGGACCAATGGTGGGGATTACTGAAAAAATGAGTTTTGGCTTGCCATGAGGTAGAACTTCCTGACCATGACAGTTTCCCAAAATGGAATGGGCTGTGCCCTCAGGGTAAAGTAATTTCTTCATCCCTGAAGGTGATTGAGAGGAAGCTAGACATTCACTTGTGAGGACTGTTGTAGAGGGGATTCATGCTTCAAGTAGAGCTTGCATTAGATGATCTCTCGAATATCCTATTCTATATTTATTATGTAAGCATCATTGATGATCAAAATTTTGACCTTGAGATACTAAAGAATATATAGTCCTTTAAGAGATTAGTTATATTAGGCTATGTTTTACATAATAGGAAATGGGACGAATATATTTTAGAAAGATTTTCAACAAGCATGTTTGAAATAAACACATCTTTTGGTAAGTCTGCTAATCAGAAAATTGACTTAGCAAACTTTCATCAAAGCTTCCAAAAGATTTGTGAATTCATTGATATGAGTATTTTCTTTATCAATGCAATTTACCAGTCTTCCGTGCTTTAAAAGACAATTTCATGAATTTCTGTGGCCCAAATAGTAGCTATCTGTTGGCCATGTTTCTGATGGCTGGGCAAGTCCTCTAACTTATGGACATGGAAACCACTAGGCTTCCTGAAGGCTTTCCAATTTGGTAGGATGGGTAATTGCTTCTGCTCAGCTGGCATGCCTTCAAGAGCTCAGATTCACCGCTGTGCCATCAGAAAGCATCAGCAGTAGATTTACTGGCTAAAATGAATTTTTAATCAAATGTAGACTATTCTGTAGGCCTGGCACAATTCAAGTAATGTGATTGAAATGCATTTCCCCATACCTACCTTATCAAAAGGATCGACATTAATAATGTTTGCATCACAAATTAGTTAAGCTGCTTTAAAACATTTCTTGTGCATTATGTTACACAGAATAATAGGATGTGTATTTTTTATATCCTAATTAGGTACAACAGGACCTTCATGTATCCATTGCGGAATTTACACAACTGAAGCAGCAGCTGGAAAGAGACACAGTCATCCTGAGCATGCTCAAACAGCTTCAAGAGGTCAGTACTGTGGGACTGCGAATTTGGCGGGGAGCAGAGGCGTTCATTCATTTAATGAGCCTCATTGTTGAGGGAGCCTTTTTAGTGTTTTGAATTCTTTCCTGTAAAGCTAAACTGTTAAGTCTTTTCTTCTCTCAGTTTTCCACTGCCATCGAAGAATATAATTGTGCCTTGTCAGAGAAGAAGTATGTTGCCGCTGCTCAGCACCTACAAAAGGTACTGAAGGGTTTCTCCCTAAAATGGGCGATAATATTGTTCTTTCAATTTTGCTTTGTTTTGTCAGCATAGAAAGAAGGTTTTAATTTTTCTGAGCCAAGCTATCTGTTTAACCATAGTGTCCATTTCACCTCCAGGCACAGAACTGTTTGAAGTTGTTGAAATCCAGGAAAGGCTTTGAATTACAGATTTTCAAATCCCTGAGTGTGGAGCTCACGATCCAGAAACAGAACATACTCTACCACCTTGGAGAGGAGTGGCAGAGGCTGGCTTCCTGGAAGCTTCCAGCATCCAAAGGTGATGCTCCTCCTCTGGTCTGGCTTAGCTTCCCATTCACCATGAAAATGTGCTCTGTGTTTTTTGTATTAAAGGCAGAGAAATGTTTGCTTCTTCATCTGAGCTGTTGATTGCATGCTTAATCTGTGTTTAGCCCCTGATATTGAGGGGGAGGTCAGAGAGCTCTGGATTTGAATCAGACAGTCTGGGATATAGTCTCAGCTCTGCCATTTGCTAGCTGCGTGCAAGTCATCTGGCAAGTCGTCCGTCCTCTCTGAGCCTCAGGATACATAGAGTGCTCCCTCTTCCTATTTGACAGGGTTATCTTCAGGATCGAAGGAGATAAGGTAGTGCTTTGGACTTTAGAAGTTCTTTATAGCACCTTATAATGTGAGTTGTTATTACATGAAAGAAATTGTAACCCTCCATCCTATACTCTTGTCCCTCCTCAAAAGAGGCTTACTGTGGAACTGAACAGACCAGGAAAATCCATAAGAAAGGGTTAAATGATAATGCAGAGGCATTTTTGTTGTCAGTCATTTTAGTCATTTAGGGTTTTCTTGGCAAAAATTTTGAAGTGGTTTGCTGTGTCCTTCTCCACCTCATTTTACAGATGAGGAAACTGAGCCAAATGGGATTAAGTGACTCATCCAGGATCACTCAGCTAGTGTCTGAGGCCAGATATGAACTCAGATCTTCTTGATTCCAGGGCCAGCACTCTATCCACTGTGCCACCTAACTGCCCAATCAACAAATTAGTCAGTGAGTGGTTAGTGAGCAGGGCATTGATTTAGGCAAATATAGGCACAAGTCAAGATCCCCACTGGTGAGAAACTTACTGTATAATTTGGGAGCCAATCCAGTAGACAATTTAAGATCCTAAATGGGAAGTACAAAAAGTGAGGACCTTAAGAGTCTAGAGAAGGGAAAGATCATTGAGATCAAATGAGATCATGTATGTAAAGTTCATTTAAAGCCTTGAAAGTCTTCTGGGCTAAGAATTCACTATTTCACAAAAACTGTTGGGAAAATTGGGAAATGGTGTGGCAGAAACTGGGCATAGACCAATATGTTACGTTGTATACCAAAATAAAGTCAAAATGGGTTCATGATTTAGGAATAAAGGCTGATACTATAAGCAATTTGGGAAAGCAAGGAATAGTTTACCTGACAGATTTATGGGAAAGGGAAGAATTCATGACCCAACAAGAGATAGCGTTACAAAATACAAAACAGACAATTTTGATTATGTTAAATTGAAAAGGTTTTGTATAAACAAAGCCAATGCAACAAGATAAGGAGGGAAGCAGAAAATTGGGAGAAAATCTTTACAACTAGCGTTTCTGATAAAGGACCTATATCTAAAATATACAGAGAACTGAGCCAAATTTAAGGAATACAAGTCATTCCCCAATTGAGAAATGGTCAAAGGATATGAACAGGGAGTTTTCAGAGGAAGAAATTAATGGTATCTATAGGCATATGAAAAAACGCTCTAAATCACTACTGATTAGAGAAATGCAAATCAAAACAACTCTTAGGTACCACAGCTCTCCTGTCAGATTGGCTAACATGACAAAACAGGAAAATGATAAATGCTGGAGAGAATGTGGAAAATTTGGAACATTACATTGTTGGTGGAGTTGCGAACTGATCCAGCTATTCTGAAGAGCAATTTGGAGCTATACTATAAAAGGGCTATAAAAATGTGCACACCCTTTGATCCAGCAATGCCACTGCTAGGGCTATATCCCAAAGAGATCATACAAGTGGGAAGTATGTACAGAAATATAGCAGCTCTTTTTGTGGTGGCGAAGAATTAGAAATCAAGGGGATGCCCATCAATTGGGGAATGGCTAAACAAATTGTGGTATATGAATGTAATTGAATACTATTGTGCTATAAGAAATGAGGAGCAGATGGACTTTGTTATAACCTGGAATGACATATACAAACTGATGAGTAAGGGAGCAGAACTGGGAGATCATTATACATGATTACAGACACACACTAGCTGTAAGGACTAACTTTGATAGACTTGACTCCTCTCATCAATGCAAGGTTCAAAGACAGCTCCAAAAGACGCATGATGGAAAAAGCTATGCACATGCGGAGAAAGAATTATGGAGTCTGAGTGCAGACTGAGGCAAACTATTTGCTCTCTTTTTTTTTCCTTTTTTTTTTTTTGGTTTTGTTTCTTTTTTCTCATGATTCATTTCACTGGTTATAATTCTTCATTACAACTGGACTATTATGCAAATAAGTTCAACATGAAGGTATATGTAGAACCTACATTGGATTACATGCCGTCTGGGGTTGGGGGGAGGAGTGGGAGGGAAAGAAAAATTTGGAACCCAAAAACTTGTGGAACTGAGTATCGTAAACTAAAAATAAAAAATAAATTTAAAAAAAAACCTTAAAAGTACTATGTAGATGGCAATTGCTATTAATATCATTATAGGTTGGAGTAGTTTAATGGAATGCCTCATGGAGGAGGTTGACCTTGAGCTGACCTTTGAAGAATGGGGAGGTTATGGGCAGAGTGGAGAGGGAATGATATTCCTCCTGGGGGCAATAGTATAAACAAATGCTTACTCAGGGATGAACATAGGATCATTTGACTGGAGCTGGAAAGGTTTTAGATGTCATTTAGTCCATGCCCCACATTTTAAAGTTGAGGAAACTGAGGCCAAGGTGGGGCTAAGTTCATACCCAAGGTCTTACTTATAGTTAGTGGAGGAGTTGGAATTGAAGTCCTGTGATAATAATAAAGTCCTCATCACTTTACTTTGCAGCATGCTGTCTTTGGGGTGTTTAGAGACAGGCCTAGTTGTGATAGAAGTATCATGAACAGAATAATAAGAAATAGGTTCGATGGAGAGAATCGTGGTAAATTATGGGGCGCCTAGAGTACCAGGCAGAAGAGGGTTCTGAGCAGGAAAATGACAGTGAAATGGACATTTTGGGAAATTAGAGGAAGAGATAACATGGTCCAGTGGAAGAAGCACTAGGTTGGTCACCTCTGATGATGATCTATATATAACCTTGGACAAGTCACCAGATTTCCTTGGCTCAAAGTATCTTGTTCTGTAAAATGACAGGGTTAGACTCGATGGCCTCTGAGGTCCCTTCAGCCATGGGTCTATTATCCTTTGATTTAAGGAAAGGAATACTAGAGACAAAGAGACTGACAGTAGTTCAATAGATATTAGGATCATAGCAAGTCATAAATAAGACTTAGAGTTTACAGATGAGAAAACTGAGTTCCAGAGATTCTTAGTGGCCCATCCAGAATCAGGTGGTAAGTAACTGCCAGGTTTGTATCATTTGTTAAAAGTAAGTAGGGAATGGAGTCATGTTATGAAGTGTTTTCAGTTCACAGCTTTTTAAATTGTACTTGAGCCTTTATGTAAAAACTCCTTTACATAAATGAGGCATCATGAAAGGACATTTATTCTACTGCAACATTTTCTTGCATCTAATTTATATTAATTCGTTGTTCTTTGGAGGAAATATCATTATTTTTCATATCACTACTCACTCCAAAATGTTTCCCATTTAGTTTATATCAGATATTTTGAAGGAAGAGAGCTTTGTAGATTTTCAGGTCTTGTCTGCTGAGCAGATTCGGTTCATCTGAAGATACGATGACAGCTGGGTTGAGTTCTTTGTTAGTTACATACCTTGCCAGTACAGTCTTGTTTTATAGGCTGTCAATACATGGTAGGGGGCAACATAAAGGAGATATGAAAGAAAAATTGAGGTTTAGATAAGACTGCATTTTCTACATTCAACAACATTTATAAAACATCTGTTGTATACATGGCTTCATCTTTGAGCTCTCAGTTAATGTCATAAAGTCACTGAAACGATGTCAAAAATTTGAGGCATTCTGATACTACAGGAACAGATCGATCACCCTTGTATTTCTTACTCTGTTTCGTGGCCCTCCGTCTGTTCCAGACAGATCAGTACTGATCCAAAAAGTGAGCATCAATAGTGGTTCTTTGAGTGTGTGCCTTAGAATCCTGTTGGATGTTGCTGCCAGAGATCTTTTAGTCCAGCATGACCAGTTGTAGAGAAGGAAATTGAGGGCCTGCGAAGCTAAATACCTTCCCTTGGTCCTACAGCTAGTCAGTGGCAGAGCCAGGACCTCGACCCCTTTCCTTTACATTGTTCTCCTTCCTGCCTCATCGTGGTACAAGTTTAGGCTGCAGCTCATTCTCGTATTTACGTGGCAAGAAGGAGCCACATCAGTATGTCTTATTCTTCCCCTCCGGGGAGTGAGGACTGCAAACATCTAGTAGTTGCATCTGTGTGACAGCTGATGATGTTTTGCTTTTTCCTTTGAAGTTAGCAGCTTGGAATCTGCGCTACAGACAGAACTTCACTTGTGTACGGAACCCTCCCAGAAAGAAGATGAGGCCCCTTCCCCACCTATCAGTTCTGTGCTCTTGGCATTTGCTCTTGTTGGCGAGCTGCACACCAAACTGAAGTCGTTCAGTAAGTTGGCTACCTTGTTTCGTGAATGAATGAATGAAATCTCAGAAAGCCTTAACAGAAGGAAGAAGATGGTAGAAACTGAAAGAAATTCTCAGTGATGGGTCTGCTCTGTGGATGTTGGGTTTTGGCCCTGGGGTTCATCCAAGTAGAATTGCCCTGTACTGATCATCTCTTTCACTGAGGCAGCCTCGTTCTTTTGTCTTTTGTTCCTGCAGATTGGTTTAATTAGTTATCAAGGAGTTATACTGTAATACTTCATGTGTGTGATTTCATAAGTGTGGGTAATCCCTCCGCTGATGCAGGCTGCCAGCCCTTCACACTTTTGTGGACTGTTTAGTGAGCTGTAGGGAGCAAAACCATTCATTGCCAAGTATCTATCTGGCAGTGAGCTTCTCTGAACCTAATTAAGGTACTCCTTAGATGTTGATGTATAGCTCATCATGAGGCCTGTACAATGAGCATTTCTGGGTTGATGTTGGACCTGCCAGAGCTTGTGCTTTATTAATATAGCTTTTGTGCAAACTTGGTCACCTCCAGGTCACAATGAAACATTGGATCTGGAGGCAGGAAGATCTGAGTTCAAATTTGACCTCAGACACTTACTAGCAGTGTGACTTTGGGCAGGTCACTTAAACTCTGTCCCCCTCCGTTTCTTCATCTGTAACATGGAACCTTCCTCAAGTGGTTGTGAGGAACAAATGAGATAACGTGTACAGTGCTTTTCTATATAAATGCTGTTATTATTAAATAAAAATCATTAGATAGCCTAGAAACTCCACTGGGTAGCACCCTGTAATAATAGGGGATTATAGCATGCATATCTTTATATAACTTTAGATCCACCTTTGGTGAAATGCTCATTTTTATAAATCTCTTTTAGTAATTTAAAAATTTTAGTGACTTTTAAAACGTGTGTGTGTGTGTGTGTGTGTGTGTGTGTGTGTGTGTTTTTAGGCCAGTTGCTGCTGAAGTGCATCATCAGGCCCCTGGTATCTTACCCATCCCTCCATGCCACAATTGACACCCGTCCGGATGCAGTTGTCTTTCGATTTGAATCTGTGGCAACTGACTTGGAACATTCGTCTCCACCTGAGGTTTTTACAAAGATCAGGCTGGTGCTGGAAGTTCTTCAGAAACACCTGCTGGGTATGTAGGCTGGAAACAGTATCTCTTTACTTTGGAACAGTGATGATACATTGGGTCGTGGATCAAGTGCCAGACCTGCAGTCAGGAAACCTGGCCTCAGACACTTCCTAGGTTTGTGACACTGGGTGAGTCTCTAAACGTGTTTGCCTCAGTTTCCTCATCTATAACATGAGGATAATAACAGCACTCACCTCCCCAGTGTTATATAGCATCTTGCATTATATAAATGCTAGGTATCGTTTTTATTATTATTTTTAAAAGATTCCCAATCTCCAAAGTTGGATACACACCAAGAATCTGAATGTACCTAGGGACTGAGAATGTGTGTGGAGAAGTGGAGGGGTGAAGGGATGGTGGAGGCAAGGATGGGAATCGTGCCTCTAGAGTAGTACAACCTCTCTTTCTCTTCTTGAATCACAGAATTATCAGAACCTAAAATTGCAGGTCTCTCACAGTGTCTTAGGTGTACAATATAATCATACTCTACTTAATGGCATTTATTGGTTCTAGGTAAACATGAAATTAGGTAAAATAGCATTATCAGTCAATAGACATTAAATGACCCTGTTTGAGGTGCTCTGATTACAAAGGAAGTCAGTGTTTTGTAAGAAAGATGTTATAAATGGTCAGTTCAAATGTGAGAATTTGTTTGCTGCATTACATATATTTGTTATATTTTAATTTCATTGTGCAGTTTTAGGGGAGGAAGGGGATAGGTCTGATAATAAATGTGTGCAAATCAATAAAATGGAAGGAAAAAGGTGGGACCCAATAGAGAAAGAGACTATGATAGCCCTTCACTGTAGTTCATAGGGTTTGGTCCCGCAGTTCATCCAAGTGGAATCACTTTGAATGTTTTACCTCCTCATTTAGTTAGCCTTGTTCTAGTTATCATGGCAGGGTTTGATTATAATACATTTATGATGTTATCTCTAAGCCACGTTGATTGGGGTAACGTTATGTAAAAAATACTATTATGTTTGCTACTATCCTTGGATGTTAGGGAGCATTTAACACCCTAAGGCTCTTAGCAATTGATTGTAGTCTGAGATTCTTGTTTTGCTACAGGGAAAACAGGAAATGAAGTGTCCGTAATAATGGTGATGAAGAGTGGGGTAAATAAATGGAATGTTTCAATGAGGGGAAGCACCATCACATTAAGAGCTGTGCCTACAACACAGAAAACCAGTCAATCTGTAAGCTTGTGTTTCATTTGGCAACACTGTTTTAACACTGTAGTTATGTCTGTAACCCACATTTCACATGGTATGATTCAGTAACACACTTGAAACATCTCCTGCTATTTGATGTGAGTTCTGGTCACTGTGCTGCCAGAATAATTTTTCTTGGAGAGGTTTTGCTTTTGTGCTCTTGTCTTCTTTCTTACTTTGCTTTTGTCTTTTTTTTTTAACTTTTCTTTATGCTGTCTTGTTGAATAATCAACCACTTTTAGCTACAAAGGGAAAAGAATAAAAAACAGACTGTCTTGTTGAATAATCAACCACTTTTAGCTATGGATTGAAAGGAATTTTAAAAAGCAGACAGGTGATGTACTTAGAATTTGCTTCCTTGGAAGTCATAAACTGAGTTCTTGTGAAAACAGTATCTACAAGGAGCCTGTCTTACAGTTTTGCAAGTGTGCAAAAGCAAAAGCAAAAAAAAAAAAAGCCAAGACTTTGAGAAATTGCAAGTCAGTCTCTCTGTGAGTTTTCCTTGTCTTCCTTGTCCACTCTTAAAAAGAAAGAGCATACTGTTATCTTTTAAAATATGAACCACTCTCTTCCCATATGATTCTCTCCTTGCTGGATTTTTGCACCATTGCTGTTTCTTGGATTTACTCCAGTTTGTGTATTTCACCTCAGTTTCCTTTGCTGAATTGTCATCCAGATCCCGTCCCCTAACTGTGGGTGTATTCCAGGGCTCTGTCCTGAGCCTTCTCTCTTTTCACTCTCATCAGTTCCCTTGAATTCAGCTGTCATCCGTATGTAGATGACTCCCAGATCCAGCCCCGAGCTCCATATCACCTACTGATACCACCTACTGCCCACTGGACTTTTCAACTAGATATCCCATAGGCATTTCAGATTCAACATATTCAAAACAGTATTCATCATCTTTCCCCCCAAAACTTACTCCTCATCCAACTTCTGTTTTCTGTCAAAGACGACGCCATTTTTCTGGTCTCTCAGGTTCACAGCTGTTAGCTTGAAGCCTCACTTTTCTTCACTCCACATATCCAATCAGTTGTCATCTTGGCTTTTTTTTTTAGGTCTAGAACATTTGTCTCCTCTTTTCTCACACTGCTCAATTGTAGTTTAGGCCCGAAATACCTCTTACTTATTGCAGTAGATCCCCAATTGGCATCCCAGCTTTAAGCTTTCTTTCCAGTCCTTCCATACAATTGCCAAAGTGATTTTTGTAAAGCCTGGGTCTGACCGTGTCACTGTGCTACTTATCATCTCCCCAATCCCCCCACCTCCCTTCCCCATCCTAGTTACTTCTAAAGTCAAACACATACTCATTTTTGGCATCCAAAGCCCTTTACAGATTGATTTTAGACCCATCTTTCCAGCTTTATTTTACATTATTCTCCTTCATGCTGTGGCCCAGCAAACTAGCCTTTTCGCTATTCCTCACACAGGGTGCTCCATCTCTGTCACTTATGCCTAGAATGTACTCTCAGCTCAGCTCAAGTATTACTTTCTACATGAGGCCTTTCCTGCAACCTTCCTTTCCCTTGGGCTCTGTTCTAGTGTCTTTCTTCTTCATAATATCTTTATTTATGTTGAATATACTTGTACATTTTGTGTATGTATACATATGCATATGTGCAATGTATCTGTTTATATATGTGTACACACACATGCATACTTGTGTGAGTGTGCATGTAGTCTCCCATGATAGAATATTAGCTCCTTGAGTTTCGTCTTTTTTTTTTGTCTTTGTAATCACAATGCCTGGCACATATTAGGTTGCTTAATAAATACTTGTTGTTTGATTACATGGACAACAATAGATTGCCACTATAACTGCACCATCAAATTTTCTGGAAAGAGGTCTATAAATGAAAATCATAAATATAGAAAACTGTCTGGGGGAAAAAGTGGTTCAAAGAAGCTATCTTTGCATGTTTTGTTGGTTTTTATTTTAAGGGATAAAATCCTAAATTTTTCTTCCCTCATATTACTAGGAGTTACTCGTTTCTGACATATGGTATTTTCAGTTATGATATTTGACTGACTTATTAGAGTTTCCCTCCTGAAATAAGTGATTCTAGAAGCTTGCTGCAATCTTAAATGCAAATATAATTTTTAAAATTATTTCTTGGAATTATTTTCAAATTGGGGACCATTTTTCTGAAATTGTAGTATGAGATAATAGAAAACATGTTTAAAGAAATTTGATCTGCATTAATAATTCACATTTCTGTGGTGTTTTAAAATTTATGTGAGAAAGTAGCTTTCACAACAGTCCTGTGAGAGGCAGTACAAGTATTTTTCTTTATTATTTATGAACTTGAAAAACATCAAGAAATTCATATTTTCCTATGCAAAGAAGATCAGGAAAAGAGAAGACTACATATAAATATGAATTTCCACTTTATATAGCTTGGATTTGTTTGACTATTTCATATTTAACGTGGTAATTTTAACAGTCTTTATTGTCTGCATCTTCTTCTGAACTTCCTTCTGTACTTTTCTGTTTATTTTAAGAATTATTTATTGATTCTCTTTTCTTTCTTTTTGTATATTATCACTGTCTCTTCTTTTTCCCTTGCAAAAAGAAAAAGAAAAAAGAACAAAAGCTCTTCATGATGATACATAAGTGTAGTCATGCAAAACCAGTACTACATTGTCCCTGTCTGAAAATAGAGGTCTCTTTCTGCACCTCTAGTTCATCATCTCTGCTAAAATATGGTAAACATGATTCATCTGAGTCTTCTGGAGTCCTGATTGGTCATTACATTAATCATAATTTTTAAGTCTTTCACAGTTGTTTTCCTTTACATTGTTATAGTCGTTGTAAAATTGTTCTTCTGTTTTGGCTCACTTTACTCCATAGTAGTTCATACGTGTCCTCCCAGTTTTCTCTTGAATCTGTCCCTTGAAATCGTACTGTTTCATTACATTTCTATACCGTAATTTGTCCAGTCATTCTCCAGTTTTTGGACCTTCACTTTGTTCCTAGCTCTTTGCTTACAACAAAAAAGTGTATCTATGAATGTGTTTGTACATACGGGTTCTTTTCTGATCGTTTGGTGTCTTTGTGGTCTAAATGTGGGTCAGAGTCACAATTTAGTAACTTTTTGGGTAGTTCCAAATTGCTTTCCAGAATGGAAAGCTACTTCACAGCTCTACCAGTAAATACTGCATTAGCGTGCCTGTCTTCCCGTAGCCCCTCCATCAATCGTCATTTTAGCTTTTGCTGTCTTTGACAGCCGGGTGTGAGGTGCAGCTTCTTGACTTGTTTTACCTTGCGTGTTTCTTAGTAGTATTTTGTAGCGTTTTTTTCATCTGGTTTTTTGATAGCTTGCCTTTCTTCTGAGAATGCCTGTTCATATCTTTTGATCATTTTTCTATTGAGGAATGGAGCTTTTTCTAATGTATTTGTATCTATTACCACATATATCATGGATCCCAGACCTTTTTCAGAGAAATTTGCTGCAAAGATTTTTTTCCCCCAATTAATGGTTTCCCTTCTAGTTTTAATTATATTGATTTATTTGTACAAAAACTTTTCAATTTTATGTAATCTCAGTTGTTGATTTTATCTTGTGATTATTTTATTTGGTCAAAAATTCTTCCCCATCTATATTATTATCATTGTCATCATTTTACAGATAAGAAACTGAGGCTCAGAAAGGTTAAGCTCAGTGGTTACACAGCTAGTAAGTCTACTCATAGAATGGTAGATCTAGGATTTGAGTCCAGTCCTAATAATAGTAATAACAACAGATATTTACAGAATTCTTTAAAGTTTGCCTAGCATCTGACATACATCATTCACCACAACCTTATGAGCTAGGTGCTATAGATAGTATTACCTCCAATTTTTCAGATGAAGAAATGGAGCCTCAGAGAAGTTGGAGTGACATGACTAGTCATGCAGCTAGCAGTTGTCAGAGGCATTATTCAGAACCAAGTCTTGACTTGAACCCTCTCTCCATTACACAACAATGCCTTTCCAGAGGACTCTACAGTACACAAGAGTTCATTCTACTGTGTCATATGACTGCTGTGTTTATGCATAGCTCTTTAGCAATACATCTGTTTCAGAGAATGAGACACCATTGTTCTTTTTTAAAAAAAAATTTATTTTCAAAGATCCACTTTCCCTCACATCTCTTTATTGTCTTCATAATGTTATTGTTATTGTATAAATTGTTTTCTTGGTTCTATTAAACTCATTCTGCATCAGTTCATATAAAGTATTTCCAGATTTTTCTGAAAGGTCCCTCACATAATTTCTTTTTGTTAATATTTTATTTAAAATTTTTGCATCTATATTCATTAGGAAAATTGGTCTATAATTTTCTTTCTCTGTTTTGACTCTTCCCGGTTAGGTATCAGTACCATATTTGTATCACAAAAAGAATTTGGTAGGATTCCTTCTTTACCTATTTTCCCAAATAGTCTATTTAGTATTGGGATTAAGTGGTCTTTAAATGTTTGATAGAATTCGCTTGTAAATCTGTTTGGCTCTGGAGATTTTTTCCTAGGGAGTTCATTGATGGCTTATTCAATTTTTTTTTTTTCTGAAATGGGGTTATTTAAATATTTTATTTCCTCTTATGTTAATCTGGGCAGTTTACATTTTTGTGAATATTGATCCATTTCACAAAGATTATCAGATTTATTGGCATAGAGTTGGGCAAAATAGTTCCTAATTATTGTTTTAATTTCCTCTTCATTGGTGGGGAATTCACCCTTTTCATTTTTGATACTGGTAATTTGATTTTTTTCTTTCTTTTTTAAAATCAAATTAACCAAAGATTTATCTATTTATTGATTTTTTTCATAAAACCAGCTCTTAGTTTTATTTATTAGTTCAATAGTTTTCTTAATTTCAATTTTGTTCATCTCTCCTTTGGTTTTCAGTATTTTTAATTTGGTATTTCATTAGATTTTTAATTTGTTCTTTTTCTAGCTTTTTTAGTTGAATTCCCAATTCATTGATCTCTTCTTTCTCTTAATTTATTCATGTAAGCATTTAGAGATATGAAACTTCCCCTAGGAACTGATTTTGCTGAATCTCATAAGTTTTGGTATGTTGTCTCATTATTGTCATTCTCTTGGATGAAGTTATTGATTGTTTCTGCAATTTGTTTTTTGACCCACTCATTCTTTAGGAATAGATTATTTAGTTTCCAATTAATTTTTAGTCTGTCTTTTCATGACCCTTTATTGTATCATGATCTGAAAAGGATGCATTTAATATTTCTACCTTTCTCCATTGGATTGTGAGATTTTTATGCCCTAATACGTGCCATGTCCCACTGAGAAAAAGGTATATTTCCTTCTATCTCCATTCAATTTTCTTGAGGTCTGCCATATTTAACTTTTCTAAAGTTATATTCACCTTCTTAACTTCTTTCTTATTTATTTTTTGTTTAGATTTATCTAGTTTTGAGAGGGGGAGGTTGGAGTACCCCACTAGTATAGTTTTGTTGTCTATGTCTTCCTGTAACTCCCTTAACTTCGGTAAGAATTTGGATGCTGTACCATTTGGTGCATACATGTTTAGTAATGATACTACTTCATTGTTTATGATGCCTTTTAGCAGGATGTAGTTTGCTTCTTTATCCCTTTTAATTTGATCTATTTTTCTCTTGCATTGTCTGAGATCAGGATTGCTACCCTTGCTTTTTTTTACTTCAGTTGAAGCATAATATGCTCTTCTCCAGCCTTTTACCTTTACCCTGTGTGTATCCCTCTGTTTCAAATGTGTTTCTTGTAAACAACATATTGTAGGACTATGTTTTTTAATCTATTCTGCTATCTGCTTCTGCCTCACATGATTTCTTAAAGCACATTAATATTCCATCACATTCATATACCATAACTTATTCACCTGTTCTCCAGTTGATGGGCACCCTCTCAATTTCCAATTCTTTACCACCAAAAAAAGGGCCATTATAAAAATTTTTGTACATATAGGTCCTTTTCCTTTCATTTTGGTGTCTTTGTGGTATAGACCTAGTATTTCAATGAGCATCATTTAATGCTCACTCATTATTGGGACTGATTCTAAATAACTGAATTAAATATAAAAACAGATAATACTGCATGTGGTCTTATGGTGAAACATGAGGATGAATATTGTATTTGCTTCAGATTGACATTTCGAAGCTCTTTATAAATTTTCGGTATTTAAAATAGTTCCAGAAGCTGCTGAAAATTACTGGAACCATTACGAATGATATACAGATAAATGGATCTCTGAATGGATTAATTCACTGAGCAAACATTTATTAAGTGCTTACTACAAAAACATTTCAGAGATTAAGAGAAATTGTAATTTTTCTTGTTATTATGGCTACTTAACGTAGGACACTGTGCTAGTTGTTAGGCGAGATCCAAAATTTAGCCCAGGGGATTGTCATAGGAATTACTGAATGAATGCAACTCAGTACATCTAGTGAAAGGACGTGTCAGTGTGATCGATAGGTACAGGCTTAGAAAAGATAGAATTATTAGAGAAGTAATGCAAGGGGTGGAACAGAAATATCTAGATTTACTGTGATTAAGAAGGATTAATCATACAAAAGTTAAAGGAAAGCTTATAAAACCACTCAGTTTTGGCATGAAAGGATAAATAAAAACTAAAATAAGTAGCTGCAACAAGATTAAGGCAAGGAATGTATTTGTAGTTCCAGTTTTTAGTTTCTTGCTATTATGAAATGATATAAACCTAAAAGCATGTAATATCAAATGTTGGTTAATGACCAAGTACTGTTAGGTGCAATAAAAAGAGAGTAGTTTTCTTTGTACATCCTCCTCCGTCTTCTCCCTTGAGAAGAAAGTCAAGAAAATTAATATCCTGTGTATGCTAACCCCCTCTTGGCACATGTACCTTTTATTCTGCTTCTAAAGATCAGCTCCTACTTCAGAGTATGCTTCTTTAAGCAAAAATGAGCTTTGTTGTTGCCTGGGAAGGATTAAAAGAAAGGAGGCTACTATGGTTTAGAAGAATGGTAAAGATAGTCAGTAGACATTCTTTTATCACCTTCTTGTTTATCTTTGCAGGTTAGAATCTTACCAGGGCTAGGAATGTAGGACTTTGGCCCTTCCCTATTATACCTCTTGCAAATCTTCTGATCATGCTACTCTTGTAACATGTAAATTTGAAAGGAAAGAACATCTTAAACACAGTCAGTAGTCAATAAGCATAAGTACCTGCTGAGCCAGGCACTGTGCTGAGCGCTGGGGATACAAATACAAAAAAAGATGGTCCCTTCTGTCAGCTTCTAATCTAATGGGGGAAGACACACAAAAAAGCTGAAAAGTGGAGTCGGGTAGGGGGGCAAACATAGATATTATGGAAGGTTGTCATGTGGAAGAAGGAGTAGATTTGTTTAGTTCTGGAAGGTAGTTTGGCAGGTAAATGGAAGTTAGCAGGGAGACAGATTTCTGTACAATGTAATGAAAAACATCTTGTTAAAAAATGGATTGGCCACCTCATGAGGTAGTGAACCCTGTGTGATTGGATGCCTTCAAACTGGATGGTAGCTTGTCATGAATATTGTTGAGGAGATTCCATGCTTTTTGTAGGGGTTGGAGTCCTGAGGCTCCTTCCAAAGGTGATATATGATTTCAACCCCTTTTATGTTCAAATCTTATACCTCTTTGCGTTGTATATAGTAGGTACTAAATAAATGTTCATTGAAGATTCTTTTTCAAGAACTTTCTAATAGCTCCCCATCTCTGGAGGCATTCAGTGGCTATGTAGGCATGTGCCAGGGATGTTGTAGAAAACATTGGATATTGGATAAGAGGTTAGACTCAGTTTCCAAGGTTATTTCTGACTCTGACGCCCTGATCTCCCACTCAGATTATAGAATGATTCATAAGCTCATAACCCTCTCATTTTACAGAAGAATAAACTGATATTTATTAAAAATCTTCCCAAGATCACAGGTAGCAAGTGGGAGAGCTGGGATTTGAACCTAGGTCCTCTGATTTCAAATCTAGCGCACTTTCCACTATACCACATTGCTCTATCCTTCTTTCTTCTCATGCACAATTTTACATAAAACATATTTCGCAGTAAAATGAAGGACTGCTGTAGAAGGGGAGAAATATTAGGAGATTTAGGTTATTTTTGCTCCTGTTAGTATGGATCTGGTATTCTTTAGTAAATGAGGGTGAAAATCTCAAAAAATAGTGAGGATTGCCAAATATATTATCATATTTGGACCTAGTTGCTCATGTAATGACATTCTCCTATTTCCCCTCTCTCTTCCTTAGTAATGGAGGAAATTATGTGAATCAATGATAAAATACATACCTGTAATTTTCATTGGGGATTTTCAAAACTCCCGAAGGATTACTTCTACAATAAATTAGGTTGTAAGGTTTGTAAATTAATCATTAAAAAAACAACAGCACTTTTTTTAACTGTTGTAAAATAGTAGCTTGGGATGCCATAGTGAATAAGCTGTAGCATCTACACTTGGAATATTGTAGAATATAACCTGATGGAAAAGGTACTTGTGATCAAAAAAACAAACTTCAGACCGGCAACCAGGTCATGTGGTTCTCATCCACGTCATTTTAACCAACAGGTTGTCTAGTTGATGACCAATAAGGATTTTTTTTTTTTTGCCTGAGACTTATATGTTTGTTGTAGCAATTTAAAATTGAGTGATTAAATCTCATCAGCTCTCACCTGGACTACTGCAATAGTTTCCTATTTGGTCTCCCTGCCTCCAATCTCTTCCTCATTCAGACCTTCCTCAATGCAGTTGGCCAAAGCCATTTATCACTCCCCTATTCAGTAAACTTCAGTGGCTCCCTGTTGCCACTAGGATAAAGTATAAATTTCTTCAGACTTTAAAGACCATCACAACCTGACCTCAATCTACTTTTTCAACTTCATTGTTTATTATTCCCCTTCATGGGTGACATGATGTGGAAAGACACGTCTGAGTGTCTCGTTAAAGATTGTTCATTCCAACAAACAGTAGCAAGTTAGAATAGCATGAAGTGATAAGAATAGATGTGCCAAAGAAGTTGCAATGGATTGTAAGTCTCTTTCCCATGTGCTAATGTTCAGTCAAGCTGGCCTTCCGCTTCGCGTCTTATACATGACCTCCGTGTTACATTTTTGTACCTTTGTTGTGAGTGCCCCCAGAGCCTGTAATCTACTTCCTTCTTATCTCCCTTTCTTAGACTCCCTTGTTTCCTTCAAGACTGTGGTTATACACCACACCTTTTTCATCGTGCTCTTCCTGATTTGCCCAGTTGCTAGTGCCCTCTTTCACCAAACAATTTTCAATTTATTTTGAATGTGTTCTGTATCTACTTCTTCATATGTATGTATTACATCCCCTAATAGAATATAAACCTCTTAAAGGCAGGAATTAGCTCATTTTTGTATTTCTGTCTCTCGCACAATGCCTGCCACACAGAAGATTGCTTTTAAAATCCTTGTTGATTCATTATCACAGTATACGTTATGAGAGCTTGACCTACCTATAGGTAATGTGTGGCATCTACTGAAACAATAGATCTAGGATCTGTTATTTATTTTTTTAGTTCTGAGTAGGGAAAAATAGTAGACTCTTGGCAGGATGAATAAAAAGTGGAAATGTGTAGGGTATGAGAAAAAAGACAGAGAAAAGAAACAGGTAGATTTGATAAAGAGTTGAAAAACTTTATTGATGATGCTTTGAGATATTATGAAGTACCCTGGAACTTGTGAAATTTGAAGATGCACTCATTATTGCCAAGCCCAATAATGCTGCAAAGGTTGTATGTTATACATTAACCATTTAGCCCTCAAATGTAAGTTAAAAGATTAACACCGTAATGCACGTAAGAATGCAAGAATATTGGAAAATTGCCAAGAAAAGAATTAGTGGGATAGAGTTGGAATAGAGTGGGTGAGTGGATTCTGTTCAATGAACTTGATATCATGCTTTTGACAAATCAACAAAAAAAGTGGTGCTTGTGGATAACCCCAAGAAACTGTTTAGAGGGGTAGGTGAGCAACAGCTTTGGCAGACGTGCCAAAATGGATGTGGAAATTGAAGGATATTTTGGTAAATAAAATTTGTCATCTTAGCAACTGGAGAGAGAGCAAATGTCATCAAGTACCTGGGTGTCATCTTAAATAGCAGCACTTACATACACTTATGGAACCAAATTACAGTTCAGTGGCAGATGATTATAATGTAGTTGGCTAATGCCTTATTTTTAGTTATGCTGTTTGAAGAACAGATTTCTCTGAGCAGCAAAAATATAATAATAGTAATTGTGGAGAATACATTGTCCATCACAGTTGGTTTAGATGGTGGTAGAATTGTCTGAACTCTTTCCTTCTACGTTCACCCTCCCACCATCTTAACTTAGAAAATTCTAGAAGACTGAAGGAGAGAGGCTGTAGAAAAAAAAAAAACAACAACACAGGAATATGATATAATTTCTTGCCTTGAAGTTTGCTTGTAAAGATATGCCTTTTTCTTTTGAATTTAGACTTGCCTCTTGGTGATGATTTGGAAGATGAAAAAGTACCTAAGATTGTATTGGCAGAGATTGTGGGTGACATGATCTGGGAAGATATGTCTGAGTGCCTCATTAAAGATTGTTTGGTTTATTCCATTCCAACAAACAGCAACAAGTTAGAACAGTATGAGGAGGTAAGAACACAGATGCCAAAGAGATGGCAGTAGACAGTTGCTATGGATATATTTTCTTTTTTCTTTATAATTTGTTGTAAATTAAGAGGATCTTTAAATGAATTAAATTATTAATTATGAGCATAGTGAAATCACTTATGATACTTTTCCCCCATGGTTTTTCCTATCCCTTTTGGACATGTTCTTTCCTAGTTAGAGAGTTATTAATAAAGCCTTTTAAATACTGATCATTTTTAATGTCTGCCAGTTGTGAAATACCTGTTGATTCCATTATTTCCTAGAATGTCAAAGTACACCCATGCATTTTAAAGATGTTTCCAACCTTGAAATTACTTAGAAATTTCAACTGAAGATGTTTACAAATAGTTTAACTCTAGAAAATAAAGGCTCTAAAATGACCAGGCATATGAGTTCACACATTCTCTCCGTGTGCTGGTCATTCCTTTTTGCTGTTTTTGTTTCGAATGAAGTTTTCTTTGTTTTGCTTTTTCATTTCTCAGCCTGTCTCTGTCTTTCTTCCTCTTAGGTGATACAGTCCACTGAAGAATTTGAAAATGCTCTTAAGGGCATGAGATTTTTAAAAGGCGATACTACTGATTTGTTGAAATATGCCCGGAATATCAATTCTCATTTTGCTAACAAGAAGTGCCAAGATGTGATTGTGGCAGCAAGAAACCTAATGACTTCAGAGATTCATAACACTGTAAAGGTGCCAGTGTTAGACTTTTTATGGTATATTTGGGAAACAGCTAATTGGTGAAAGAAGTCAATTTACAGTTCTTAAGTTTTTGCTCAGGCTGATATGATATTTAGAAATTTGTTTCAGTATACACATGTGACAGATGTGCATAGGCCTTACACAGTTATGAAATCCCATGATTGCAGCATTTTGAAATAAACAAGTTCCATTAGCACTCAGGTTTATGACTATTCCAAAGGAAATTTTTGTGGTTTTTGTATATAAGATACTAAAAATGACCCTGAAAGAGCCTTAAAAAGTGTAACTCACATTCAAGATCACTTAGCTCCATCATATCCTGCACATTTTTTTCCTTAAGTTATAATTTCTTAATCAGATATCTTTTGAGTGCCTGTTATATGCTGGGTACTTCTTAAAGCCAATTTTGATAAAAACACAACTTAGGATAAAGAAGAGTTTCTTTGGATAGATTGGTTAGTTTTTGTTTCCACCACACATATGATTGAGATCTTCTCTATGTCCCTGAGGCTTCAGTCTTTCTTATCTACTTTTTGTTACTACTCTCCCACTGTGTCCACTCTAGTGTAAAATACTCAGTAAATCATTTAAATTATTTTACTGCAGTTTGAGGGTATGAATTATAGAATGAACAGGATAGATTGCAGGTATGAAATTGTGTTACTTTAGCTTGACACATGTATTCCTGTAGGTCAGGTTTTTAAAGTTGTTTTACTTGGTCACAAAAAATAAGGTCCTTTCTTTTTTTCTTTTTTTTTTTTTGGTTTTTAAATTTATATTTTGAATTTATTACATGTTTAAAAAGAAAAACAAGTTTTACATAATCAATTTACAATTTCTTATTTGGTGCTCTCCTTTTGTTCCCCAATATACATGGAAATGTTCGTTTTGTGTTTGTAAAGTTGAGAATTAAAAAAAAAACACTGTTACATATAACCCTTTTATTTTGCAGTCCCAGAACTGTTAACTGACTTTTGTATGTGTCTCATCTCTTCTACTACTCTATAAAAACCCTGCAGTTAGTTGTTTAGTCAATTACTTGTGTCCTACTCTTTGTGACCCCCATTTAGGGTTTTCTTGGTAAAGATACCATGGCAATTTGTCATTTCCTTCTCCAGCTCATTTTACAGATGAGGAAACTGAAGCAAAGAGGGTTAAGTGACTTGCCCAGGGTCACATAGCTAATAAATGTCAAGTGTCTGAGGCTGCATTTGAACTCAGGTCATCCTGACTCCAGGGCCAGGCATGCAACAAATGTTTGTTGAGCTACACAGAATTCAATAAACCTAGTCAGGCAGCCTATGCTCAGAAATGATGAAAGTTATCAGTTATTGGACATGATGATGCAAGAGTTTTAAAGTCAGAGAAAGAAACCAAACCTATTCACAGTATAGACATTTTCTGAAACGATCAAAAAAACCACTAAATTTTTTTAAAAAAAGATTTAGACAAAGTAGGAATGAACATACGATATGCAAAAAACTTATTTAATTTCTTTACTTTTTTTTGTGATGGTCAGGTTTATGTGCAAGTAGGACAGAGAGAGAAGTGATCCCAAAGAGGAATGTTTGCACACACCACAGCAGTCGAGCCCAGCCATCTGTGATACCTTTTTTATTGCACAGTATCATAGCATACATGGCTTCTCCCATATGAACCAACCAGGCAAGCGAACACCCATAATATATGAGTACGAAATGGTTATCCACCAAGTACTGAGTAAAGAGCCCCAGAGGTCCAAGTTTCTGGTAGGGGACGCTCTGAGGCCAGTAGGCTACCAATGTGAGATAACTGAGGGACACCGTGATCGCTGCGAACCAGGGGAGACTGCCTCTCTTGAAGTAGGCTGCACCGCTCCCCGCTGCCCCCATGGTCATCAGGCCTTGCACTGTCAATAAGGTCCTTTCTTTTCTGGACCTCAGGTCTACCCTTCAGTCCTAGGTCAAAACTACTATCCTTGAAAGCTCCTCTGAACCTCATGTTGAATTGCCTTTTCTCTGGGGACAGAGGATAATTTTAGATCCCCAAAGTTGCTTCCATTGCAATAACTCTTCATCCTTCCTTTATAAACTTCTTCACTGTTTCTGTTTCTCATGACCTTGCTCTAAACACTTTCCCTTTTCTATCTCCAATTTCCCTGAAGAATTTGTTCAGCGCTCAGCCCCATGCTCATCACCTCCTGAAGTTTCCGTTCTCAAATCCCTTTGTGAATCCCCCTCTATCTTCCTCAGACTCATCTTTTTCAGCTGCGTGTCTTCTAATCTAGTTTCTCTCTTCAAGAATTTTTACAACTTAATCATATTTCATTTACTTTGGCTCTGATTGTACTTGAGTTTCTCAAACTACATATTATTTGAGGATGGAATAGTGCAAATAAGTAAATTTCTCACATGAAACTAGCATACAGTTGAGGAATAGTCCATGTAAATATTTTGGACAATTAATGTGATATTGTAAGATGATAATGAATAAAACATTAGGCCAACTGTAGCTTTAATGATCTAGCAAGATGATTTCCTGAAGATTCTGTCCTCATGTTGGGACAGGATATCCTTCATGTAAAAGCCGGGCCAGTTTCATAGCTTTACATTCCTAAGTCATTACAGATGAGAATGTCCATATTCTGTACTGTCAAGTAAGTTTGCTTGTTTTTTGCTTGTTTTCTGCCCTATGATTGATAGTCATTAGGGCCTAGCTGTACTTAACTCAGATCTGAAAATTACTCAATAGGAACCATGGCTTTTTTGATAGAGGAGTAACTTACATGGGACCCTGCCACATTATATGCTTGTTTCTGAATTACTTTGTAGACATTGAATCTTTTATGTTTTAATCTTAGATCAGTCCAGAGTCTAAGATAGCTCTGCCAGAATTACCAGCCCCAGATGAGGGTAACAAGCTCAAAATGCAAAAAGCGTCTAAAAGTTTGCACAATGAAATGATGAATTTAGACCCTGAAAATAAACTGGGTGAGCATTCTTTCTCTTTGCCAACGTGCCGGATCAGTGAATCTGTGGAGAAACTGATGGAGCTGGCCTACCAGACTTTATTGGAAGCAACAACTAGTAGTGATCAATGGTAAGAATTCTGAATTTTTTGCAGGAGTTTCTGACTTGTTAGAAGCTGATATCTAAATCAGAAGTGTGTTAAAAAGAAAGTCAGTTGGGGTTTTGTACTTGTGGGAAGATAGAAGTCTCTCCCTTACTCAAGGTTAGCCTCCTGCGCCCCTAGCCAGTGACCACATGAACCTCCTTCTCCTTGCCATTGCTTGGGATTTCTTCCCTAAGGGAAAATTGTACTTGTCCCTCCCCAGGCCTGTCAATATTCACAATCTCCCATCTGTCTTCTTGCTCTAGTCCCCTTCATCCCAGAGCATCTAGGAGAGAAGAAAGATGGTGGTGACCTGCAACCTCATCATGACCAGGAAGTGACTCCATAGTGGCCAGGGTGGCCACCTGTATGTAGCCACTTACCAAGCAGTTGATGGCACAGTTGGATAGAGTGCTGGGCCCAGGATCAGGAAGACCTGAGTTCAGATGTGACCTGAGATACTTAATAGCTGTGTGGCTCTGGGCAAGTCACTTAGCCTCTCTTTGCCTCAATATCCTCAACTGTAAAATGGGGATAGCACATAACTTCCTTTTGTAAGGATCAAATGAGATAATATTTGTAAAATTTCTCGTGCAGTGCCTGGCAAATAACAGGTACTTAAGAAATGTTTATTGAATAGAATTGAGATGATGAGTACGGTTCCATTTGTATCCTAACTCTGGAGACATATGGTTCTTTTGGCACATAAATGCAACTATAATTGTTTCTGAGCTATTCGTGCAATTTTAAAAGTATATTTTAAAAGGAGTAAATGTTGAGTGAGCAGGTTAAAGAACAGGAGAGACCTAGACCTTGTTTCCTAGGGCCTATTATTCTCTATTCAGAGCATGCCAAAATGTGTTTCACATTTACCACAGAATTTCTTAGTTCTTTTCTGCCCTCCTAGCTAAAGAAAAGAAGTGGTGCCTTTTAGACCAGATTGAATTACAGGCTAAGTTTGCAAAAGCTTGAATCTGCCTGTCCCAGCTATTGTTGTTTTGTATGTAAATAGTAAAGCTCTATTTTGATTAAGGCTCAGTTTTGATTAGAGTTTAGCTTTATCAGTTTGTCGCTACCCTTGGGCTTCTATTTCAGATTCCTTCGTACATTGTCATTCTTTAATCTTGTGCTTCTCTAGAATGTACACTCATACCAAGGTGTAAGGCAATTATTTGTTCTGCTCCAGTTTGGCTGGTAGGGAAGGGACAGCTGTCCCGTCTACATATCAGAGCATATTTATTTACATTTCTTTAGCTTAATCATGGCTGTGATATCCTTAGACCTCTCTGGAATTCAAAGTATCTGGCTTGTTGGAAAGGAAGGAGATGTGGAAGTTTGTGCTCTGATCTGGTAACATACACAAAGCTGAATGTTGCCCTTTTTATGAATTTTAATAATGACTTGAAATTGAAGGAGAGAAGATGATTCAGAGTCCATATTGGAAATGTTAGTTCATCCTTTTGCATTGTGGGAGAGGGGGTAAGATGGATGCTTAAAGTCAGACTGTTACTGAAAGAGCCAAAAGAATCCCTTTATTGATGTTTTGCCCTTTACAGTTAAGCATCACTGAGAAAGTGACATTTGCTTGAGGCTTAGCTCCATTTGTTACTGAAGAGAGATACTCTGGGTGCCGGAGGACACAAAATGATGGAGAGAAAGGAGGTTTTGTGTCTCTAATGCATCCATTGAAATTGTTAGCCTGTTGAGATTAGTTAGCAAGTTATGACTGGCAATTTATATCTTCCAGCTAGGTTAGCCATGCTTCCCAGGAGTATTGAGTCAACTGTTCTTTGCAATCCAAGTCTCCCCTGGGCTGACAACTGCTGCAATTTAAAAAAAAAAATTCTGACGCATCATTAGGAATGAGCAGATTCCATTTTCTCTGAAATGATTGCATTTGGAGAACTGCCTTTCATTTAAATCATTCTTTTCTCTCTCCAGTGCTGTTCAGCTTTTCTACTCAGTGAGGAATATCTTTCATTTGTTTCACGATGTTGTGCCAACATATCACAAGTAAGTACTGAACAGGAAGAGGAGTTTGTGCCTCATGCTGTACCCTAAGTGTACATCTGAAAAATTTGCTGTAAATCACTGTTTTCTGGGTCATATTTTCTCTTTTCTTCTCGACATACGTCATTTCAAGTATGTGTTCTTACGGACAAGATTTTAGTTCTAAGACTTTGTTGAAAACAGAATTTATCAAACCCTTTGAAAGCACATTTATAGTTTCAGCCATCATATATGGGTTGTTTAGGCTGCTTAGCTCTTCTTCCATATGTGCTATGCCCACTTCATGGCCATTTCTTGGCTTCTACTGCATGCATTCCCATCAATGGGAAAGAAAACACAGGTCTCAAATACTGCTTGTTTGCACCTTTGGCAAAGGACTTGGGCATGTGATTGAGAAGAATGGAGAAAAAATTCTTAGTCATGTGGTCCTGCTGAAACTTTTGTTTCTGATGTGTATGTAGCAGCATTCTGCTTTGGTCATAGTGCTATTTCATTTCTGAGCGTCCTCTTGGATGAGCCCAGGCTTGTCTTCTAGGAAGAGTGCGGTCATCCTCATATAGGTAGTTCTTTATCTTCCTCTAGTGTCATTGTCTATGGAATTCTAAGTATTTTCCTTTTGTTCCTGAGAAAGTGTTAACAACTACTTTGGGGAGAGCAACATTATATAAATATTCATTCACATTTATTGCTATGAATAAGAAATAACATTTCAGAATGTATTCAGACTTTCAGGAACACTGGCAAGTTGTATCCTGCTAGTTAAGTTTTACTGAGCCTCAGTTTCCTTTTCTGTAAAATATTGGGGTTGGACTAAATTTTTTGAAGGTCCTTTCTAGTTCTGAATCTGTGTATGGGAAATATTCTAGTTGAGTGAGGTTGGGTAACCACTTTTCAGGAACGTTTTTAGCTAGATTCATGATTTTGGTACAAGGTGACCTATGAAATACCTTTCTATCTTTGATTCTGTGTTTTTTTTTTTAATAAGAGAATACAGTTCCAAAGTCTTTCAGTTCATTGGGGCGAAGCAGCTTGAAGAGGCCAACAGAAAATGTCTATGAAAGGACTTGTTGGTTTGAAGGCTCTCAGTAAATGCAAGTTAGGATATCTGTGGAAAAGTGGGAAGGTAGAGAGAAAAAGACACTAGCTCTGGAGCCAAAAGACTAGGGTTCAGCCTCGGCTCTGACCCTTCTTCGCTATGAAGCCACAGGGAAAGCATTGAACTCTGCCGAGCCTCAGTTTCCCCATCTGTAGAATGGACATTGCTTGCAGGACCTAGCTAACAGATTTGCTGTAGGTGGGAACTTTGTAAACCTCTAAGCTCTTCTATAATAAGTGGGGACTGTTATTATTGTCAACAACAATAATAATTTTGAGGGTTTTTTGATGTCTCATTACTCTCATTCTGTCCTTCATTATTTCTTCTCTCAGTCTGTAGAGGGTACCACCTTCCTTCCAGGTCACACATTCACAACCTTAGATTTCTCCTTACCTCTTCTTTCTCCTTGAGCCCTCTGTCTCTAATCATGTGCCAGATCTTGTCGATTCTCCCTACACAAGGCCTCTTGCGTCAATGTCCTTCTTTCCACTTACACAGCCATCCCCATAATTAGGTCCTTGTTGCCTCCTGTCCAGACTCTTGTGATCATCCCTCCTTGCACACCCTGTCTCATGTTTTCTCCTCCAGTCTGTCTTGCACATAGTTTTCAAAGTGGCATCACCCAGGCTCAGCTCGGCCTTGTAACTTCCCTGCTTAAAAAGCTTGTCTCTGTGGTAAAATACAGATTCCTCTGCTTGGCATTTAACCTGACTTCCCTCTTTTCAGACTGGTCTGACTGTGTTCCACCTGGCCTGGCCTACTTAATGCCGCTTAAAGCCATTCCATCTCTTTTCTCTGTGCACAGACTGCCTCCCGTGCCTCGGTTTCTGTCTCTCTCAACATCCTCTTGTCATCCTTAACTGCCTTCAAGGCTCAGCTCAGGTGCCACTTCTTATACAAAGTCTGTCCTCTTGTTCCCGGTTGCTAGTTCTCTCTCTTCCATAAGTGATCTTACATTTATACATACATGGATGTAGAGCCGGATGGACCATAGAGACCATTTAGAACAACATCCTCCCAATTTACAGTTGTAACTTAGGCCCCTTAAGTTGAGTAACTTGTCCAGGGTTTATAGGAAGTAATTGATAGTGGCAGAATTTGAGTCCTATGTTGTCTGACTGTATAAATAGTGATTCCTTTCATTTTTAGCCATGGGTGACAGCCTCAGGTTTAATCTTGGCCAAGTCGCCTCCCTTGGAATGTTTCTGTAGAGGCTGGTGGAGCAGGGAGCTGGTTCTTTAAGTTCAGGACCTGTGGGGAGGGAACTGGCTTTGACAGGTTTGGTGGAGGCAGGGAGACTATGCGTCTGTATATTGAGTCTGTCCACTTGTGTACGTGTTGTGTCCTTCCAGGAGAATGTAAGTAGGGCCTTTTATTGTCTTTGTGCCCCCAACATGACACCAAGCACATTGCTTACACCAAGCACATTGCTGTGTCCTGTAAAGTAAGTGCTTAAAAACTGCTCGCTGGGTTGAATAATGTTCAGTAAATGCATCGCATTTTCCTTTTGAGGATTTCTTTTCCCACTGTCTTACATATTCACTATTTTAAGACCTTCCTTGGAAACTTGTCAAGTTTGGCCTCCTACTCTTCACAGTTGTCTCAGTATGTATTTAACTGTTCATGTAAACAAGCCATTCCTGTTTATCTGTTTAAAGACTGACCCTTTAGTGAAGTTTCTGCAGCATAAATTAAAAATACAAACAAACCAAAAATCTTCTAGTTTTCAGTCTCCAGAATTTGTTTTATGTTTTGTGATTTAAAAATCACTATGCACTTAAGTCTCAAAGATTCTAAAGATTTGTCAGCTATATGTTTTTAACGACATGTCAATAAAAGTACTTGCTCCTTAGAAAGAAGAATCATTTTGTAATGTAAAGAATTTGTAAGCCTATATCTCACTAAAGGGGGTTGTTCTGAAAAACGCATACCTGTTGTCATCTTACTGCAGAGGAGAAATCTGATTACTTTTAATTTTTGTCACATTTGCTTGCTTGAGTTTGAAGTTCTCATTGCATCATGCATGTAATCATTTGAACGAAAAGGTAGGAAAGCCTTTGGCCGAGCTAAAAATCACATCCCCAGGTATTTATCCAGACATTTGATCTTGGTGGTATTTCTGTGGCCAGGAATATTCTTCACTTTTTAAATGCATTGAATTTCTCTCTTCTGGCTTTATGACATTGGGAATATTTCCTAGATGGTTGACTACTGACTCTTAAGCTTTTGGTACTCTAAACTTACAGTCAATTGAAAATTAATTCGTTGAGTGTCCACTATTGTGAGAAATACAGTAAAAGTTTAACATCAGTTCCTGCCCTCAGGAAGCCAAAAATCTAGTTGACGAGGCAAGACACAATTATTGACCAATTAAGTGTTAAGCCCTGTGAAACTGACTATAATTGAAAAAGTTTAGAGAAGAGAGAAGTCAACTTGTATTGACAACTACGTTCACTCTGTTACATTGTAAAGGCCATTATGTACAACTTCACTGCATTCTTTTTAGTGTAAATTTTCTTTTTCAGTGAACACAGATCTGCCTTTTCCTCCCATCTCTCTCTTCTCCATTGAAAAGGAAAGAAAAATAAAATCTTTGTAGCAAATATGCATAGTTGAATAATAAATATTCCTGTATTGTCCATGTCCAAAAAATATATGTCTCAATGTACATCCATCCCCTCTCAGGAGATGGGTAGCATATTAGGATTCCTCTGGAATTGTGGTTCATAATTGTATTGATCAGAGTTCTTAAGTCTTTCAAAGTAGTTTGCCTTTACGATGTTGTTATTATATAAATAATTCTGTTCTCCTGGTTCTGCTCACTTTACATCAGTGCTTATAGATCTTCCTACGTTTCTCTGGTCCATTCATCATTTCTTACAGCCTGATAGTATTCCATTACATTCATGTACCACAGCTTGTTCAGCCATTCCCTAATTGATGGATGGATCCCCTTAATTTCCACTTCTTTGCCATTACACGAGAAGCTGCTATAAATGTACACACACACACACACACACACACGCACACACATGCACACACACACACACACATTTTACTTATGGTTCCTTTCTTTGAGCTCTTTAGGACATAGTTCTAGTAGTATTGTTGGGTCAAAGGGTATGCACAGTTTGGTAACTTTTGGGGCTTAGTTCCAAATTGCTTCCAGAATGGCCAAACCAGTTCACAGCTCCACCAATAGTACATTAAAATACTTGTTTTCCCCCCAGACCCTCTAGCATTTATCATTTTCCTGTTTTTTTTTAAATCAACTCTGCCAATCTGATGGGTGTGAGATAGAACTTCAGAGTTGCTTTAATTTGCATTTCTCTAATTATTAGTGATTTGGAGCATTTAAACTTCCTGTCATTTGACCATTTGTCAGTTGGAAACTCACTGCACACTTTGTGCAGAACAGTCAAGGGATTAGTTTTCCTTATCCTTTACCCTTATGTGACTAATGGTTAGTTTCTTTCCTGTCTCCACCTCCTTTCACCCAGGGAGAACCTTCAAAAACTTCCCCAGCTGGCTGCCATTCATCACAACAACTGCATGTACATTGCTCATCACTTATTGACCCTCGGGCATCAGTTCAAGTTACGCCTTGCCCCTGTTCTTTGTGACGGCACCACTACTTTTGTGGATCTTGTTCCAGGCTTCAGGAGACTTGGTAATTTAAGCGTTTATTATCATGAAGGTGTGATGGATGGCATCAAACCTCAGCTCACCATCTCTGTGAATTATGAATGAGAGGGTTGGAAATGGGGTGGTGGTCCTGAGCTAGGATTAGAGAGTGTATGGTGATTTAATTTGCAAGTGTGAGTGGTTATTTAATTTTACAAAGTGAAGGCAGCTTTTGTATGAGCGTACTTTTCATGACATGATTTCATGGTACATTAGAATTCCCAACGGCATTGCAGGCGTGCAGTGAATATACCGAATCAGAGTTATGTCAGCACAATGACACATAATGAGATTTGTATTGTGACAATTCCGTTAGCATTGTTGGTAATGGCACTCTAATGTCAGAGCTTGTTCTACTGCAAAACCCAGGAGAGCTTTCCCCCCACCCCCTTGAGCTGTTCTGGAGATTATTAAAAATCAAAGCAAATGAAATGTGGTATAAACTAATACATTTGCTATAATGATAGCCTGACAAAAGCAGAAAATCTATACAGATCACTTAGTCTTTCAATTCCAACTTTTCCCTTAGGTCGTGTAGAGATATCAGAGTAATATATAGCCTCCCCTGCTGTAGAAGGGGGCACTTGAGTAGCGATTTTTCTTTACCAAGTCTGTCTTTGGGCAAACTACTGCAGATAGGTTCTTTATTATACTGGGAGAAAGTGGATAATGTATTAGAAGTTAATTTTTGGTGAACTTCCTGGTAGATTTATGATGCTGTCTATGTTTGTCTCCAGATACACAGGGCAGGTCCTCAGCTTCTCTTCCCTCCCCCTTTGTTTCACAGCACGCAATTAAGCAGCTTCCTCTTTTGTGTCTTCTTTCTCATCACAGGGACAGAATGTTTTCTGGCCCAGATGAGGGCACAAAAGGGAGAGCTTCTGGAACGACTGTCAAGTGCAAGGAACTTTTCAAACATGGACGATGAAGATAATTATTCTGCAGCGAGCAGAGCAGTTCGGCAGGTGGGAGGCTCCATAGCTAGCTGCTTTCTTGCCTCAGAGGGTCTTTTTTTATGTAACAGAGAAGATAGGAAAACCATCTTCATTGGTGAATCTTTATGTATTTACGATCACATTTAAGGCCTTTCCCTTTATCTTGTTGTCCCATAGGGCCAATGGGATGGGATAATTTCTTTCTATCCAGGAGAGTGATTAATATGTATAAGTTGGTAACTGTGAGTAATTGAAGGTCAGATCAAGGTTTGGGGAAACTAGAATCAATAGCTTCCAATTCTGATCCATCCTCTTCTCCCTCCTACCCTACTCCAAGGACTTAAGGTTTCTTTTGTAGTTTTTTCACCTGTGATATGGGGCAGAAGTGCATGAAGGTCAAGTATTTAAGAAACATGTGTTCTTGATTAATTTTTTCTCTAGCTATATGAAAGTGAGGCCTTAGAGAATATTTTAAATTTGGATCTGAAAAAAAACTTGAACCCCAAAGTAAATAAATGTGTCCTACTACCAGGTACTACATCAGTTAAAAAGACTTGGAGTTGTGTGGCAAGATGTGCTTCCAGTAAATATATACTGCAAAGCTATGGGGACCTTACTTAACACTGCCATTGCTGAGATCATCGGCAGAATCACTGCCCTAGAGGTAAGTGCCATGCTGTGGCTCATGAGGCATCTAGATGAAGTGAGCTTTCCCTCCACACTCATTTTGCCAAGAATAATAAGCAGCGTTGCTAGGCTCCATCACTCAGTCAGTAAAAATGACTGCCCGCATAGGTGATCTTTTCCTTTGTTTTAGTTTTAGATTTGGTCCTCAACCCCCAAAAGATGCCTATTCCATGCTGTGTCTCAGTTTGAATCACGTGTGTATATCTACAGGAAAATTGATTTGGCTCTGCCAGCTGATGCCACCGAAGCAGAAATTGCCCAAACCCTTGTTTGTAATGTTCCCTGCTCTGCAGCAAGCCACATCTCCTGAAGAAATAGACTTTTTCAGGCAGGCAAAATAAATTGCTGACAACCCGTTGAAACATATTTACATGTCGTTGTGACTTAGGAATAGTGTCAGGAAGCCGATGAAACCTAGTATCTGACATAGTATGCTAGAATTGGTTGGAATGATGTATTGTTTCAGCTAACATAATTGGATAGTGCGCACCAAAGATTCATCAGACCTTGTTCTTCACCTTCAACATGACCCACTTCTTTCCTTCCCCTTTACATTCCCTTTTTGTTCAATGCCAGGACATTTCTACCCAAGATGGCGACAGGTTGTACTCTTTGTGCAGAACAGTAGTGGAAGAAGGACCCCAGGTATTTACACCATTACCTGAAGAAAATGAAAATAAGAAATTTCAAGAAGAGGTTCCTGTCTATGTACCAAAATGGATGTCATTCAAAGAGCTGATGCTGCTGCTACAGGCAAGCTTGCAAGAAATTGGAGATCGGTATGTTCCCCTTTGTATTAATACCATTAAGCCATAGTCATTTGCTTTGCTCTTTGACTTTATCAAGACTTGAAAGCTTTTCCTTTTAAGTAGTAGTGGTTGAGTCCTTTTCTTTGGTAATCGTGTCCGAATCTCCTTACTGTTGCAGCCACTTTCTTAGATTAGGTAATATGCAAACCCCTCTTTAATACTCTTTTGGTGTCTTAAATATTTGGAGATCTGACATGTGTAGGTAATGGGCAGGATATTTACCACAGTCTTCTGGAACTTGAATGAAAATGACTGCTCCTTTGAATTAATTACAAGGACTTCTCACTATAATGAATATGAGTTATGTACATGCAGTGTGCATGCTGCCTACCAGAGATTGCTGGACAGTTTTTCTGCATGAGGTTCAGTAAATTCCAAGATTTAAGCACTATATAGAGACCCTTCTGGAGAAGGATTCACTGTTTATTTAATACTGAGAAAGGCATTAGCAAAAGACAACTTCCTCTACTGTTTCCTGTTCACCACCATCGCTTATAGTCTTGGTTATGTCCGCTGAGTGCATAAACTGTAGTGTTTGTTGTTATACAGTAGTTATGGTCCAGTTACATAGCCAGAAATGCTTTTGCTGTCCTGTTGGCAATTATTCTCTAGGTATGTGTGTTACATACTTCTGCTGCTGGAAATCATATTGACTATCTTCAGAGGCTACACATCTTTGTTGGTTTAGCGAGATCTGGCTTGTGATTGGAGTTGGTCTTAGATTCTTCTCTTTGTAACCACCTTGGTGACTCATCTCCTTTGATATGGCTGTGGCAGACCAGTAAGCTTAGTTGTATCTGAACTGATTTCCTTAGACTCCCCATCATAGAAACATGTAAATGAAATTCCTACTTACTGTGTTAAAGTACTTCTGATTAAACAGTTACTTAGCAAAAGGTTTTGACCCATAAGCTTCGTTTGTTATTTACCAGACCACTGTGGAAGGGAAAGATGACTTAGTGGGGATACAAGCTCCTATAGACTTTTAGGGTGTAAAACCCTTTGACAGCATCCGAAAAGCCGGCATTCTCTAGACCAAAAAAAAAAAAAGTCTCAGATATTTTAGAAAAGTCATTATATTTTTACCAGAAGAGTAGCAAAGGTTTTTTTCCCCTCTTGACAGCTTTTCTCTTTACTCTTGCTATATTCATTTTGTTTGTGCAAAATTTTTATTATGTAATCAAAGTTGTCTGTTTTGTCTTTGCTGTCTCCTCTGTCCTTTAGTTATTCATTCTTCCTTTGACCATAGTTATTAAAGGTTTATCTCCTCTCATTCTCTTAGTTTTTTTTTCTGATGTGACCTTTTACTTATAGGCAATTACCCATTTAGAATTTATTGTGGTATATGATGTATACTTGTGGTCTAAGTCTGCTTTCTGCCATACTGTTTTATACTTTTAGTAATTCTTGTCAAATATTCCTTCCCTCAGCAGACTGTGTTTTTGAACTTATCAAACACTGAATTACTGCATTCATTTCCTTCTAGGTTTTACCTGCTGCTGGTTTGCTTTTGAAAAATAGTAGACTCCTAGCCATGAGAGTTGAGTCGTCATAAACAAGTTCAGACAGACTGAGTGATTTCAGAGTAAAGAAAAACAGACTGCCTCAGCTACATAATTTGTTGGCCTCTGTTCTTTTTTAGCCTTATTTGCTTTATCACTCTTTGCTTTTGACCCTCCTTAGAAATGGTTATGGAGATCAATAGATACCCGTTTCTTGTTAAAACATGCCCAGAACAGAACAAAGAAATCCTTTCCACTTGTTCCTATCTTGTGCGTCCGGTAGGAAATCATGTATTGTATCTTTTGTTTTCCAGGTGGGCCGATGGGAAGGGACCCTTGGCAACTGCCTTCTCCTCTGGTGAGGTGAAGGCTTTAATCCGGGCCTTGTTCCAGAACACAGAAAGAAGAGCAGCTGCCCTTGCTAAAATTAAATAGCCCTGTCTTCCTGTGAAAGCCTCGCCATCATTGTAAGGAATCTTCTTCTGGCATTGTTACTTATGCCATTCTCTGGAAATGCCTATTAATTTTGATAACCTTCCTGCCAGAATATCATGGAGTTTGACTTTATATAAAGACTGTCGTACATACGTGGCCTGAATGAGATTTGGCAGAAAATGTGCCACATCAGCAGGACGAGAGATGGAGTGGAGCAGGACGCCTCAGGGGACTTCCTGTTATCTGTGGGAAAATATAGTCTTTTCTTCTGCTTCCAGGGCCTTTTGGGAGCTGTGTTCCGGGACGAAGTGGCCCCTGATTCTAGACCAAGAAATCAGGGACACTGACTTAGTGGGGAACTGGCATCCACTTCCCTGTGGGAAGGATATTTTTTGAAGGGAGTTCCTAGCACCTTAGTGGCCTAACAGTTATTAGGTGGACTTTCTGTATTTCACCTTTCCAATAAATGACACTTTTCAGAAACATGGGCCTGTTGTATTTGATGCCAGGAAGCCTCTGAGGAGAAGGACCACCAGGCTTTCTGAGGCACTACGGAAAGGAAAGGAAATCCTTTATTACAGTAGAGGATCCGAACTAGGGTGCTTGGTGATCAGTTATCTTCTTTTCATTTTTTCTTATTGGGGACTCTATCATCCTTTAAGCTATCCAACAAAGCATGTTGAGGACTATGCAGTTCTTTAATTTGTTTTTCCCCCTCTTAAGCATCATTAGCCACTGCATTCTTAGAAGCATTTCATTCTATCCTAGGGATTTTGGTTGAGTTCTGAATGTTTATACAGTGGGAGCCTAAGAAAGCTGGACTTTAGGACCTGACCCTTGTTCCTATGAATTTCATTTGTTTTTCATCTCATTTTTCTCCGTGTCATGTTTTGGGTGGTGGCGATGGGGGTGGCAGGATTGGCATCCATCCAGAAGACAAGCAGAATGTTGAGGGGACTCAGGACTTGGAGAATCAGCTGAAGGAACTAGGGAACTTTACACTGTCAGAGAGGTCTTGGTGGGGACACAGTAACTGTCTTCAAATATCTGAAGAGTTTCCATGTCAAAGAAGGATTAGACACAGTGTAATTTCAGAGGGAGAATTATGACAATAGTTAAAGCTTTCTGGACTTGAGATGGCCTGCCTTGTGTGGCAGTGAGTTCCCTGTCACTGGAGGTGTTCAAGTAGGGGCTGGATGACCACTTCTGGGAATGTTATAGAGGAGATTCCTTCACTGGGTGAGAGGTATGATGACTAGGTCAGGTACTTTCCAACTCTGAAATTCTGTGATTGCATCATCAGTGTCAGAGTTGGACCTTTGTAGTCCAGAAATTTTTATTTATTTCATGACCAGGAATATGTTAGTAAGAGATATTAACAAACTTCTCTAGGATGTACTTTTGTTCACTCTCTCCTCTGGGGTGGTGTCAGAAGTAAAATTGGCTTTTATTTCTCATTTTGAAACTCAGATATGAAGAAAATTAAAAATTTTCTTCCTTCCCCCACCCCTCTATTTAGTGCTTACTTAGCTCAGTGCCCAGCACTGGTAGGTGCTTAATAAATGCTTATGAGTTTGATTCTACTATTTGCTGGTACTTAGGTATTTATTATTGTAATCCCTCTTTCTCACATTGTCCCACAACTATTCTCTCTATCCTTAGCACAAAGTAGTCCCTCTCTTCCCTCCCACTCTGTCCCTGCCTCTTAGGTTGGCCCTTTCATTCACAGGGCTGGCTCAGCCCTTTTCAACCGGTCATTATGACTACTTTCCTTGCTTTCTTTTCTTACTCAGGGGTCAGACAGAACCAGAATAGATGATGTGGCTTCTCATTGGAGTAGCCAATTATATTTAACTGAGGGTATTGGTCAGGACCACTTGTCTCATTGTGAGACTGTTGTGATTCAAAGAAAGAAAAAAATTCTCTGAACTAACTTAGTGTCTCACAAGCCATTCTAGCCATCTTCTTAAAGAGAAAGAAAAGGTCATTTTCACATTTCATTTTCACATTTTGGGAAAATGCCTTTTTTTTTTTAATTAAACATCATTTCAGGAAGCATTATTATCTTAAGAGACTGAAAGATTGGGTTGCCAAGAGCAGAAAATAAATGCCTCTCAGACCTGTTGCACAGAACAGTGATTTATTTTGCTCAGAAGTTATTTCTGTTATCTGACAGGTACAGTGCTTTGAAGGAGGAATCCCTTATGGCTGAAAAGCGTACTCTACCTCCATTAACGTAGGAGCTGCCAAGATAGTGTTTCTTGTTCTCAGTAGGACTTGGCTTTTTCAGTCTGTTATTCCCTAGTGAATATTTTTGTATCTTGTGGTGCCTATTATAGGCAAGGCTTACACTCTGATTGTCTCCCCTTTTTTCTTTGCTAAGGTGGGTGATTTGATAGCTGGTAAGATGTCTATTAATCTTGATAAGGTAGCCTGTGAATTGCAACAAATAGAAGTTTTGTTCTACTAGCAGCCAGAAGAGGGACCTACCCTGAGGGACTCTTATGATTAGGAACCTCCTTGAGGAAAAGATTGGAACCCAGATCTGTTAACAGGATTACTAAGGGGAAGAGAATCTTTAAAAGAGGTTTGAGTTAAGCAATGCTTTGAGAAGAAATCAGATCCCATAGAGAGAGTGGACTTGATTGGAGAGTTTGAGAAAGGGTATACAAGGAAAGAAGAAAAGACTGAAGAAGATTATAGTAGAATTAATGTGGAGTTGGGAATCAGGAGACCTGGGTTCCAGGCCTCCTCCTAGCTTATTAAACAAGCCTATTCAGTTCACTTCTCTGTATCTTGGTTTGTTCATCTGTAAAATGAAGAGGTTGGATAAGATGGCCTTTTGGGGTTCTTTCCAGCTCAATTTTGAGACGGGGATCCCCAGAAATGAGGTGCTTATACTTTGATTCAAAAATGTGACAGGCCTGCAATATGAATCGATAAAATAACTTTTGAAGAAAGATGTTAGCAGTGTTGCGCTTGAGCTCTGAATCTGTCCCCTGGGTTGGAAGTACATTATATTTGCAGAGTAGCAAGGCCCAGTCAAATCTGAATACTCTCACATTTCTAGGAGACACCATTCAGAAATTGAGGCGAGTTCTGGTACACAAGTGGCAGCCTCCAGGTGGCACTGTTTCCTCATATCTGTAAGCCCTCTGTGCAAACCTCCCCCCACCCCCCAACCCCCGGCTCTGCAGATACATCAGGTCTGGCTCTGGGTTATGGAGCTAGGCCCCAAGCTTTTTTTTACCCCTAACTCAAATGTATTTTCCCTGTACACACAGACTTTGGAAGCAGGCCCGAGAAGAGGCTACTTGGCTAACTGGATGCTGCTGAGTTGTTTTTGGAAACTTAAATAATTCTCCCTGCTCCCTTGTGGAATAGTTATTTTAAGCAATGATTTTCAGATTGAAGACATTGTTGACCCATTTGATTGCCATGTGTGAATGTGTGTGCTGTGTTGTATATGTGTAGATCTGTCTATATAATTAGCCTCTACTGATGTCCAACTCAGGTGTATCATTGTGGTATGGCTATGACTGGTCCTTCAAGGCTTCTAAAAGCCAGAAAACCAATCTATAAAGCCAGTTTGGATGTAGACCTGGTGACAAGATGTCTTTTTGTCAAAAAACTGACCTAGTTAAGAGGCTTATCAGCTGATGGGTTTCTATCCAGTGATGAATTTTGGCTCTAGCAACTCATGAAACTGCTTCCTGAGGCATTGGAGGGTTACAGTCTGCATCAGTGGAGGGACTGTATACCCTTCGAAATCATAGAACTTTTGAAGCATTGGCATGGATGAAAAAGCATTTATATTAAGCACTTGCTAGGTGCCGGTCACTGTGTTAAGTACTAGGGATGCAGATACAAAAGTGAGACCCTATTCTCAAGGAGCTCATTCTAATTGGGAGAAACAGCACATATAGGAAGGTTCAGTTACAGAGCTTATTGACAGGCCTAGGGGTCTAACAAAGGGGTAGATGAAAAGGCCCAAAGGTCCTCAGAGTGCATCAGCTGGGCATGTGGCAATCCTGGGGGTCCATGGGGCAATGAGGCAGGGCAGATGGTGGGCCTTAGGGCAGAAGTGGTCCTTTGTCCTATCAGAAGGGTTTTAGTTTACTGACTCCCTGCTTATCTAAGTAGTATGTGTAGTTGGTTAGAACTGGAAGGCCCTTAGAGATCATTAATCCAAACTCCTCATTTTACAGATGAAAAAACAGGCCCAGATTGGGTAAGTGACTTCCCCAAAAACACAGAGGTAGAGTTAGTGGCATGAATAAGAAAAAAGTAGCATGAGAATTACCTAAAGTGGGAAGGATTAGCCAGCACATCACAGGTAACTAAATGGCTGATGAACTATCCCTAGTTAGTATTAAGAAAGATAGGAAGAAGACTTGGAAATTGCCCTGTGCACAAAGTATCAAGGCACAAAGTAGTTTTCTAAATTGGATTTTGAAGCTCAGATTCTCCTTAGAGAATTAGTTTCTCAAAAATTACTTTTTGACACCTAAAATATGTCTTGTCAAAATTCTTTTCTAAACCTATTGCTTGGCAAAAGTCTAGCTTTGGCTACTTTATTTATGTAAAATTAATTTTGTTTTGAGGTAGAGTGGTTTTTTTTTTTGGGTAGGTGGCAGTGAGAATTTTATGACACCCATTGGCAGGATTGGCGCTTGGGTATTGCAAAAAGACCTATTCCGTAAGATGTCAGGAAAAAGAAATGATTGTGTCCTAAATCTCTCCTTTTTACAGCCAAACTAGATAAAAATGTCCTAGAGAGTAAACACTTTTGACTCTTTCCCCTTCTCTCACTTTTCAGCCTTTGACTTCAGCCCTCAGTATTCTGCTCTCTCCACGTTTACCAGCATTCTCTTACTTGCCAGTTCTAGTGGCCTTTCCCTCCCAGTTCCCATCTTCTCAATCTCAAGGCGGTGTTTGGCCCTGCTGACCACCTCTCCTAGGTGGTCTCCCCTTTTTGTGTTTTCCTGACACTGCTCTCCTCTGCCTGGAAGCTCCTTGCTCTTTTTTGGATCATCATTCATGTCCCGCTACCTAAATGGGAGGGCCCCAAGTACCTGTCCTAAGTCCTTTGCTCTACATATCCTCTCTGTATCCTGTCATGGGTTAATAGCTCTCATGGATTCAGTTATCATCTCTGTGCAGATGACTCCCAATATATATTAGAACACCCACATAGCATACATACACACGCATGTATATGTATATATATATATCTATATGTATCAATCCTGTATCCACATTTCCAGATGCATGTCTTCTAGGTATCTCAAACACAATATATCCCAAACAAACTTGTTATCCCCTCCCCCCAAAACAAAAACCCATTCCTGCCCCTAACTTACTTATTTCTGTCAAAGGCACCGTGGTAAGCACTGAGGAGAAAGAGGTGAAAAGCCCTGCTCTTGAGGTGCTCAACGTCTGACGGAAGAGACAACATGCAAACAACCACGTATGTCAAAGTAAATACAAGGAACGTACCAAGTAAATATAAACTTGTTTGGGGAACGGGGGTACTAGAAAGCTGGGGGGACCAGGAAAGGCCTCTTGTAGGAATTGGAACCTGAGCTGAGCTTTGAAGGGAACTAGAGATTTTATGAAGTAAAAATGCAGAGGAAGGAGGAAAGCATGCACAAAGGCAGAGCCTGGAAAGAGAGTATCATGAATGACTGACAGGTTTGCCCCAGTAGAATGTAAGTTTCTTTGAGGACAGAGACTCTCTTCATTTTTGACTTTTCATCCCCATCAGCCTAGCACAATGCCTGGAACATAGATGTTTAATCAGTGCTTGCTGATTGATTAATTTAATTGGATGTAAGCTTTTGACTCATTTGTAGGAATCTGGAAGCCTGGCTGTCTTGGTTAACGTTTAGGATAAGGGGCTAGCAGGACCTAGATGAATACTTGTCTTACTTCTTTGAGCATCTGAGACTGTTTGCTGAAGAGCATCTGAAGACTATTTGCCGCTAACTTTACCTCTGTGGTTTTGGGGAAGTCACTTACCCAATCTGGGCCTGTTTTCTCATCTGTAAAATGAGGAGTTTGGATTAATGGTCTCTAAGGGCCTTCCAGTTCTAACCATCCAATTACACATACCACTTAGATAAGCAGAGAGTCAGTAAACTAAAGCCCTTCTGGTAGGACAAAGGACCACCTTCTGCCCTAAGGCCTACCAGACTTAACCATCTGCCCTGCCTCAATGCCTCGTGGACCCCCAGTGGCTTAAGGATAGAGACTCTGGTACTAACCTAGGATCACAGATCTGGATCAGGAAGGGATGTTAGAGTAAGTTGAGGCCAATACTCTGGTTTTACAGATAAGGAAACAACACCAGGAACACTAAGTGACTTTTCCAAGGTCACACATGGGTCATAAGCAGAGGAATTTGAACTCATATCCTCTAACAACAAATCTAGTCCTTTTCCCACTGTATCACACATCTTTATGATTTTTGTTTGTTTCCATGCTACAAGGTTTATTTACAATTTTTGAAGATGAGAGTGAATACTGTTCAGAAGCCATCTGCTTATTAATCCCTTCTAGAATTTTGCTTGGGGTTGACGTCAAGCTTGCTGGTCTGTCATTTCCACATATGTACCTTTTTCTCCTTTGTGAAGATCAAGACATTTCCTTGTCTCCATCTTCCCCGAGTCTTTCTTACCTCTCCTCTTCTTTTCTGCAGTTTCTCAAAAATCACTGTCAGTGGTTCAGCAATCACGCCTGCACATTCTTCAGGAACACGGGAATGTGATTCATTTGAGCTTATGGAAAGGAGCTGGGGCTTAGTCTCTTACTATTTCCTCACTCACCTTGAGCTTTGGTTTCCTTTTCACCATGTTTCCCTACCCTTTGTTATCTGAATAGCATCCCCTTAGATGCAGAAGCAGGAAGCCAAACCCAAGTCTAGAGGCTCTTTGTTAGTGGTTAACCTTACACCAGGAGGCTCTCACGTAGCAGAGCTGTTTTCTTTGTCTTCATTCGTGCTGGGCTTTAGCCTCCTTGATATTATTTTTACAGATCTATTCCATTCTTTCATACTCACCCTTTTTTAGGAACCCTCTAGCCCTCTGAACCTGCCCTTTAAAATAAATAATCTCATCAGGGTTTTCTGTGCAGATAAATTAGTGTATTTTGATCATAGGATCAGAGATTTAAAGATGGAAAGGACTTTCATGATCATCAGATCTACCACCTCCTTTTCTAGGTGAGGAAACCGAAGCCTAAAACAGTCAAGTGACGTGCCTAAGGTCACACATGTAGGAAATAGGGCAAGGAAGATGGATTAAGGATCCTGACTCAAAATCCAGCCTTCTTTCCATTGCGCTGTTCTGACTCCCTGGCTCCTTGGTCTTTTTTTGTCTCTGTTCCTGGGGCTTAGCCCAGTGGTTGACACAGAGTAGGCACTTAATAAATGCTTATCGATTTTGATTGGTTGATTTTGATCTGGTTGATCATTTGCCATTCTATTCTCAGAAAGCCGGGGATGTTAGGCTTAAAAAAAAAAAAAAGTTATGACTGCCCCTTTAAGAGTCTAGGCCACAGAATCATCCCCTTTCCTCCTCTGAATGTTTGAAATCTTCTTTCCTAAAGTCTAGGGTGTGTATCTGTCTGTGCTTGATGTTCATGGTTACTTCCAGTCAAGATTCCTGTTGCTTCCATATACCAGCTAATTCTTCCTTTTGGGTCAGAATTGTCCTAAGTGCCAGTTGCTGTTATTGGTTTGTTGTTTTTTTTAACCAGAGGGATGAAATTGTCAGTAGGACAAGTAAAAAGAAGATTTTCAGAGTTTCTAATTTTTTTTCTGAATAAAATTTCCAGTAGATAATCTCAAGATTATCTCCTTACCATTTCTTGCCCATGTGCCAGTTGTATAATCTGTATCAGAAGATACTGTCCATATCCTCCTCCTGGCCTGGTATTTAGATTTTTACCCAACAATGTCACTTTTGTGTCTCATTTTATAATAGTAGTAGATGACATTTATATAGTACTTGATTTATGTACATGATTTAATTTGATTCCCATAGAAACTGAGAGATTACCCGACTTGTCTTAGGTCATCCAGTAAGGAATCAAAACCAGAATTTCTTTGACTTTGGGTCCAAGCTCTTTCTTCCATGCCACGATATTTCTCTGTTTCCTCTCTCTCCCTCTCTTCCTTTCCCCCTCCTTTCCTCCCCCTCCCCCACCTCTTTCCCTCCTTCTCTCCCCCCTCCCCCTCCCCCTCCTTTCTCCATCCTCCATCCCTTCCTTCCTCTCTCCCTCCCTCCTATTTTTAACCATTCAATTTTGGGTCATTGAGAACTTGATGAGGAAATTTTAGTTTTTGTTTTATGCTAGCAAAGCAGATTTTTTTAAAAAAAGATGTAGCATAGATGTCCCATAGCAAACCATTTTGACAGTTTTTTTTTTTATGCAGATGGCCAAAGGCTTTTGGAAAGAGAACATATTGTTCTTTGGTAAAACAAAACAATAAGCATCTCTTCTGATTTTCACTAAAATGTATCTTCCTAGAGGGCTCGAAGTGGCAATAGAGTGATATTGAATATTCCAGTTCTAATTTGGAGATACTTTAATTTCATTCTGTGGCTTGTGAGGCAGGGAAAACTGCTCCTTCTCTTACCTCCAGTTTCACCTTACCAAGCCTCAGTCTTGGATCACTCCCACCATTTGCTAACTTCCTTCCTACTTAAATGCTACTGAACAAAGATGGGGGGAAATGACACAATGGTTCTGAATCCACTACAGATTTATGTTATACAATCTCAACTGGGCTAGGCAGTCTTACTATACCTCCCTTATCAACTCACTCTCCACAGTGGCTCTTCCTCTTCTTCCCTCCTCAAATATCCCCTGGCTACCTCTCACCCCACCCTAAGTTGAGAAGCTTGCCTTATATTTTACAAAAAAATAAAATTTGAGATCATTTACCATGAACTCCCTCTTTTACTCCCATCACTCAGGTGCCTTCTGCCCCTCTTACCTCCTTCACCCTTTTCTCACATGTTGAAGTGGTCTTACTCCTTACCAAGGCTAATTCCCCTACTTGTTCAAGCAATCCCATTCCATTCTGTTTCCTCCAACAGACTTCCCCTCTGTTATGCCTACTTGGTCACTTATTTTCAATCTCTCCCTCTCTATGGGCTCATTTCCTACTGCCTGTAAACATGTTCATGTCTCTCCCTTCTTCAAAAACCCTCACTTGGTCCTCTCACCCCTGCTAACTATAACCCTATATCTCTTCTGCCCTTTGTAGCTAACCTTGAAAAAACCGTCTACAATAGATGCCTCCATTTTTTTCTTCTCATACCCTTTTCTTAACTCCTTATAATTCAGCTTCTGACCTTATCATTCATTTTAAACTACTCTCTTTAAAATTACCAGTGATCTCTTAATTGCCAAATCTGTGGTCTTTTCTCAGTCCTTGTTCTCCTTGACCTCTCTTCAGCTTTTGACTCTATTGATCATTCTCACCTCCTTGATACTCTTTTCTCTCTAGGTTTTCAAAACACCAGTCTCTCCTTATTTTCCTCCAACCCGTCTGACTGCTACCTCTCTGTCTCCTTTTCTGGATTCCCCTCCACATCATTCCCTCTAATTGTAGGTGTCCCTCAGCGTTCTATCCTGGGTCCTCTTCTCTTCTCCCTCTATACTGTTTCATATAGTAATCTCATGAGCTGCCATGAATTTAATTAATATCTCAATGCTAATGATTCTTAAATTTGCCTATCCTGCCCCAAACTCTCTGCAGACCTCCAATCTCATATCTCTAATAACCTTTCAGATAACTCAAACTGGGTGTCCAATAAGCATCTTAAACTCAATATGTCCAAAACTAAACTCATTATCTTTCCCCCTAAACACTGTCTCCCTCCAAACTTCCCTATTACTGTTGAGGACACCACCATCCTTCCAGGTCCCTCAGACTCACCAGTTCGGTGTCATCCTGACTCCTCACTCTCTCTCACCACACCACCACCCCCATATCCAATCTATTGCCAAGGCCTGTGAATTTCAGATTTCACCTTTGCCACATTGCTAGAATATACCACCTTCTCTTCTCTGATACTGCCACCACCTTGGTGCAGGCCATCATCACCTCATGCTTGAACTATTGCAATATCTTACTGGTGGGTCTGCCTATCTCAAGTCTCCCTCCATTCCAATTTATCTTCTACCCGCCAAGTTGTTTTCCTAAAGTTCGGGTCTACCACGTCACCCCTTTACTCGATAAATTCCAGTCGTTCTCTATCACTCCAGGGATGGAATATAAAATACTCTCCTTGGCACTATGGCCCCAGGGAAAAAGTTCCCCAGAAAACCTCACCCTTGTTCAGGGGGCAGGGGTACTTTGAGGTACAAATGTTTTAAAATGCATCTCTAGGGGAACCCTAGAAAAGATGATATTTATTATGGAGGGCATTCTAATGCCCTATCTAGTCTAAATCTCCAGAGGTCCAATAAATAAACTCTTGGCCTTGGGTTCCAGTTTGTCAAAATCAGAAAGCAGCATTTTTAAGTTGGAACTAGAGGAGAATCAGCTTTATGCAAATTTCTCCTCATTCATTAGTGATTTCTATTCTGTACACCTTATGCCCCTGAGGCCAGTCTACTGAAAATAGCAAGAAAAACATTAGAGATAGAACTTTGTGAGGAGGGACTTTGTACATATGTACTGCCCCAGAAGCTTATAGCCTTTCATCCGTGGACCTTTTAAGATCCTACTCCTTGAACTGCCTTGTAAAATGGCACGGAGTTCAATAATTAATCTGCAGAAAGAAGAACCAGAATTCTGCATCCTGTCGCTTTTCTCCATCTCTTCAAATCCTCACCCTTCTTTAACATATGCCTCAAGACTTGGGACCTCCTCCTTGAAGATTCCTTTGGCTGATGTTGCCTTCTTTGGCCTCATACCCTACTTCTAGTTCAGTTTCTTGTAGCTTCCAACTGTTGGTCTCAATTCTCCCTCTGAAGCCTCACAACAAGGCCTGGTTTCATAGCCTTTTTCATGGTATTAGAAGTCCCAGTTTGTGTTTTCACTAGATCCTCTTTTATAGAATAAACAAACCCTGTTTATTTCATTCACTCTCAGGACCTGGCTTCCCCTCTTCTAGACTGCCTCGTTTTATTCTCCTTTTTTTCACGTGTTGTTTCTTCAACATGACAATAAGTTTGTTGAGCACAGGAAGAAGTATGCTTCTTTGTTATCTCCCATGTTGATTAGCGCAGGCCCTGGCCCACAGGTTCAATTAATGCCTGTTGATTGATTAGCATACAACTTCAGAGGAAGGAAGTCTGATGAAGAAGAAACTACACTGGATTTTGAATTGGAGGACCTTAGTTAGGCAAGTCACTTATTCACCTTAGGCTTATCACTTAACAATTCTTAAAAATGCTCTTTTCCTCAGAAAAAAAAAAGAGAGCGTTGAACTTCCAAATTCTCTTCTAGCTCTTAAACATATAATCCCACTGATTTATTTAACAGTACGCCCTAAAGAAAAGAGAATAGGGAAAGACCCCAAGGTCAGTGAAGGTAAATGTTGGCAAAATCCCAAGCCAGAATCAGTCAATAATAAATAATAAATAGTTAATAAACATTTATTAAGCGCCTACTATGTTCCAGGTGCTGTATTAAGTCTGGGAATGGGGGTGGGGGAAGCAACAGTTTGCTTTTGGAATGTTAATGATCACCCTTGCCAATTCTATGATTTTACTTCAGATCCAAGGGATGCTTCTTTACTTATCTGTTTATTTATATAAACACACACACACACACACACACACACACACACACACACACAGCAGACTTGTTTATCTAGACTAGAATTCGCAGAACCAAAAAGCTCTAATAATCCCACATATTTTTACAGTGCTGTTCTGTGATAATTGATGTTCATAATAGGGTCCCTGAGGCACTGTGAAATATGGCAAGCCTTCTGAGTCATCAGATGAAATTATGTTCAGGATAGTTGGCATTTAGTGTATTTTATTATATTCTAATTCTTTGCAAATTGGTACTCCTTACATACATGATAACACTCTTAAGTAGAACATTTAATTAGCCAGAACACCCCATTTCCCAACCATACAGGATAATTCTGTAGTGAATTATTATTACTTATAATTGACATTATTAGTGGGGTAGGAGGCTTAAGGAGGGATTAAATTATAAAAGAATTTTTTGTGCTGCCAGGCAAAATTGTGAAGGTAGCATGGCTGACATTCTTGTGAAGGCTCATTTGCTCCTGAGAGAGATTAGAGGTAGTCACCAGGTGATCTGTCTGTCCCTTTTGCAGCATTACAATTACTGAGTAACCTTCTCTCCAGAACCAGGTTTGGCAACTGGAGCATTTTAGCCATAGGAACAAGGTGGAAAAAATCCCTTTAGGGCAAGGATCTGTGGGTGCAGATGGAGAGAAAAGAGCTTTCTGACTAGAGAGAGAAGAGAGCATGAGACGAGCTCAATGGGGCAGAAAGAATCTTAGAGCTGAAACATTTGTCATAATGTCACGATCACACCAGGGGATGTGCCAATATCAGGCTAATGTACCATTTTGTAGTTGTTTAAAAAGCAATTCCACATCATTATCATAGGCTATCTGTCATATGCAGCCAGCACCTGGGGTTCCCTGGAGACAATGCAGTGATACGATTTGCTACAAGTCACAGCCTGGTTTAATGAGAGGCAATGTGATATGGTCAGCTGGAGCCTGAAGGCTGGAGTTTGAGTCCTGGTTCTGAGGCTTTCTAGCTATGCAATCATATGCAAGTCACTTTAGTTCCTCAGGCCTTAGTTTCTTCATCTGTAAAATAGGGATAACTTATCTCCAAGGGTAAAATGCTATGTGAATGTAAGTTTTTATTCCTGTACCTTAAGGAGCTGTCTTCATTAGTGCCTGTAGTTCCTCTCCAAATACAGATTGCAGCCTCTCTTCTATAATTAGTTGGTTCTGAGATTGGTGGTTGGGAAATCCACTGCCCCACAACCACCATGTAGGGATCAACCTTCTGGAACCTAACTAGGCTGGTCATCAGACAAGAGGCATAGAGGTATCATTGGGGCCATTTCTAGAGACTTCCCTGCTTAATGGTGCCATCTGAAGTTGTGCTCTTTTGGCATAGTGTTCAAGAGCCGAAGGTCATCTCCACACCACACCATGACAAGGCATTGGAATAGGACCACAGAGGGGAGATGATGATTCCCCAGTGTTCACTTGCAAAATGAAAGGTTTTATTGTATAACAAATAGAAGTGTCACCTTAAAGCTCTTCCATTTCTTTACCCTCTTTGAACTCCCTCATTCCAAGAATGCCCTTCTTCAATGGTTCATTAAGACCTTGGCTGCCAGATGTAGACTTGGAACCCTTGGCAGTGAACAGAATTTTCTGCCCTACTAGGCAAAAAAAAAAGCACACCAGGAAATAGCATACCTGACCTTATTCACAAAGCCCAAGTGACCTTTATAGTAAGTACGGTGAGTTCATATCTCCCTACAGAAAGGCCGGTAGCCACTCAAGGAGGCTGAGACTTTTCAGAGTTCAACTTCAGTCTTCCCCCATCTCCCAGTGTTTAGATGTACACTACCTATCATTCTTGTTCCTTGTCCTTTTCCAGGATTGAAAAAACCAAATGTAGTTCAGGGCTATCACCGACGTCCTAGCTGATATATGTATGTATGTATATAGTTCAGACCTAGCTGACATATATATATATAGTTCAGGGCTATCACCGAAGTCCTAGCTGATGTGTATATATATATATATATATACACACTTTGACTCCTGTCCAGCTGGACCCTACAGGTTGTGCAGCTATGTCTGAGTGCTCTAAATGCTTCATTTATATTTAGTTGAACTTTTCCTGTTGTGCCTTATTGTCCATGACCATTTACTTTCGATCTGTATAATGAACAGGAGTGATGGACCAACCTTCTAACTGTTGTTTGCTAAATGGAGTAAAACTTGGGTCAATAGACCATTGCTCAGTTCTGATTTAATTAGCAAAATGTACTGCAACTATTGCTTGGAAATGTTAGCTGATAAATCATGCCTTCAGTATATCAGTGAATCTGTGATCTCAGTGATGTAGGGATCTCCTTCATTGGCACCAGGATGTGTTTTCTCATCTCGTATGCTTCTTGTCTGTGTCCTTCAGAGGATCAATCTATGATCCTGGAGTTTTTTTTTTCAACATTTCATTGACATGAATCCAATATTTAAGCATCCCTGGAAACCGTATTAGTCTGGAGGTTTCTTGAGAATGCCTTGAGTTGTGTACTAAACATGTGTCCTTTCTACTCTTTCAAGGTTACAAGACATTATTGAAGACATGCGTGACTAGAGTGAACTAGTCAAGAAAAAGGAATGAGGAATAATTGACCATTTTTGTCCTGATTTTGGCATTAAATACCTGAGAGACCAAAAAGAAAGGCCAAGAGTTGTGTGCCCTGCAGCTTTTGCCATTAACTGTCCCCTAGAGAAAATACAGCAAAGGTCAAATTCCTATACCTGGAGTTTCCCTGTATTTTTTAACCTCCTTTGTCCCTTCTGTCTTGGGTCTACCACATTGTCTCTTTCAGAAAATTTACCTTATCTAAAAAGCTTTCCTGTAAGGGAGATGGGGTCTTTTCCTTGATGTCTTTCTTTGTATTTTCAGTACTTAGCACAGTGCCTGGCACATAGTCAGTACTTAATAGATGTATAGTGACTGAATGACTAACAATGGCAGTAATGCTAACTGAGGCCTCTAGCTTGTTGTGCCTTATTCCCTGTAGTTCTTCCGTCCTCTTAAATTTTATTTTAAAAAAAATCAAGGCAATTTGTATGGCAGAGTGCTTGGTGGGGTGGGAGGGCATGGTGGGAGCTGAAAAGACCAACAAAAAGTGATGCATGTGTTTATTATCTCCAGCCTCAGGACATATCAAATAAGATTATGAGGAGATAAAGTAAAGAACTATAGGCCATGAGTCTAGATGGTTCTTTTTGGAAGTTTGACAGAGAAGAGGAAGAAAGACATAGGATAATAACTTCAGAGAATAGTAGGGCTAGGTTTTTTGTTTTTGTTTTTTAGGATAGCTGAGACCTGACCATTTTTGTAGGGTGAGGAAGAAGCTAGTAGGGTGGCAGAGGTGGAAGCTGTATGGGAGTGGGGAGCAAATCACAGGATTTATAGTCAGAAGGGATCTTAGAGAGCATCTAGGCCGACATCTAAATTTTGCAGATGAGAATGATTTATGGAACAAAGGCTTAGAAAAGATGGGAGGGGATACAAGATACAGGCAAAGCAGTTAGTTTTGGCAAAGAAGAGAGCAGCGTCATCTCAGCCTGTAGAGAAGGTGAAGATTTTGAGAAGTTAAGAAAATTAGCAGAGTTGAAAGTTGTGTGTCAGATACCTTCTAAATTAAGTCTGAAGTAAGTTCTGACAGTGGAGATGGGGGTTTGAAGAGGAAAGAGAAGTTAAGAAGCAGCCATTGTGGGGAATACAGTGGAGTCAATAAAAGAAAAATCAATGGATTACCGGGCGATCATGTAGACCCAGCAGAGGTTAGGTAACACAAGTGTGTTACGATTGCTAGAACTCTCCTCCCATTCAGTTAGAATTCCCATGACTACTTTCTTTTAGGGTTTTCCCTAATTGTGTTCTTTTACTCTTTCTGCTGAAGCTCTTTTGTTTGTTGTCTTGAAGAGTACCAATGACATATGACAAGGGCATGAATTGGATTTAAGTGAGGCAGAGCTGTGCAAAGTCATCAGCCTCAAAGTCTCCTCCAGAGTCCTTAACCCATGTAATTAATTTTTTATTGAATAACAATAATACTTACTTTGTATACACTTTACAAAGCATTCTCATGTACATTGGATAGGTAATGCACCTGATATTATGGTGATTTAACTAATGAGAAAACAGACTCAGAGAACTTGTTACTTCAGGTCACACAGCTTGTATGTGGCAGTGGCCCTACTTCATGTAGCCTTATGTGTATGGCATGGATTATGTACTCTTCTTTCATTTATTGGTTTCATGAGTTTATAGTGTTCAGGCCCTTGGTATGAGTTCTGAGAGGGATGGATCTTTTTTTTTTTTTTTACAATGCCCAGTGCTGCACCCTCCACAATTAGGTATATGATGAGGGATTTGGGGTGGTTGATGAAGGCCAGCCTAGGAGAATTAATAAGCAGTTGTGAGGAGAAGATGGTGAAAGAGGAGAGTGGGAGACATTTTATTGGACAAGGGGAAATGAAAATTATCTCAGAACTGTCTAACTACCCTGCCCACACCAGACATAGATTTAACCTGCTCTCTTGAGCTGCAGTCCAAAAGCAGATGCTTCTAAAGAGTTATTTTTAATCATCAGAAAGATTGATATTTCCCCAACTCCTCTGTGTCTTAATTAAAGCAGATGAAAAATGACCATTATGTGCAAAGATGACACTATTGACCCATGATGTGGAGAATTATTCTCACTGTCAAAATGCAGTGGAGAATTATGCAAGTTTAAGTGACTCTAAGATAAATTAGAGTTTCATTGAGCAGAAAAAAGCATTTGCGTAAAGTAATTCACGTTAAATTGTAGTAGAGTAGAAAGAGTCCTGGATGGGGAATCAGGTGATCTGGGGCCTAAGATTTAGTTCCAAGTTTGCTACTAACTGGTCATGTTACTTTGGCCAAATCCTAACCTCTTCTGCCTCAGTTCTGTCTTCTCTAAAAGAAGGTGGTTTGACTGGAGCAGAAGTTCTTAACCAGGGGTCCATTATCTTGTTTTTAAAATATTTTCATAATTGCATTTCAGTATAATAAACTATAATCCATATATTTAATTTTAAGCATTCAAAAACATTATTCTGAGAAGTCCATACTGCCAAAGGGGTCCACAACACCCTGGACTAGATCATCTCTAAAGTCCCTTTCAAGCTGACTCCAAAGTACAATGTAAGATGCATTGCTCCCCCCTGTTCTGGGATTCACAGTCACATTAAGGCAGAGGTGTGCTGCTGTCCTTCATGGCTACAACTCCCCTGCTGCTCTGGCCTTGGCCTCTCCTAGAGCTCCCCAAATGACTCTTCCTAAAGCTTCTCTATCACTGGAGTCCCTCCACAGAACCATCTCCTGTGAGTAAGTATAACCCCCTTCCAAGGCTTGAAGTAAAGCATTTCTTTCCTCTCTAAGGAAAGAAGGCCTGGCTATTGCTTCAGTATCTTACCTCTTCCTTGGCCACTCCTGTCCAAAAAAAGGACAATCTGAGATTGTTCAGCGAGCAAATATTGTTTCTCTAAGAACCTGAGAAAGTTCTGACCTACATCTATCCACTTCCCTCTGCCCCCTTGCCAATTGTTAACCTGTTGACCACATTGAGAAGGTATAATTAGGGGAGGAGGAGAGAGGTAATAAAATCGTCAAGACTGGGATGGGAAACCTGTGGCCTGGAGGCTACACATGGCCCTCTAGGTCCTCAAGTGTGGCCCTTTGACTGAATCCAAACTTCATAGAACGAATCCCTTTAATAAAAGGATTTATTCTGTAAAACTCAAAGTCAGTCAAAAGGCTGCATTTAAGAACCTAATTTGAACTACTACAAGCCTCATTTTCCTCATTTGTAACAATCAAGGCATTGGCTAGACAACCTTCAGGGCAAATGTTGAACCAAATTTCAAGGCAGGAAAGTGGGTGGAATTTGCAAGCCAGGAACTTGGATACCTGGGAAAATTCTGGAATAGATATCTCATAAAAGGGATCATTTACGGTTATTTAGAAAAAAATGATTTCTAAGACCTGGCATAGCTTCAAAAAAAAAAAACAAAACAAAACGGACCATACTAGAACATTGTACATAGTAACAGCAATATAGTAACGGCAATCAATTGTGAAAGACTGGGCTACTCTGATCGATATAGTGATCCACAACAATTCCAAAGGACTTAGGTTGAAAAATGCTGTCCACTCCCAGAGAGAGAACTGATGAACTCAGAATATAGATTGAAGCATGGTTTTTTTCCACTTCATTTTTCTTGCTTTTTGTTTTGTTTTATTTGGCTAATGCAGAAATATGTTTTGCATGTTTTGTATGACTTCACATGTGTAATAGATATCACATTGCTTGCCTTCTCAGTAGGTTGGAGAGGGGCTGAAGAGATAGACAAAATTTGGAACTCAAAAAAAAGAATGTTAAAAAAAATAGGCCATACCACAGTTGCAGTATTGATTGTCTAATTGGTTTTTGTTGTGGGAAAAGATCGGTGGAGCAGGGAACTGGTATTAAGGCAAAATGAATGTAGTATTAAAAATCAGTACAAATATTTTAAAATATTATTTTTAAAAAAGAACAAATCACAAAACACCTCAATTCCTTTTTTGATAGAGTTCTAAGATTAATGGAGTTCTATAGGTGCAGTAATACTAGATTTCAACAAAGCATTTGACAAAGCATTTCCCCATCCCGTGGGGAAGGTAAAGAGATGCCTTGGTGAATTTAGATTTGGTCGACACTAGACCAAAAAAATAGTCAGTGAGTTAATGTTAACTGGAGGGAGGTCTTTAGTGGAGTGCCCCCAGGGACTTGCCCTTGGCCTTATATCGTTTAACAAATTTCTTAGTGACTTAGTTGAAAGTATAGATTATTGAAGTTTCAGACTTCAGACATGAAGTCGAGAGGGATAAGTAACATGTTGGTTAACAGAACCAGAATCCAAAAAGATCCCAATATGTTATAATGATAGTCCAAATCTATTAATGAAATGTAATAGGGAAAAATTTTGAGTTTTTCACTTGGGTGAAAAAAAAACCAACAACCGTCAGAAGCACAAGATAGAAGAGACATGGCTGGTGACAGAGCAGTTTGCTCTAGGTGTAGCTCAGGCAATGTCTTCAGCATGAAACCATTCTTGATACCCCAACCGCTAGTGTCCTCTCTCCCAAACTACCTTGTATTTTGTATATGTTCGCATTCATTTTATTTTTTTATGCTGTATATATTTGTATGTATCTCTACTCTCATTCCTTCCCATTCTCCATTAGAATGTACTCTCTTTTTCCAGTATGAATAGTTTCATTTTTTTGTACTTGTATCCTCAGCATTTAGCCCAGTATCTGACATATAAAAGGTGCTTAATCAATGCTTGGATTGACTGATAAGAGATTCGTGGGATTTAGTAGACTGCAAACCCAGTATGAGCCAATGGTTCAACATGGCAGCCAAAAAATCCTAATGTAATATTGGACATTGGAGTGAATGATTGATTGATTGATTGATTGAATGAATGAATGAATGAATGAATGAAAAAGCATTTGTTAAGTTGCAGGCACCATTCTATGTGAGAGGCAGAGAGTACAGAACAAGAGACACAGAACAAGAGTTGTTCTGTATTTTTCTTTCTCATCAGAATACACTTGGAGCGTTTTATTCAGCTCTGGAAGCCGTGTTTCAGAAAGGACATTAACAAGCTGGAACATGTCCAGAGGGGGCAGCCAAGATGACAGGGGAGACTTGAGACCATATCACATACCAGGCCTGCACAACCTGTGGCTGGTGGGGCACCCACATATACCACAGGAGGACTGGTTGGAACAACTGGGGATGTTTAGCTTACAGAAAGGACCAAGAAGGAATATAGTAGCCTTCCTTAAGCCTTTGAAGGGCTGTCCCACAGAAGAGGGATTGGCCTTGTTCTGCTTGGCTCCAGAGGGAATAATTAGGATCCCTAAGTGTAAGGGGCTTTTTTGGGAGGTGGTGAGTTTCCCCTTACTGAAGGACTTCAAGTGGAAGTTGGATGACCACCTGTTAGGGATGAGATAAAGATAGTTACCATTTGTGTATAGACTGGACTGGATAACCACTGGAACCCTTGGCCTCCTTCCATTCCAACAACTCTAATTCAACAGAGGCACTTATTAATTGCTTATTATGTGCACAGCATTGTAGCAGGCATTGGGGGTAAAAAGACAGGGTAACACAGACCCTATCCATAGGGAATCTACTACCTAATGTGTGTGTGTGTGTGTAGAGGGGAGACACAGGTTTCTATGGTACGTAGGAGAGGGAGATGACAGCCAACAATAAAACTACCAAAAATAAATCCCATGGATTCTAAATTCCTTGGGAAAACATTTGTTCCATGGGGGTTGGGTTGCCCAGTTTTATACAATTTCTTCCCCTATCTAGTACTCAGGTCAGGTTATCCAAGAAAACACTTAGAAATTAAAATTTAAATGATTAAAGAGCTGATTGCTACATTGAGAGAACATTTTTTTCATTAAACATAAACTTGGGGATATTTTTACCCATTTCTCTTCATTCAAAAGAGAGTGAAACGGTAATATGCACTTTGGGTTATTTTTATACAGTAATGAGCTTGGAATAAGTTAATTGGCTATATCATGTTTCAACCTCATTTTCCCAATCTTTACTCATTATCACTACCAGTGTATTTGACTTAAGATTACTCAGCTCTTCTTTGAGAAAAATTGTTCCCTAGGGTCCCAGACAGAGCTGAGTGTCCAAGGGTTCCTTTGGCGATGTAGGCTAATGTGGGTGGGTGCCCCTTGCCCTTAAACCCAGCTGCAGAGAACCCTGACAGCTGAAGGAGATAAGGAAAGGTTATGGTTGGGGTCTGGGGTGTGTGGGCAAATCAGTATGTTATGTTATATAGGTAGGGAATGGAGGGGGTATGAAAGGGATCCATTGTTCTAGAAACTATGTCAGAAGGGGGTTGGCAGCAGGAGGGGATGGGGAATGCATTGCCTATGAAGACCACGACCTACTTATCGCTAGTTTTTCACCATTGGATTCTCCTCATACCCACTTCCTCCTTTAATCTTCTCCACCTGGAGTTCATCTTTCTCAGGTGTTATGATACATCCTGTCGCCCTGGAATCCCAGGTGTGCTGGGCTGTGGGAAAACAGCACAACCATTGTATGGACGATACAAGAGAAATAAAATGAGAAAATGTAAAATTCTTTAAAACTTAAAGCCTGTGTAAAACTTAGCTGTTATTATTATTGTTATTATCAAAGAGGCACAAAAAGCACCCTAAAAGCCTTTTTAAAGACAACTTCAGTGAAAGTTGGAGTCTTTTCAAGACAAACTCTGGGGACACTGTACCTTAACATACCAGTGTCTGTGGGAAGAGAGACTATGGAACACATCTCATGGTGAGAAGAAAGAGACCCCAGGACCCTGGGAAGTTGCTCCAGGGAAGGTTGCTGCCATGGGAGGGAGCAGTACAGGCTGAGAAGACTCTCGTCTGAGACGCAACCAGGGCGAAGAAGGAAGTCACCATCTTGGAGCTTCTGATTTTAACAAATTATTCTTGCTAATTTCAGCAACCAAAGCTTCTCTTGGAAACCAAGGTACATCTTTTAAATACCAACATTGGCATTGGAGGGGACATCCAGATTGTCGAGATTACACCCCAACTTGAGAAGAACATATTTTTGCTAACTGAAGACTAAACTTAGTTATTTCTAACTGTTGAAGGATTATAAATGCTGTCAGCTCCCACTAGATTTCCATACCCCGGACCTTAATCCTCATTTCTGTTGGGAAGTAGCCTCTGTTGCACTCTAGACAACCAGCCTGGATAGCCTTTGGCGACTTGTGACTGAAGTGGGGGCACAGGAAAGGTCAGGGGGCAGAACTATGTTCTGGAGGCCAGTCATGATGTTGCCCCCGAATCCTTGAGTGGTGGTACTTTAAAGCATTTAAAGCAAATGCAGGGGGCTTTGTAGTTTTATTCCACAACTCTAGTGCGTTCTTTGATCTCCTCAAAGGAAAAGGAGAGGAGAAATGGCACCTGATGTAAGAAAATCATACTTTCCAAATATCAGGATCTCCTGGGTTTGTCCACAGCAGCAACATTCCATGTGCATTTGGCATGAAGTAGATTGAGAGAAACTAGAAAGTGAACAGTTACCAGCCTAGTCATTGCATGTATCGTATCGCCTCTTGGTCTTTGGGCCATCACTCTCTAGTCAGTGGTGGGGCTTTGGCAGCTTAGTAGGGAGTTGAGAGGAGAATGTTAGGTGGCAAATCCAAGGGAAGGCACCACAGACAACATCTAGGAGTCAGAGGGAAAGGGTATTCACCATACCTATCGGCCATTGGAAACTAGAACCAAAGATCTCAAGATCACAGAGACTCCAGGGTGGGATGGCTGTAGGTTCTCCTAGGGCCCAGCCATTGAGTCCGCTCCTCCTACTCTATAAGCAGGAAACAGCTGGAAATCCTTGTCAGTGGTGGACTCCAAATGGAAAGATACTGGCTAGAGGAGCTTCCATTGGCACCCAGTGCTGGGTCTTTGCACTACGTTTGTGAGAAGGGTCTAAGACTCAGATCCAGAGGATTTGAATCTTCATCTTATGCCCATCCCTATTGGCATGAGGTGAGAGGTGATGAGGGCCCAGGGCTGTGTCTGTGTGAGTGCAGAGAAGGGGACAAAGACAAGAGATGTTCAGAAGATTTGGCAACTAATAGGATGTGTAAGATGAGAGTGAAGGCTGGAGGGATGACACCAAGGTTGTGGGCACTGAGGACTGGGGGGATGTCAAGGTGCCCTCGACAGTGATGGGGGAGTTGGGTAGAAGGGAGGTTTGGGGAAAGATAATAGATTCTTCTTTGGAAGAGGAAGGGGAAGGGGATAAGCTTTTACATAGCACCTACTATTTGCCAGGCACTGTGGAGAACTCTTTTACAAATATCTCATTTGCTCCTAACAACAACCCTGTGAGGTAGGTGCTACTGTTATTGCCCATTTTATAATGGAGGAAACTAAGGCAAGCCGAGGTAAATGAGTCAGGGTGGCATAGCTAGTGAGTGTCTAAGGCGGGATTTGAACTCAGGAGTTTGAAATGCCAACTGGATGTTTTGAGATGTCCAAGAGTTGGTGGTAATGTAGGACTAGAGCTCAAGAGAGAGGCTAGGACTGTGTATGTGTATGTGTATGTGTATGTGTATGTGTAGATGTGGATGATGTAGGTGTAGACAATGTAGATGTAGGTATAGATTATGTAAATGTATATATACACATATACATACATACATATATACAGACACATATATACACATACATACACATATACATATGCACAAACATATATACATACACACATATACATATATAGACATATATACATACACAAATATATGTATGTGTTATGCATATATGTATATCTATATATATATATCCATTCTTAGCCTCTTTCAGCTCCATATACATTTGTACATATATATGTATCTATCTATGTAGATACATATATAGATATAAATATATCATCTGCATAGAGTTATTTGTTATTGCATTCATCCCAACTTCTTGGGCCCCTTTCTCTCATCTCTGAAATGGGGTGTATTTGCTCATAATAACAGAATCACTGAGGGGCTGATGAGGACACCAAGAGAAAATTTAGGAAATCTAGGTTTAAATTCCAGCTCTGCCACATACTGGCTGTGTGATCTTGGGTAAGTCACTTGGTGTCAGCCTTGGGAGGTGGCAGGTTCCCCTTCACTGGAGGTTTTTAAGGCAGATCTGGATGACTATTTGCTGGGGAATTAGAGAGGACTCTCGTAGAGGTTCAGGTTGGACTAGATGGCCCCTCCCACCTGTGATAGTCTGTGATTGCATGACTGGTCTTTGGGCTTCAGCTCCCCCATCTGTAAAGTGATCACTGGAAAAGAGGCAGTTAGACTAGACGGTTACTGAGATAAGTCTCTTTTGGCTCTAAAATCCCATGATTCGAGATATCCGATAATGATCAGGGCCAGGCTGGCTCTAACTGCTGAGGATGTCCCAGTCCTCTTCAGGAAGGGCTTTCTCCTAGTTATTAAGCCCTGAGCAGACTCATCAGTCATGACTATTAGCTAGGAATTGAATATGAGCCGAGGATATGAATTCAAACAAAAAGAAAGACGGCCCCTGTCTTCAAGAAGGTTACACTCTAATGAGGGATGATAACATACAAAAAGAAGGAAAAACGGAGGGGGAGTGAAGTTCTCACACGGGCGCCTGGTGGCAAAATTCAGAGTGAGGGATGGCTGCTTTGGGTCATCTCTCAAAACTACCATCCAGAAATTACTTTTAGGAATTCTACATACTTTTCCTGTCTCTTAAGAACTAAATATGCGCATGTTTCAGGGGAAAATAGGGACATGGGAAGGTAAGAATAAAGGTCAGAAATCTGCTCACTGATCAACCAGAGGACAAGCATTTAGTGTCCTCGCTGTGTTGGGTAGACTGGTGTTGTTCACAGAGCGCAAGGCCTTGGAGCCAGATAGATCTGGGTTCGGGTCCTGCCTCTGACATGTGTCCTGCTTGCATGAGTCAAGGCAAATTACTTAATCCCATCAGTGATCAAGGTGACCCTCTAAGACTCTAGGCTGTGGACCCAATGCTGCTCTGCCTGGGTAGAACCAGTTTGCTCACAGGCAGCTCCTCATAGTACTGATGATGTCATAGCATCTGTTCTTTGCCATTAATTACCATTCTCCCTCTGCCCTGTTTCTACCTGCCCTGTGCCAGGCATAAAAGCAATAATAGCTTTTATATAAAACTCTAAGGTCTGCAAAACACTTTCTATGTATGCTCTCATTCGATCCTCCTAACAATCCTGTGAGGTAGGTGCTATTATTAACCCCATTTGGCAGATGTGGAAACCGAGGCTTAGGCCGGTTAACTGTTAGGAGATAATGAGTAATAGCTCATATTTGTACAAGTTTTGCAAAGAGTTTTCTTCACAATAACCTTTCACGTTAGATAGTGCAGATGTTAACACATATTACCCCATTTTAAAGATGATAGAGCTGGGCTCAAGGAAGTTAAATTTTATGTTTACCTAATACCGCTGGTGTTTAGTTAGGACGAATGTAAGATCTCCCCTGAGCCTTTGAAGGCAGGAAAGGTTTGGAGAGACAGATTTTGGATAAGAGGCACCAGTTAGTCCAGCTCCCATCCCATCTGTCTCTTCTCTTCCTCTGGGTCAATTCCATATGCCCAAAGAAATCACCTGATGTTTGTGCTCACCAGGCCCAGTTGGGGTTCAGATGGTATTCCCTGAATCTCAGACAGTACCGATGCTCGGTTCAGGGAGAACCCCTCCCCACTATGAGTGTGGGGGTATCTGAGTTCCCTTGTGTCATCACCCACATATTATGACAATTACCTCTTCACTGGGGAATAGTACTCCAAATAGAGAGCCGCTGAAGCCTAGAAGCCTAACTCAGAAACATGTCAACAAATGCTAATATTGCCTTCACTCCATCTCCAGGCAGACGTCATGTAGAAGGGAAAATTTGCCCAGTGCACGCAAAGACTGCACATTTTTTGGCACAAGTGACCAAGTTACTAGGCAACAGCCCACTGACCATCCCCCTACACCCTCCCCTTTCCATGACCTCCACCACCCAACACTTTCTGTGTTTCTAGGCATCCAATTAGCATGTGGAAGGGGTGGTGATTCTCCTTCCCAGACCTCCTTCCCCCTTGTTGGAACAGCAACCCACCTGAGGGCCCATCCGGGAGGGGCATCCTGGGGGATCCAGGGATGGGGTGGCAGATAAGAGAGGCAGAGAGCTGGCAATCCAGTCCAACTGAGGACTTGGGGTATTTCAGCAGCCAGCAGCTCCCAAGGAGCAGAAGACAAGCCCTGCCTTAGCAGATCCTGAAGCCTTCCCGTTGAGTGTTAACTGTCCTCTCTCATATGGTAAGATCTGGTCTATTTTTCCTTTCTTCCCCTTGCCTTGCCCTCTCTGTTTGTTTTAGAGTTGGAGGGAGGCTCCCCAGGTGACTCCAGAGATGGGGATGAACCTGGCACTCTTTGCCTTCTGAGGTTCAGTACAGTCAGGCCTCCAAACCTAATACAGCTCCACAGGCCTCCCTTGCTTACTTGGTGGTTCAATCATTCTTAAGTCTCATAAAGGCAGGCCCTGGGCATTTTCTTTGAAAATTGGGATTCTCCACACCCATTAATGTCCCATTCCCAGTGTGGCACAGTGGACAAAACCCTGGGTTTGGAGTATGAGGTCTTTTTCAACTTTAAAGTGCTATAATTAACCCCATTTTACAGATGAGGAAACTCGGGCAGACAGAAGTTAAGTGACTTGCCCAGGGTCACACAGCTAGTTGGTGTCTAAGCCTGTATTTGCATTCAGGTCTTCCTGACTCCAGGCCCAGCACTCTGTACATTGTGCCATCTGGTTACTTATCATTCCACAGGAGCAGGTGGCATTTCATCTCTGCCCCATTTGTGGGAGTTGGGGCTTCTCATAGGTCTCCCAAGAGCATTTCACAGGGCCATTTATGGGCTATTGACCTGGACAAGGCCCAGAGCTACTCGCTCCTTCCTCCTCAATTAGATGGAAGGTTATCAGGCTAAAATTCCAAGATGGAACAGAGCTGTGAAGTCAGAAGGCAAAACTAGGGGAGATGCCAGAGTAGAAATAAAGAATCCTATTCATTCCAGGGCAGGAGAGGTGCTGTTGGACTGGAGAAAGACCAACATTCTGATTAAAAACAAAAACAAAAACGAGCTGAGTCTGCAAACCATAGACCAGAGAACTTGATTTTGATTGCTGGCAAAATTACAGACAATATTCTTTTTTGTTGTTGTTGGGTTTTTTTGGCAGGGCAATTGGGGTTAAGTGACTTGCCCAAGGTCACACAGCTAGTACATGTGTCAAGTGTCTGAGGTCAAATTTGAACTCAGGTCCTCTTGACTCCGGGGCCAGTGCTCTACTCACTGCACCACCTAGCTGCCCCGACAACATTCTTTAAAGGGTGGTCATCATAGACTTTTACGGTTGGAAGGGACTTTGGTAGACAACACAACCCCCCAGACTCTGGGCCCTGGTTGTCAGCCAATACCTCCCTAAATGCCACTGTAATGACTGGGAAAGTATCCTTAGAGCAAGCCTCAGTTTGCCTTTTTCGAAACTTGTGCCCATTTTTCCTCAGTTCTGCCCTTTGGGGCCAAAGAGAATAATCTAACCCCTCTTCTATATGTTAGCCTTTTAAAAATGTTATTTATTTAACATTCACTTTTAAAAATTGTGAATTCTAAATCCTCTCCCTCTCTCCAGCCCCTCCCCCGCCCATTGAGAAGGCAAACCATATATCAATTATACGTGTGAAATCATACAAAGCATATTTCCATATTAGCTTATATGACAGTCTTTCAAATTGTTGAAGACAGATTATGGCCTCAGCATTCTCCAGGCTAGAGAGTCCCATAGGACTCTCCATAGGACGTAGACTCAAGGCCCTTCCCCATTCAGGTCGCTCCCCTCTAGACCCTCTCTAGCTTATCAATGTCGTATCTTTCTCAGGCAGGGCAGAGTACAATCCTTATCGAATCCTCACTCCAGGAAGCTTTACCTCTCCTAATGTAGCCCAAAATCATGGCTGCCTACTGCATCACTCTGCCGACTCCAAACTGAGCGGGCTGACCACTAGGAGCCCCAGATCTTTTTTTCCAGACAAGCTGCTCTCCAACTATGCCTCACCCATTCCGTACTTGTGAAATTCATTTCTTGAATTCAAGTGTAAGATTTTGCATAGGATATACATGTAATATTACATCTTATTCGATTTAGTCCAATTTTCTAGCCTGGCAACATTTTTTTTTTTATCCTGATTGTCATGTATGCTTATTATCCGTGCCTCCCAGATTTGTGTCACCCAGTTATCCATTCCTCTATCCAAATCATTGATAAAAGTGTCAAAGGAAGCAGGCGCAGGCTGCTCTCTCTTTCTGTCCCAGATTCCCAGGCCCCCTGCTGGGCTCTTCCCTTCCCCGGCTGGGGGGAGGGGATGCCATTTGCAGAGAAGGATGACGGACACGCCCCGAGCCCCGCCCCACCCAGGGGCCGGCCCCGCCCCCTGACTCAGGTCCTCCGGGCGGTGACAGGGGTGGGTGCGGGCTCCTGGGTCTGTTCAGGGAAGCCGGCATTTCACGTCTACAATAAGGGGAACCGCCCCCCCCCCAACAAGCCTGGTAAAAGGAGCAGCTGCCATGGACACAAGAGGAGGGTCTGGGTCTAGGAGTCGGGGCGGCCTGACCATGTCTGTGGGCGGAGAGGATGGAGGCAGGAAAGAGGAAGAGACCGATGGAGGACCAGAGAAGGTGGGAGGGGCCGGGCAACCTGGGGCAGGTAAACCCTGGACAGGGAAGGAGGAGGGTCTAGGCCAGGGCTGGCCAAAGGCAGCAGGCCGCAGTGGAATTTTGTGCAGCTGCCCGTGGGTTTTAATTTTCGCGAGCGAAAAAATAAAATAATAATTTGCGCGATTTTTAAATTCCAACACTAATAAATAATCTCCCCGATGTTAATTTCCTTTGGCGTTTTTAAGCTTACTATGGATGGAACATGGCGCCTGGGATTTTCAGTCCATCTGTGGGATGCCTTCCGTCCGGACGATGCACCCTAGTCAGGACGTACCCACCTTTATACTGTTGTGTTGTCCCTTCGTGGTTTTGTGTTTGCTTTCCCTTCGTGCCTTTGCCTGTCCTATTGATGACGCGCCTGCCCCCACTTTCTGTTAGTGCCCTGTATTTTTTATTCTGGGGGTGGCCCTCGAATAATTATTTTATTTTAATGCGGCCCTAAGATAACCTAAGGCTGGACAGCCCTGATCTAGACTCGGAGGTTCCGCCACCCCCAGGGGGTGCTGGTAGGATGGGGGAGCGGTAGTAGCCTCAGGTGCAATTTGGGGGGTGTTGAATAAAAATAAGGGGGCAGTGGAAGCATACGAAAAGAAGTGAAGAAAATTTTGAAAAACTGTTGGTACAGATTTCTTCTGTTGTGTAACAGAGTAAAAGTTGTAGTAAAAGTTTATTTTTCAAATAAACACACAAAGTGCAAATTATGACCAAGCAGTGGTCAAGTCCTCCGACAGGTCTTAACAAGCAAGTGTTGGCAGGCAAGTGCCTCACACAATGTCGGGAAGTCTAGCATGCATCCGCAGGAATATGTGCCGGTAATGACTTGTTTATACTATACTATCACATGACACAGTATTGCATCATCAAAATTTCAAGGCAGGAAAAAAAAATCCCGCAAATTTACAATAAGTTATTAAATTTAAGATACGTCACTTAAAAATATTTATATATGTATATATTACATATTTTTGAAATGACTCAAATTTCAAAAAAAAAGTTGAAGGGCTAAAGAAAGTAGATTTCCAGAGGAGTGATGAGTAATTTCTTTTTGAAAAGGGGGCAGTAGGCCAAATAAATCTGGGTCTAGAGGATGGGGAAGCGTGCAGACAAATGCTGGGGTGGAGAAGAGGGAGGGTAATGGATTGTGTGATGCACAGACTGGACGCATGCCAAAGACCAGGCCAAGCCATCTGCTAAGAGTGAGGGGCACAGAGTGGGCCTGGGGGCTCAGGGACCATGGAAAATGCTTGGAGCAGCGGCTGTGGTGAATGACGCATGAAGAAAAGGATTACCAAACAGCAGCCAACGATTTAGTGGTGTGCTTTGGTGACCTCCTGGGGTTCTTAACTTGGAAGGGGGGCTCTGAACTTGTTTTTGAGACTATTTTGATAACTATATTTCAAGAGAGTTATATCTGAGGCAGCTATGTGGAGCACTGGACCTGGAGTCACAAAGACCTGAGTTCAAATCCATCCTCTGACACTTACTAGCTATGTGACTCTGGGCAAGTCACTTAACTTCTGTCTGTCTCAGTTTTCTCATCTGTAAAATGGAGTTAATAATAGCACCTCCCTCATGGGGTGGTTGTGACAATCAATGAGGTATTATCTATAGAGCATTTTGCAAACCGTAAAGCACCATTTGCTAGTTATTATGAACATATTATATTAATTATTAAATATTTATAATATTCACATAGATTACATTTATATATCACTATATTTTTATTAACATGATTGTTAATGATTATTATTGATATAATTGGTTCCCTTTGTAATCTTCCATATTTTATTTTATAAATAGAAAAATATTATTCTGAGAAGAGACCCATATATACAGGCCTCACCAGACTGCCAAAAATGTCTGGAGTAAGAGTCCATGACTGATAATGGAGAGAGGGGGTCCTATGTATCTAATTTATTCTTCTTCCTAGAACGTGAATCTGGGTCACCAGCATGATTTGGAAGGGCATCCTGGAGGAGAAGCCAGCCCAGCGCCAGGAATCCCTGGAGAGGAGCCTGGAGGCGGGCTGGTGGAGATAGTCGAATTCCAGGAAGAATTCAGTGAGGACAGGGGCAGGGAGGACAGTGGGAAATTCAAGGAGCACAAGCATTGGAGGGAGGCCTTTGGGGTGAAGAGGGTGGCGGGTCTGCGTAGTGGGCTGCCCACCCTTCTCACCCTGACAAATGTCAGGGATTGGCTTAGAATAGTCTGTGGGCTATTCACATCTTTGGGGCTTCCATCTCCCCTCTTCCTCCATAATGACCTTTTAAAGTTTACAAAGTTTCCATCTAATTAAACAAGCATTAGGCAATTACTGTGTGAAAATCATCATGCTAGGTGCAGGTGATACAGAGTCAAAATGAAAAAAAGTCTGCCTTCAGGAAGCTTATATTCTGATTGGAATAAGTAACGTACCCACACACAATGCTAAATATGCAGGTATATACATATATACAAAGTAAATACCAGGCAATTGGGGAGTTTTAAGAGGTGAAGAGGGTGCCTTCAGGCAAAGGCACAGGGGACTATGCAAGCAACTAATTTAGCTGGGGCATAGGTCACACGAGGGAAAATAATGTGAAATGAGCTTAGAAAGATTGGCTGAAATCAGATTGTGAGACGCTTTAAATGCCAAAGAGAAATGTCTATATTTTCATTCCGGAGGTAATAGTGAGACACAGATATTTCTCCAGTGAGGGAGTGGATGTGGTTGATGTTAATTTGGCACCTGTGTGGAGAATGGATTGATAAGCAAGGAGACTTGAGTCGGGGAAATCAGTTAGAGGCTGTTGTAACAGTTTGGAGGTGGGGAGCTTGGATGGGAGCCCTATGACCAGAGAGAAGGGAACAGAGACGAGACATATTGTAAAAGCAGGGTGGATGAGGCTAGTCTTCTGACTGGCAGAATGAGAAGAGTCAAATCAACGGCGACTTGGACATTTCAAAGTTGAGTGTTTGAAAGAAGGGTGGTGACCTCAACAGAAATAGGAGAGTCAGAAAGAGAGGCGGGCTTGGGGAAAAAGATCAAGGCTTCTGTTTTGGATATGTTGAGTTTGGGATGCCTCTGGGACGTCCAGGTGGGTGTGATGATGGGAGACTGAAACTTAGGAGAGAGATGAGGGCCAGGTATCTAGATTTGGGATTCCTGTGCATATAGAGGATAACTGAACCCATGGGGGGAATGAAATCAACCAAAGAGGAAAGAGAGAGAGAAGAGAAGGGGGGAGGGGCAGGACAGAGTCCTAGGTTATACACATGCAAAGGGGTATTATATTCTTTTATATACATTATCTCCCTTGAGGCTTACGACCCTGTGAGGTAGATTATTCAGGTTGAATATTGTGCCCGTTTTACACCCAAGGAAACCAAAGGTCAGATAAATTAAATGACTTCCCACATCTTCTCCTCCCCATTTTAGTGTACTCCTTCCTTCTTCTTCCTGTTCCCAACCTGAAAGAAGAGGAGAGGAAGCTCCCTTGTCCAGGTTGCCCTGAAGAGGGAACAACTGAATTTCCTCTTTTTTTCTCATTCATCTATTCCTGGGACATGACTGAGGGTCACCTTCAAGGTTACTTGCTTGAGGCTCCATTGGGAGGTTCCACAAAATGGAATGAGGGATAGGGTTTGATTGGGCTGTCAGGGTTCTGGGGTCCCAGGTTCCTTCTGCTTCTTTTTACAGACTTCCCTGATGGTTGCTGGACTTTTCCAAGGTGGGAAAGACGTGGGTGCATCTTTTTCATGACCATTGGGCTGATGGCTGGGATAGGTGTCGGGATCTGGCTTCTAGGTCAGTGCTATGGTAGGACTGTCTCTGGGGCTGAGGACACTGAGCTATACTTGCCTTGTGATTTCCTAGGCTTAAAACAATCCTTTCTGATCCATTAGGAAGACTAGGAGGATAGGGGCAAAGGAATAGGTTCATCTCCACCAAGAATGGAGCAAGAGGAAATGAATTAGAACTGCAGCAGGAAGGACTTGGGTTAGGCATAAAGGGGAACTTTTCAATAGTGAGGGCTATAAGTCATCTGAATGAGTATTTGTGGAACAACATTTTTTTTTGGAGGGGAAGGCAAGGCAATTGGGGTTAAGTGACTTGCCCAAGGTTACACAGCTAGTAAGGCAGCCTTTGCTGGAATGGGAGAAAGACTCTCACCTAACTGCCCTGGACAGGGCCAGGGGCAAAATGTCCTCTTTAGGAGGTCTGTCCCATTTTAGAATTCCCTGGTTGTCCATGGTGGCCATCATTGGGCCTCTCTGGAATGTCTGTTCTCCTGATCTTCCCTCTCCCTCTCCCTTTTTACTTCTTTCTTTAGTCCTGCTTTTCAGGACAAATGCCTTGTTGAGGACCTTGAAGCAAAAGAACACCATGAGTTGTACAGAGAAACCCCTCACTCCAACAGATTCCAAGTCAGGTGGGTGACCACTTCCCTCTTTCTTGAGTCCTGCTCAACCAGTCTGTACTGATAGGAAATCTCTCCTTCAATATTCTCCCCTTCGCATTCAGGGTTCTGGATGCTAGTCAAGAGAATTCTGGGCCTCGTTTCTCCATTATGGCTCTACTTTCATCAACCACAGTCACGGATGGGTGGAAAGCCCCCTGGTTCCCTGGGTGGGAGAGAAGGGATGTTGAGGTGTTAGGGTGGAGAGGGACAGGGCACTCCGCTGGGCCTGTCCTTAAGGAGATAAACTCTGGCTTTTAGCACTATCTGGGCTGACTCATTGCTCTCTGGGGGCAATCTAGGCTGTCCCTGCAGCTTGTCCTCAGCCGGGACCTGGGACCAAGAAGAGATCTAGAGGGTTAGTCAATTTAAAAAATTGAGCTCCAGGTGGCCTCCTTTCTTGTATCAGGAGACAGGATTTCCCCTCAGAGACAGGTGGAATATTTGGCCCAAATTAGGGCAAGGGCCTGGGGCTTGGGGATCTGAATTTTCTCTTAATTTGTGCATTTTGCTTTCTCTATGGAAAACATCCTGCCAGTTTCTGTCCAGAATAACCCAGATGGATGTCTGTACCCAGGCCTTTCTCCCCAACCCCATCAAGCACCATCTTGTCCAGACTCTTAGGGTACACTGCCAGGTTCCAGAGAGCCTGGACTTTCCTGCTCCCTGAGTGCTGGTGGGCACAGGGGACAATGTGGTTTTCCATACTGTGGTTTCAGTATCTTTCAGAATAAACACCAGAAACTTACTGGAAGTGCAGGTGAGGGCTTGGCCAGGCTGGCTCCTGGTATGCCATGAGGGCTGGAGTTCTGCCCTAGGGACCCGGATTTGTGGACACCTTGGACATCTCAGGTACCTCAGTGGGAATGGGAGTGGAGGAGGGATGGGGAAATAGAGGGGAGGAAGAGAGAGACAGAGAGAGAGAGGACCGGAAGGTGGGGAAATTTGTCCCACATTTCCATTTCTCTCCAAGATGATCACCAATGCTGAGATGGTCTAGGTGGTTCTCTTGCCTTCAGGCCCCACTGCAGCCCAGACTTTTGAGAACCTATGACCCCAAGAGAGGATCTCTGTCCTTCCTCATTCTGCCATCCATTTCAGTGTTTCCCTATGAGAAAATTCTACTTTTTAACCTAATTCATATTCCTTCTGCTGCAGTTTAAACTGAACGCTTCTTATTTCTATGCTATGGCTGCCTTTTGGGGTTTTTCTTTTTCTTCTTGTCAAGTCTCAGTGACCACAAAGGAGTGAACCTGACTGATATCAAGGTCAACAGTTCTCAGGAGTTTGTTCAGCTTCTTCCCAGATCAGGGGGTCAACTGGAGGAGATGTGGCAGCACAGGTAGGGGGCCTGAGTTTGGGTTGAGTAGAAGGGGATGAGGTCAACAGGAGGAATCTTTCCCATTTCCTCTGGAGACCTCAGGCATAGACCCTTCTTTTTCTTCAAGGGGGTGGGGGAGTGGTGCCAGGCCACCAGGGGCATCTAGGGATGTGGCAGAGAATTTTTCCCTAACCAGAAATTGCAAAGGATCCAGGTAATTCTCAAGAAAGAGATAACACCGCCCTCCCCCACCCCCCACCCCCTGCCCCATCCTGGGCAAGAGCAATGGACTGCCTAGAGGAGAGAAAAACACGTAGGCCTGGAAGATAGTCTCCCAAATATTGGAAGTTGTCAAGGACCAATGCAGCAACCCCACTAACTATGAGTGAGAGGGGTACCCACACTTCTTGTGCCTGTCCCCACATCTTTCTCTCCCAGACTCTTCCTCCTTTGCAAGATCTGTAGGAAAGGAAGGAGTGAATATGTGCGTGTGGTGAGGGTGGCATAAATAAATACCTGAGTATGTAAATAGGGGAGGCCTTTGTATTTTCTCAAGGGGGATTTTAGAAACATTCTAGTTTAGTGAAAGTAGATGCCAGACTGGAGTCAGGGGTCGAGCGTATCACGGGGAGGAGAGAGAAGAAATTAATTTAGGGTTCGCTGAGGACTAGCAAAAGTAAGACTTCTCCAGTCTCTGGCTGGTGGGGCTGAACTCAACAGGGGCTAAGACAGGGAAAGAATAGTTTTCCCAGGGAATTGTTTGGACCTGTGATGTACTTGTGGCTGAGTGCTGGATCCCTGTATCTCTGCCCTCCCGTATCTCTTTACCAGACCCTCTAGGTCCTGTAAATAGGATTATGGGGTCATAGATTCAGAGACAACAGTGACCTTAGAGACTACTGAGACTGACTCCCTCGTTTTACAGATGAGGAAACTGAGTCACAGAGTGCCTAAGTGACTTGCTTAACTCGGATCTTTTTTTTCCCCCTGCTCCAATCCCAGCACTTTATCCACTCACACCATCTAGTTGTTTATAAAAAGCTCAGGCCCATGTCTACCCTCACTGCCAGTAGTGGATTTTGCTTTGGTTGAAGACTGGACTGAAGGCGTGTGGCCATTCTGATGCCCTTCTCTGAGGAGGGAGATGAGAGCTTTTTGTTGTTGTTCAGTTGTTTCAGTCCTGTCTGACTCTCCATGACCCCGTTTGGGGTTTTCTTGGCAAAGATACTGGAGTGATTTGCCATTTATTTCTCCGGCTCATTTTATAGATGAGGAAATTGGGGCAAACAGGGTTGAGTGACTTGCCTACACAGCTAGTAAGTGTCTGAGGCTGGATTTGAACTCAGGTCTTCCTGACTGCAGGCTTAGTGCTCTATCCACTATGCCACCTAGCTGCCCCTTAGACCAGAGCTTAAAGGGTGGCTATATTGCTATGAGATAAAAGGGCCCTGAGCCCTTGGGGATGAGCAAGAAGCCCCAGCATTAACCCCTCCTTTTCTTAACTCTCACTACTTCATAGGAACAGCTGTGCTTTGGGCCAGGTTGTCTCCCTCAAATGCTCAGGTGAGTTACATCTTGGCCCCCAGAAGAGGAATGAGCGGGACCTTAGGATGTGGAAATGGATGGCTTTGGCAGGGCCTCTCCTACAGTTATTGTCCCAGCTGGGGATCAGGGGGTAGTGTCAACCACTCAACCACTCATATGATTCACAAAATATGTATTAATCCCTACTGTGTGCAGAGCCCTGAGTTAGGCAATGGGAAAGCACCTTTCCTTACAATCTGTGGTATGTGTAAAACGTAAGGGTATAAACCAGGGGTGAGGAATCTGCGGCCTTGAGGCCACAAATGGCCCTCTAGGTCCTCAGGTGTGGCCCTTTGAATCCAAACTTCACAGAACAAATCCCCTTAATAAAAGGATTTGTTCTGTAAAACTTGGACTCAGTCAAAAGGCTGCACCTGAGGACCTAGAAGGCCACATGTGACCTGGAGGCTGCATGTTCCCCATCACTGGTATATACATTGTTTACTAGTGAGGTAATTGCTGTTCACCTCTATGTGTATCTGGCGACTGTGTTTGCCACTGGTCTCACACAAGGGTCTTGTTTGATTTATGGCCAATTCTCCATTATTGGTTGGTCCTCTTTGTAGACTTAATAATCCATGGGGGCAGGGTGGAAAGGGGACATTGCCTGGAGGAAATATGGCAGCGCATAAAGAGAAGCTAAGTTTGGGCTTGGTAGATGGGGGTGAAATGAATGAGAGGCCTTTTCCATTCCCCTGGAGATGCCAACATGGTGAATGAAATCTTAGAATCATCTAGCTATGGGTCTGCCCCTGGTATCTAATGCCTTTTGGCCATTTTATACCTTCGCCTCCTCACTTCCTAGAGTCCAACTGAGGTGAAATTCAACTAAGCCTATCCTACAACTTGTTAGCAACCTCAAAACTCTTGGTCAAAGTGAGGTTACGGGGATGGGGGATATGTGTGGAGTTCCATTATCCAAGCTTCTCATCTTATCCCCAAGGCTTACTGAGAGTGAACCATCCGTACTCCATGATCCCACAGGCCTAGGCCATCCTCCCCAAGGAGCTCAGTGACGGTGCTGACACCAACTTTTGCCTCTCTCTTTCTCTATTTCCACTCTCGCCAACTATGGCCAGAGTGTGGGGTCCAGCACCTGACTTCCCGGATTATTGGTGGGACCTCTGCTGTCCTTGGGCGCTGGCCCTGGCAGGTCAGCATGTTCCAGGGTCCCCAGTACTCATGTGGAGGCTCTCTGCTGGCTCCGAGTTGGGTGGTGACTGCAGCTCACTGTGTCTACAGGTATGTCTGCAGAGGCTCCCCACCTACCCTCTTAATGAACCTTTTCCTAAGCTACAAAGTGCATGGGAGTTCTTTTCTGTTCATTTGTGGATGGGCACCATGCTTCTCATGGTTCTGTCTTTATGTCCTATACAGGTGTATCTGATGCAGATTATAAACTTCTGGAGAGTACATTAGTGTTCATAGTCCTTTCTGTGCTGTGTTTAGACTTGGGCCATGTGCAACTTTTATTATGCTTATAATGATGATGATTCATTCATTCAACGAATGTTTATTAAGTATGTGTCTGGCACTGTACTAGGAACTGGGGATACAAATACAAAGAATGAAATAATCCCTACTCTCAAAGATGCTAACGATAATCACAAAAAATTTCAATCCATTCAATATATGTTTTTTAAGTACCTACAATATGTCAGTCACTGCTTGGAGCTGAGGAAAAAAAATAAACCATAAAACTATTCCTGTCCTCCAGAAGCCTCTACTCTATTGTGGAAAAGAGATAAAACAAGTGTACAGTAAGTAAATGCAAATTATATACAAAGGAGTTTTGATCAGGGAAAGAGAAGAGGGAGAGAGAGAGAGGGAGAAGGAGAGAGGGGGAGAGGGAGAGGGAGGGAGGGAGAGAGAGAGAGAGAGAGAGAGAGAGAGAGAGAGAGAGAGAGAGAGAGAGAGAAGGAGAAGGAGGGAGAAGACACAGAGAGAGAGAGAGACAGAGATGGAGCATGAGACACAGAGAGAGGGAGAGAGAGAGGGAGAGGGAAAAGGAGAGGGAGAGAGAGAGAGAGAGCTGTGTCTATGGGATCTATGGGAAGACAAGGCTCAGAGGGGTTAGGTAATTTGCCACCTACTCACTGGCAGAGTCAGGACTTGCACCCCAGAGTCAGAATGTGAACCCAGGATTTCTGACTCTTCTCTCTACTATACCCCAGCACTTCTTTGGGGACTCAATATGCTTTTAGTCAATGACGACAGTGCTGATGCAGTAACAAATTGAGGGGCTGAAGTTCTCTAATAACTTCTGGCATCTAACTCATCAATCAACCATAAAATATTTACTAGACGCTTGTTCTGGATGACCTTCCCCCCCACCCCCAACCCCGCTGCCAGACGACCCAGGTTCAATCCTGCTTCTGATTGGTGCCTGCCTGCTGCCTGTGTTATTTAAGCTCCCTGGTTCTTTTTCCCCATCTGTAAGATGAGGCTGGACCGAATGGACTCTGAGATCCCTGCCAGCTCTAGGTCGCTGTGCTGACACCCCCTGTGCCTGGGGATGTGGGGATGCAGACATGTGTGAGGCTTGGACTTTGCTGCCAAGAGGACTCACTCGTGTCCTCCGGTCTGGTCATTCTGCCACATCTGTGCCCTGCGCTCAGTCCTCAGCGTATTCTCTTTGTCCAACTGCAGGCTGTCCCACATGTCCAGCTGGAGGGTCTTTGTGGGGATTGTCAACCGCAGTGACATTGTATCGCATATGGGGGCTGTGGTGGAGAAGATCGTCCTGCATCCCCGCTTTAGAATCCGCAAGCAGAGACATGACTATGACATTGCTCTGCTGAAGCTCCAGACCCCGCTGAACTTCTCCAGTAAGTAAGGCATAATCTGATGGGCACTGGCCCTTTAGGAGACAGAAAGATTCCCTATCTGGGTTGGGGGTGCAGTTGGGATAACTTTCCCTGATAACAAGTGCTGGAATAGAAGCCTTTTTAAAGGTTAATTTATTTATTTTTAGTTTTCAACATTGACTTTCATAAGTTTTAAATTTTCTCCATCTCCCTCCCCTCCCCTCTCTCTCCCTAAGACAACATGCAATCTGATATAGGCTCTACATATACATTACTATTAAACATATTTTCACATTTAGAAGCCTTTTAACATGTGAATTAGCCCCTATTTCTTGGCTTCAACAGTGCAGACAATTCTCATAGTAGGACTAGCTCCAGCATCAATGCCCTGATTTGGGGGATTGGAAGAGATGGGGTAGATATTGCTTTATCACCCTAAAATGGAGCTTCCCAGCCAAGAAAGCTAGAAACAGGACTTGTCTGATCTTCATGGAGCCAATCACCCAGCCCCAGGAGTGACTTCCATTCTCAACCTCCCTCTCGCGCTTGCTTTCTCCCAAAGCTTTGCTTTGGTGGTCAGAAGGCTTTGTGGGAAATGAAAACTATCACCCCATCAGGAAAATATGTGGGGACCCCTTCCCTGATGAGATTTGCCTTTGACCCATCCCTCCGGAACAGATGTGTCTTCAGCACAAGGAATAGAGGCTAGGTTTGCCAGAGGGTCAGGGCTGTGGCCTTCAGGCCTTAGGGCTGGAGCTGAACTAGCAAAGGCCAGTGTAGGAAGCAAGGGCTGTGGACTTCTTCTCCAGACATGGTGCGGGCTGTGTGCCTTCCAGAAATGCAGCAGGATTTCCCACAGGGCTCGAAATGCTGGGTGTCAGGCTGGGGCTTTACAGACCCTCGTCAAGGTGAGTGAGATCCAGAAAGGGCGGGTGGTTGGTATTGGATGAGAGGTGATTGGGAGGAATCCTCTACCCCCTTGTGAGCAGGTTGATTGTGACACATTCATCCCCTTTACCGATATCACTGTACTCCAGATCTCCTTTTCCTGGGTGCCCCCTTTAGCCAGATCTACTAGCCTGGTGTCTTTTGGACCATATTCATGTTGGGAAAAAAAGTCCTATGTTAATTCTTTACTCCTTCCTCTTCCTCTTCCTGGGGCCTCCACAAAATTTCACAGCCTCCTGTGGCTTTATGACAGGCCATCTGTGGAAGTCTAGGGCATAGAGACATTCGTGATACCCTACCCAGGGCCTCAGCTCCTCCCTCGCCCTCCCCCACTGGACGAGCTCACTGCCTCAGTTTTTGTCTATCTCCGTGTATCTCTGTTTCCATGGTTGTCTTTGGCTCTGCCTCAGGATATGGCTCAGATACCCTCCAGAATGCCTTGGTCCCCCTGATCAGCCCCCAGCTCTGCAACAGCTCCTGTATGTACAAGGGGATGATCACTGCCCAGATGCTCTGTGCTGGCTACCTGGATGGGCACGCTGATGCATGCCAGGTGCTAGACGGGAGGAGGCTTGGGTTGGGGGTTGGTACAGAGAGGGTCCCGGGCTGTGGAGCTCTGGGCACCGCAGGAGTTGGGAGTGGAGGTGGGATTTAGGAGGCCTTCTTATAAAAGGGCAGGTAAAGTGATGGGTGCAGATGAAGCATTAATTCAACTAGACCGAGCAGAGGTGGTTTATAGGGAGTCACCACTGACACTAGCCCCTGAAGGAGCTGGTGAATGGGAGGCCGCCCTGCAGGAGGCTTTGGGTGAGGTGGGGATTGGCTCTGTCACAAAGGGCTGCTCCCCGAAGGGGAAGTGGGGTGGGCTATGAGCTCCAGAGCGTTAGCCATTAGGCATGTGGCAGTGGCCATAAGTGGTACCTTTCTCCTGAGAAGAGCCAACCAACTGCTCCCTTCTGTGTCTCTGTCCCTGGGGTCTTTAAGGGAGACAGCGGAGGTCCCCTGGTGTGTCTGGACCGAGGGATATGGCGCTTGGTGGGTGTAGTGAGCTGGGGCTGGAATTGTGGGAAACACCACAGGCCAGGAGTCTATACCAAGGTGGCTGTGTTCTTGGACTGGATTCACCATCAAATTGGGGGTGAGTGGGGAAGCAAGGGGGAGGGATAAGGTGACCTCTAGGGGCTCTTAGGAGCCTTGGAACTTCCCCTGGGTGCCTGTTATCTGTTGGGGGCTGGGGAGGAAACTGGAAAATGCATCCCCCACTGGGGTGGAGGTGGTGGGGGTAGGGGGATGATGTGTCCAGAACTGGGTGCCATGGATTCCAAAAATTCATGTCTCTGTGGCACTCCTTCCTCTCCACCCCCTCGTGCCCCTTCCCCAAACGTGAGGGAAAGGAGATGGAGCAGGAGTCAGGTACCCTGGGCTCACAGTCACGATTAACTGTAGTACCGATCAAATTATATCAGTTTCTTCATCCATAAAATAAGGCTAAAATCACTTTCTTTCCTTATCTCATGGAGGTGATTGGGGAAATAAAATGAAATGTTTGTAATAGCCCAAATAGTACAAATTACTTTTGCTGCTGCTGCTGCTGCTACTATTAGTACTACTACCACCACCACCACCACCACTGGTACTGATACTACTACTACTACTGCTACTACTATTTTGGCTATACCTAATATGTCCATGGCAGAGTGGATAGAGTCTTGGAGTCAGGACAACTGATTTCCCTGAATTCAAATCTGGCCTCAGACAGTTACTTAGCTGTGTGATCCTGGGAAGTCACTTAATTCTGTTTGTCTCAATTTCCTCATCTGTAAAATGAACTGGAGAAGGAAATAGCAAACCCCTCCAGTCTCTTTGCCAAGAAATCCCCAAATGGAGTCATGAAGGGTTGGACACAACTGAACAACAATAGCACATATGTAATCAGTGTGGGGAACTCCTAATGTGACTGCAGTCTAGGAGACTAGACCTTGAATATGTTAAATGACATGCCTGTGCTTAGCAGCCAGGATATGCTTGATACCAGACTTGACCCTAGGTCTTCCTAACTCTTAAGGCTGGTTTTCTATCCCTTATGCCATGAGGCTTCTTCTTCCCATAATCATTATAAGAGTCTCCAAGGTGTGGGGAGTGAGGGTGAAATTAAAAGAGGGAAAAAGATACCCCTGGGACTTGTGACTCAGTTTCACTGGATCTTGATGGGGGGGAGGGGACCTCCACAGGTAGAGGAGCAGCTGCAGTGGATGAAGAAGGCGGCGGTCTTTTGGCACCCCTGACTCGACGGCGACTGCTCTCATAAGCTAGATGAAGCCCACGGTGGACAAGGCTACCCGCAGTTGTACTAGGGCCTTCTGGACAAAAGAAACGTCCCTGTGGAACTTCTTCTATCCTGGATTTGGGGTTTCTAGAAAAGCACTTCGAGAAGATGGGAGTGGGGTGGGGTGATGATATGTGTTTGTCTAGGTGAGTTAGTCCCTGGAGATGCGGTGATCAAACGTATTAAAACAAGGACACGAGAGACTGTAGCTGAGTAAGAGAGCATGGGCAGCTGCAAACGGAGCCAGTATTCTGCACCTAATAAATCAGAATGATTCTGCTCTTCCCCTACCCTGAATCCTCTCTCTCTGTCTCTGTCTCTGTCTCTGTCTCTGTCTCTGTCTCTGTCTCTGTCTCTCTCTGTCTCTCTCTCTCTGTCTCTGTCTCTCTCTCTCTCTCTCTCTCTCTCTCTCTCTCTCTCTCTCTCTCTCTCTCTCTCTCTCTCAGAGGTAGAGTCCTACCAGGGTAGTTGTGTATTGTGGACTGAAGACCGGGACATATGGATTTCAGTCCTTTCTCTACCATTATTTGTGTGACTTTGAATAAATGACTTTGTATCATTGGTATAGAGTCTTCTTACTACTACTTCCCAGCTTTTCCCTATTCCTTCTTGGATCAATCAACAAGCATTTATTGAGTTCTTACTCTGTGCCAGGGACTGTGCTAGACACTGGATGTACAAAGACAAAGAAAGAAGGCTGGATAGAATGTTAAGGTAGAAAAAATAAATACTTATTCAATGCCTACTGTATGCTTGGACCTGTGAAGACCAAAACACCAAAACAAAACAAAAAATCAATTGCTTGCCTTCAGGGAGCTTATATTCTCTTGGTCTACAGTATAAGAAAAGATACCTGCAGCTAGAATGGGCCAAATTAGGTGAAATTTAATGGGGATAAATATAATATCCTACACTTGGGTTCAAAGAGTCAGCTATACAAATATAGGGCAAGGGAGTCATATAGATCATACCTCCTCAATAGCTCTTATATCCATCTTTATATCTCTACTCTGTCACCACCATAATTCAAACTCTCACCTCTCTTAGGAACCATTACAATGTCCTCCAATTGTCTTCCCTGCATCCAGTCTCCCCTTCTTCTAACCCACCTTTCACATAGCACCAAATTGACTTTCCCAAAGCACAGATCTGACCATGACACTCCCCTACTCATGAAACCTCAGTAGCTCACTATTACCTTAGAGTAAAATAGTACAAACTCCTATGTTTTATATTTATTTATTTATATAAAAATACATTTATATTTCACAATCTAGCTCAAACTGATTCTTTCCAGGCTGATCGCACATGATTTTTCCTCATGTACTCCATCTTCCAGTAAAGGTGGCCTCATACACACCATCTCATACTCTGCCTTTATGCCTTTGTACAATTTGTCTCCTATGCCTCGGATGAATCCCCTCCCCCTATGACACTTGGAACCACTAAGCTCCCTTCCAGGGTCGAGTCAAGAGCCACCTCCTAAAAGAAGCCTTCTTTGCTTCCCCAGCTGTTGGCTCTTATCCCCTTTCAAATTACTCTCTGTTTATATGTACTTATCTTCATATAGTTTTTCTGCAATAGAATATAAACTTCTTGAGGACAGAAACTGTTTGTTTTTTGTCTTTATATCTCAAGTGCTTAGGACAGTGTAGTAGGCATCAATATTTGTTAAGTCAAACATTCATTTCAATCAAACACTAAGTACCTACACTGTGTTAGTCCTGTCCTAAGCACTGGAAATACAAAAACAACAGAAGAAACAACCCCTACTCACAAAGACATATTTGAATGGGAGACAACAGAAGCCCATATAGGTACGTGAAGAGAATAAACACAAATAAAGGCAAAGAAGCTAAACTCATGGTAATTTGGGGGAGGGGAAGGGTACTGGTAGACAAGTGGATCCACAAAGGCTTTATTTAGAAAGTGCTAAACAATCTGTATCTGGAGGGAAGAGAAGGTCTCTGTGAGGCAGAGGTGAAGAGGGAGCACATAATAGGTATGCAGGACAGCTAGTGGCGATGGGAAAAGACCCATGTGTGTGTGAGGACCATAGAGAAGGCCAACTTTGCTGGATCAAAGCATGCAGGAAGGGGGCATAATGTACAATGAGACTGGAAAAAAAGATTGGGGCCATGTTGTGAAGGGTTGAGGAAAGCTCATGTATCATATTATTATTTTCATTAGCAATAGAGAGTTACTAGAGGTTATTGAGTATGGGAATGACACAGTCAGGTTTGTATTTAAGAAAAATCATTTTGGCAGCAGAGTGGAGGATTGATGAGCCAGGATCCTGGAGCTACAGAGACCAATTAGGGGCCTGTTGAAATAATCTAGGCAAGAAGTAATGAAGGTGTGAGTAGAGGAAAAGGGTTGCATGAGAGGTAGAAATGACAATACAGATGAAAAAATAATCGAAGGTGGAGAGCAAGCTCAATCTGGATCAATAGTGCCATATTCAGCTGTATTAACAGAAGGATGGTGTTTAGGTTGGGCAGTTAGGTGGCTCAGTGCAAGGAATGCTAGACCTTAAGTCAGGAAGACTCATCTTCTTGAGTTCAAATCTGACCTCTGACACTTAATAACTGTGTAACCCTGGGCAAATCACTTAACTGTTTGCTTTAGTTTTTTCATCTGCAAAATGAGTTGGAGAAGGAAATGGCAAAGCACTCCAGTATCTTTGCCAGGAAAACTCTAAACCGGGTCATGAAGAGTTGGACATGACTGAAAATGACTGAGCAAAAATGTTCAGAACAAGGGAGTGGTGGATCTATTCTCCTTTGCCCAGGTCAGATCATATCTATGGTTTTGAGCTTAATTCTGGATGCCACATTTTAGAAAGCACATTGGCAAAAATTTGGAGGGTGGCTAGGGTGGGTAAGAAGACTAGAAGTCATGCCATATAAAGATTATGTCCCTGAAGGAACTGGGAAATTTTTGCTTAGAGAAGAAAAGACTTGAGACGGATGGGATAATAGTTCTTGTGAAATATTTGAGGAGCTTTTACAAAGAAAAGGTATTAGACTTCTTGATTCCAGAGGGCAGAAATAGGAGCAATGTATTGAACCTGAAGAGGTAGGAGGCTCCTCATCAGTCCAGAGGCTGGATGCCCATTTATCAAGTATGTTGCAGAGAGGAATCTCATTGAAGCATGGCTTAGATTAGAAGACCTCTGAGGTCTGTTTCAACTGAGATTTGTGATTCATAGGATTATATATTTAGATTTGGAAATGACCTTCGAGGCCATGGAGTCCAATCCCCTCATTTTACAGATGAGGAAACTGAGGCTCGGACAAGTTAAGGGATTTGCCCATGGTTACACAGCTAGCAAGCGTCTGACACAGGATTCAAACTCAGTTATTCCTGACTCCAAGCTCAATCCCATCCATCATACAACCTTTGATTCTTATTTTTTCTCCGAACTTCTGAGAAAGGCTCTAATTTTCTTTCTAATTATCTATATAGTTTGCATTTTCTTTGGATAATAGCTTATATACCCCTGAGACTTCACTTTTGTTTCTAGGCTGTTAAAATACAATTGTCATCTTGTTGTTAAAAACCACAATGAATTTTTTATGGTGCTTACACAAGGAAATGCAATTAGCATTTTGGAACACAATCTTGTAAGTTTATCAGCATTTTTTTTTTCATTTATAGGGGGAAGGGGAAGGAGCAAATGCATATTCATTACCAGAAGATCCTCTCCTCTGTTTGCTGTGCCTTAAGCAGCTACTACTGCCATCTCATTGGCTGGAAAAACGGCTATCGTGGGCATCTACTGTGGGCATCAACTTGTTTAGACTTCCCCCAGAAGGCATTGTGGGAATTGCTGAACAAAGACCTGCTTTCACTGGGACTGTACTGTTTCTGTAACTTTGTCTCTCTGTTTCTGGCACTCTCTCTTCTCTCTGTCTGTCTCTCTGTCTCTGTCTCTGTCTCTGTCTCTGTCTCTGTCTCTCTCTCTCTCTCTCTCTGTCTCGGTCTCTCTCTGTCTCTGTCTCTCTGTCTGTCTCTCTGTCTCTCTCTCTTTCTTTCTCTTTCTCTCTCTGTCTCTCTGTCTCTCTCTCTCCCTCTCCCTCCCCCTTCCACTCCTCCCTGCTCTGATTCAATGTTGAACTCTCACATGCAGAAACCCTTGTACTGGGGTTGTCCACAAGGTACCTCCCAAAGCTGGAACTGCCCTCTTAAGCTGAGTAGATATGCATGTTTTTGCTTCTGTCATGTACTAAGGAAACCTCTCAGTGCCCCAGTTATAAGTTAAGTTGGAAAAAACCTGCCCTCGGTTTCTCTCTTCTCCAATAGAGTGAAAGCCCCCGTGCCCAGTTGCAAGTGTCCATCAATTGCATTCTTTTGGGGGGAAGATTTCTGCCTCCCCCTAACTTCCTGCATTCCAAAATCAGGCAAAAATGAAGTCCTCGAGCAACCGACCAGCTCCCTGTTATAGACCATGGGAAGGGTGGCTGATTTTCAGTCTGCCAGTCAGCAAGGTAGTAGTCTCAGAAGCCCCATTTGTGGGGAGGCTCCCACTCAAGGGCACAACCTCTCAGCTGCCCATGCACAACGTCTCATGCCCTTCCGTTTTGTTGGGTTAATTGGAGGAACTCCTCAAATGGATCAGTGACTCCCCTGACTCGCTATGTTACGTTGCTTCAAGTCGGAGTCCAAAGTTTTTCTCTTCATCTTTACCTGTTAAAGTGAGGCGTCTGCTTTGCTCTTATGTTTGATTTGCCCACCTTTGAAGGCCCACTCTCAGGTCATAATGTTCCAGAATGAGAGTTCTCACCTAGACAGAGAGTCTCACTGAAATCTAAAGAACTTTACTTCACAATCTCCCTGTGAGGTAAGTGGTACAAATATTATTTCCTCTATTCTATTTGTGTGTATGTGAAATGGTGGCCTTCTCTAGTGTGGGGTGGGGAGGGAGGGACACAGATTAGAACTTAAATACACACACACGTATACATATATGTACACACATGTGTTTATACATGCATATATAATATATATACATATACACACATACACACAAATACTTTATCTATCAGTTCTTTCTCTGGAGGCAGATAGCCTCTTCCTTAATAGGTCCTTTGTAGTTGATTTGAGTTATTTATAATACTCAGAGTAACAGTTGTTGACAGTTATTCTTCAAACAATATTGCTGTTACTGTATATTGCGTTCTCTTGGTTCTGCTCATTTCACTCTTCGTTATTTCACGCAAGCCTTTCCATGTTTTCCTAAAATCAGCCTGCTCATCGTTTCTTATATCACAGTAGTATCCCATCACAATCATTCACCACAATTCGCTCAGCCATTCCCCAATTGATGGACATCTCCTCACATCCCCTCAATTTCCAGTTCTTTGTTATCATAAAAAGAGCTGCTATGAATATTTTAGAACATATAGGTTCTTTTCCTTTTCCCCTGATCACCTTGAGAAATAGACCTAATAGTGCTATTGCTTGGGTCAAAGGGCATACACAGTTTTATGATTCCTTGGGCATAATTCCAGATTGCTCTTCCAAATGGTTGGATCAGTTCACGGTTTCTCTAATAGTACATTAGTGTCCCAATTTTTCCACATCCCCCCCCCCAACATGTGTTATGTATTTATTTTCTTCCATATCTATTCTTGATATAATTACATAAATATTTGTCTCCTCCATTAGAACGTAAGCTCATTGCAAGCAGAGATCATTTCATTTTTGTGTTTGTACCTAGTACACAGTAGGGTGCTAATAAGTATTTGTTGATTGATTGACATCGCATGATCACAAGGCCCCTCATCATGTTGGTTATCTTCCCTCGGATGAAGCAAGGACTTTCAATGTCTTTCCTTAAATGTGGTACTTAGAACTGAACATCATAACTGGGGCAGACTACAGCAGGAGTGTTATGTCCCTTATTCTGGACTCAGTGTTCTTACTAATTCAAAACAATTTCAAAACAATTCAAAACAAAACTAATTCAAAACAGGATTCATGTTTTTTTTATTTTGGGGTTTCTTTTATGTGGTGACTGGCCAATTCTCTCTATTTCTACTTTCTCTTCTGGTTCTAAGATATGTGGTAAGTTTTCTTTTATGATTTCTTGAGATATGATATCTAGGCTCCTTTTTTCAGGTGGTTCTTAAATTATCTTTCCTCAACCTGTTTTTCAGTTCACTTGCTTTCCTTATAAGATACTTCACATTCTCTCTTATTTTTTCAGTATTTTGACTTTGTTTTTATTATTTCTTGTTGTCTTATGCAGTCATTAGGTTTTATCTGTTCCATTCTAATTTTCAAGAGTTATTTTCTTCAGTAAGGCTTTCTTCCTCTTTCCCCAAGTTGTTACTCCTCTTTTTGTATCTTTCTTCCCTAGTTTTTACTCTCTTTTAAACTCTTGTTTTAACTCATTTAGGAATTCTTGTTGCACTTGTGTCCAAGATGTATTTTTTCCTTTGAAGTTTTCTAGTCACTTTTTTCTTCTGAATTTGTCTTGAGCTTCTCTGTTGCCACAATAGCTCTTTATTTATGTATTCATTCATTCATTCGTCTGTCTGTTTATTTATTTTGTGCATTCTTCCAGCCTACTTCTTGACTTTCAACTTAACATTAGTGTAGGCCTCTGCACACTTCTGAGAAGAAGAGGGAAATGTTTGGCCAGATCTTCTGTTACTTTCACAGCTTACATTGGGGGCCTATAAGTTTTCAGCTCTCCCAAAGAGATGTGATCTGCAGCAAGATCTGCTCACAGTCCTCCTGGGCTGAGGCCTTCAAGGGCCTGTTAACTTATCCCTGACATAAATTGGGAATTTCAATAGAATATTGCTGTACTCAGCCACTATGAGCCTGCTAAGAGTCTCTATAGGTTTCGAATGACTGAGCTACAGGTTCCCCATTGATCCAGGACTCCTACTCTGGTTATTCCACTGCCATGCTTCCAGGCTGTGTTGGAGACCTTCACTCTGCTTTTGAGATCAGAGCTGAACTGCTATGGTTTGCTTCTGAAACATATTCCTTGCTCAGCACACAGCTAGGGTGCATGCTCTATAGATCACTCCTTTTTACCCTGAATCTGTGACCTAGAACACTGGGTGACAGAGCTGCTCAAACACAGGTCTTTCTGACTCTAAGTCTGTCCCCTTCCTCCAAACAACCTCTCCATTGAAATACTTAGCATCATCGATTTCAAGCTGGAAGAAACCTTGGGGATCTTTATGAATTAAGATTCTGTTATGTGACATATTTGATCTCTCTCCCAGCCTCAAAATCTGATGAACCTGATGTCTATGGCTTCATTCATTAGAACAGCTGATTGATGAAAGCATTGAATGAAACAGGGAAGCTGGGGTGTAATGGACAGAGCACTGGATTGGGAGTCAGAAATTTAGGTTTGAGTCCTAATTCTCTTGCTTACTTACTAGCTGTGTGCCCTTGACATCTTTGTGCTTCAGTTCCCATATCTGTAAAATGAGGTGAATACTATTGGCACTCCGTATTCCCCACAGTTGTTATGAGGGTCAAATGAGATCATGGTTGTAGTTTCATAAACCATAAAGTGCAATGTCAGTGTTACTAGTGCTTGGATGAGGGCTGGAGTTGGCGAGAGATTAGAAGAGGAGAGATCTCAGCTCTTCTGATTTCTTCTTTGAGAGAGGACACACAGTTCTGGGCTCTCTTTAGGGAAAGGTCTCTGGAGGGAAAGAAAGACTCTGGGAAGAAGCCAACATGTAAAGGAGCTGGTGACTCAGTCGTGTCCCTGTTCCCAATTACCATGCTAAAGACTTAGTTTTGTGACTTTAAGGGGGGAGACTTTGGAGAATCTCCCCTTGGGTGAGATTGAGGACTCTCTTCCCTTGGTTGAACTGAGATATCTTGTTCCTAGTGGGAGAGAGTGTTCACTCTGTGTATTATCTGACTTATTCTAATTTGTATTAAGTTCTCTGACTTTTGTTTGCTACTAGCTCGAATCAATGGATTTATTTGCTATCCACTACGTGTCTTTGTATAATTGGCATTTGATATCAAGCCCTTAGATACATAGCTTGGGCCATTCTTTCCTTGTTAAAAAGATAATGACCAAGAGTACTGCTTGAACCTAAAAATCATTCTCTGTAGACTAATAGTATTGAGGAGAATAATGAAGGCAACTTTGTGGCCCCAATCTCCTACTCCCTCCTGGCAGAAATCAGAGTTTCCCCTGGAAAAGGGAGACTCTAGAGATATCTATTTACATCTTCCATCAAGTCACATCTAAACAAACCCATGTGGACATACATATAATCAACATAGGCAACACACACATATACCCTACATAAAAGTAAACTATTAACAGGGTAAAGGATAGAGCCCAGTGGCACCCAATTAATGATAATAGCTGACTTTCACATAACTAAGGTTTGAAAAGCATATGGATTATCTCCTCTGAGTCTTATATGAAGTGTATGTGTGTGGGGGGCATAATATAGTTACTTCAATTTAAAAATTTTTTTATTCTGAATGTAATTATCAGCAAACACATTTTAAGGTACGTAGAATAGGGAAGAGAATGTTTAAGAAATGGGGACCTTTTATGTCTAAAAAATATGTGTATATATGTATATAATATGTGTATGTGTTATACATGCATAAATAAAAATATTTATGTGTATATATACATATACATACATACGTATTCATACACATACACATATAAATATGGTGTTCTGGGGTGTACAGGTGTTCAGAGAAGACTAATGCCTCTGGTGTTCGGACTGCCGAGCCCTTCCCAGGACTACCTTCCACCTTTGGCATCCACTTAACTCACCTGTGTGTCCAAGAAGCTGTAGCATGCCCAGCAGCCATACCCCAATAAACTGTTTCAGCAGATGGGCTGAATCAGGTTGAGGGCCTCAAACCCATCAGTGACCTAGGGAAGAGTTTAAGTTGGGGGGGGTTGTTTACCCCAAGCATGTGAAGATTTCCCCAGTGGAATAGGCAGATGCAAACAATTTGTTCCAATGGGCCATGAAGGCCATGGAAGCAGGTGCTGTGTAATACTTAGAGCTTGGTTAGACATCAAAAACACCAAGGTCACCCACTGCATCCTGAGTTATCATCAGTTATCTTGACTTTTGTCTTGCCACTGGGCTCAGATGACTCTGGAAGAGGGAGCAAAGACTTGTGCAACTCTGCCTCACTTAAATCCGATTTACGTGCAAGTTAAAAGGCATCACCCTTATCATTTTACCATTTTTACCTACTTTGAAGTGCTGTGATGACGGGTAAGTGACAAAGCAGCAGATCTGGATATATGAGCAACTATATTGGGACCTTAAACCTAGGCGGCCCAGGCTATAGGGTTGTCTTCTTACTGGACTGAAGCACCAGTGGATTTGGCAGCCCTCTGGGTGTCTGAGTGCCTTTTTTAGTTTTTGTTCTGTTTTTTTTGGCAGGGCATTTGGGGTTAAGTGACTTGCCCAAGGTCACACAGCTAGTAAATGTGTCAAGTATCAGAGGCTGGATTTGAACTCAGCTCCTCCTGACTCCAGGGCTGGTGTTCCACTCACTGTGCCACCTAGCTGCCTCCAGCCTTTTTTTTTAAAGGACCACACTGCTTACTACCTGCTGTGAGGAAGGGGCTAGAAAAGGTTCCCTAAAAACTGTCTTTTTCACCTAACCTAACCCTGGTCTGCTTACTCTGGCAGGCAGGGATCCTACTCTGCAGCTGAAACAAAAAAATGTACAAAAACATTTGTGAAGAAGATTCCATTCACCATTGGTACATGGGATGTGTACAAGCTTATGGACAACATGTAATCCAGTAAACCTGAAAGACAAACAGCTTTTGTTATGAGAACTCAGTAGATATCCCATCCAAATAGCCCTGAGTGAAACAAGGCTGGCAAATGATGGCCAGCTTACTGAAGTTAGAGCTGGATACATGTTTTTATGAAGTGGCCACAGTGAAGGGGAGTGCCATGAAGCTGGTGTAGATTTTGCAGTCAAAACTAGTCAACAAACTTGTATGTCTCCCAAAAGGAATGAAAGACAGGCTCATGACAGTGTTGATTGTCATTTGCAGGAAAGAACCATGCCGCCATGATTAGTTCACATTCTCCCAACATGATGAACCCTAATGAGGTCAAAGAAAAATTTTATGGAGAACTGGAGACCCTCTTCATCAGTGTGCCAAAAGAGCACGAGCCTATAATTCTGGGTGATTTTAATACCAGAGTAGGCACAGACTATCAGACATGGCAGGGAGGGACGGAGTTAGAAATAGCAACAGTAATGGTCACTTTACTTCAATACTAAGTACTGAAACCTTAAGTGTGCATCCCATGGTCTTCTCAGCATCAACATTGTCTTCTGTTTACTTAAATGCAAAAAAAATTCATGGATACACTCTTACAGAAAACATTGGCATTTAATAGACCATGTAATTGGAAGAAAAGCAGACAGGATGTGAGAGTGGCAAACAAAGTGCTAGACTGATCATAGACCTACTCTCTTAAAGATTCACTTTCAACAAAAGCAGTGGCACCAAGTCAAGATGACGACCAGAAAACTTGATATCACCAGATTAGGGTAATTCTCTGTGTGTGAACGGTGTGTTGCTAACTTGGAGGGAAAGCTGAGCCAACACACAGTTAGCAACATTGGAGCAGGAAAGGAGTGGGCAGCTTTCAGAGATTTGGTGTACAGTACTGAATTTACTCATCTGGGCCAGAACACTCGCAAACACCAAGTCTGGCTTGATTAACATGTTGGGGAAATTCAGAAACTGCGAAATGAAAAATGAGAACTCCATAAGGTTAACCAGTAGGATAGTTCATCTGTCTCTAAGAAGGCAGTGTTTAACTCCATCAGAAGTAAAATGCAAGTGAAGATTAGAGAGTTGCAAGATTCTTAAGTCAATAAGAAAGCAGATGAAATTCAGTTTTATACTGATAGTAACATTCCAAAGCACTTTTATGATGCCCTAATGGTTACTTATGGACCAAAGACTAATGGTGCATCTTAAATACTCAGTGTTAAAAGAGCCACATTGACTAATGATAAGTACATGATTGTGGAGAGATGGGGTTATCATGTCCACAGTGTTCTCAACAGACTGTCATCAATCAATGCTGAAGCCACTGACAGGGTACCTCAGGTTGAAGTCAACCCCTCTCTAGCCAAACTTCCAATTGAAAAACAGGTTTTGATGCCATTAACTTCTTGCAGCAAAGCACCTGATGCTGATTCCATTCCTGCTGAAAGTTACAAGGTAAGATGTGCATTGGTCATGCAAAAACTGACTGAAATTTTCTGGGTTATACCGAAAGAGGTGGTTATCCCCCAGGAGCTCAAGGATGCCTCTGTTATCCATCTCTATAATGGTAAAGGAAATAGTCTGTCCTGCGACAATCACAGGTGGGTCTCTTAGTCATTGCTGGCAAGATTCTTGTCAGAGTCCTCCTTAATAGGCTTATCCTTCGCTTGGAAGATGATCACCTATCTGAGAGCCAGTGTGGCTTCAGAAAAGTCTGAGGAATATGGTGTTTGCTGCCCAACAACTCCAGGAGAAATGATAGGAGCAGAACAGAGGTTTGTACAATGTTCCTTGATCTGACCAATGATACAGTCAGTGGTTAGGGCTTATGGAAAATTGTGTCAAAATTTGGTTGTCTGGAGAAGTTCATCCATATTGTATACCAGCTCCATGATGGCAGGCTTGTACATTTTCTGTTAATGGATGATGCTCTCCCGCTTTCCCAGTTACCAATGGAATGAAGCAGGGCTATGCTTGCTCCCACGCTTTTTAGCTTGGTATTTTTAGCAATGTTGTCAGACACCTTCAATGAGGACGAAAACAGCATCAAGATCTGCTACTGCATTGACAGTAAATTATTTAACTGGAAAAGCCTACAAGCCAAGACTAAAGTGGAGGGAGAGTTAGTATGCAACTTTTTGCTTGCAGATGATTATTCACTTAATGCAGCCTCTGAGGCTGAAATGCAGCAGAGGAAAGATTGATTCTCGGATACATTTGGTCTGACAATGAACATCAAAAAACAGAGATTTTCCACCGGATAGCACACATTTGGAACCATCATGTTCAGCAAATGGAAAAATTTTGAATGCTGTGGATTAGTTCACTTACCTTGGCAGTGTACTTTCCAGGGATGTTGTAACAACAACCACACTGGCATACCCAGGATGGCTCCTAGTGCAGGTTCTTTTATCTGCATTACTAAGGAAAGCAATTTAAAAGGGGTCAACGATCTTCTTTAATTCCATAAAAAATACAGAAAAGAGAAATAAAGACCAACAGACAGGACTCTACTGCCTGAAACAAAGCTTTTAATCCACCACTGAATCGAGCAATCCTTTATCTCTGAGGAGTCGGAGAGCTCTGAACATATGGCCACTCAGAGTCTCCACCAGGGAATCACAACATCTTTCTAATAAGAGAGGCCCCAGTAGATGGAGGCTGGAAAGCAGGGACTAGCGTGAGCTCCCCACTGAGTCCCTCCAAAAACCTATAAAAAATGGCTCTGAACCAGTTCTAGAACTGCAGAACACATGAAATAGCAGAGGGAAGAAGGGCTTCAGCCCAGGACAGCCTGGATGGTCTCTGGGTAAGGTCTATCCTGCATGGAGCTGGGAGCGGAGTGGAGTGGACCAGAGCAGAGCCCAGCGTGGGCGGCGTGGACCAACCAGAGTAGGAGCCAGGTGGAGTGGGCCCTAGCGCCCTGAGTCAGTGAGCTATGGCAGTTACCAGACTTCTCGACCCACAAACACCGAAGACAACAGAGAAGGTTAGTGGGAAAAGCTGCTGGGGACAGGGAGTTTGTGGTTGGGCCACCGGGGCAGCGGAGGTGTGGCAGCTACAAAACTATAGCTGCAGTTGCTTCTGGCCCCAGGCCCACCTGGTGGGAGGAATTAAGTAGTGAATCAGAGCAGGAGTGCAGAGCCTGCTGAAGATCTAAGTCCAGTCCTGATTGGGGGTTCTTGGGGAAGGAGGAGTGCTAGTGTGGCAGAGCTGGCACATCCCCCCAAGCTTGGAACATAGAACTCTGTACTCTATAAGCAGTCATACCCCACTGAAAAGCTCAAGGGTCAAGTAAATTGGCTGGGAACATGTCCAGGCAGCAAAAATGCACCCAGATTCAGTCTCAGACTCTGGAATCTTTCTTTGGTGACAAAGAAGACCAAAATATACAGCCAGAAGAAATCAACAAAGTCAAAAAGCCTACAACAAAAGCCTCCAAGAAAAACATG
>CM053622.1:704767659-704812122 GCA_028646595.1 Phalanger gymnotis | reverse complement strand
AATTGAGTTAGTCTATTTTTTAAGGTGTTGTTTTCTTCAGTATATTTTTCAGTATTTTTTTGGGTCTCCTTTAGCAAGTCATTGACTTGTTTTTCATGGTTTTCTCGCATCCTTCTCATTTCTCTTCCCAATTTTTCCTCTCCTTCTCTAACTTGCTTTTCCAAATCCTTTTTGAGCTCTTCCATGGCCTGAGACCAGTTCATGTTTTTCTTAGAGGCTTTTGTTGTAGGCTCTTTGACTTTGTTGACTTCTTCTGCCTGTATGTTTTGGTCTTCTTTGTCACCAAAGAAAGATTCCAGAGTCTGAGACCGAATCTGGGTGCGTTTTGGCTGCCTGGCCATGTTCCAGCCAACTCACTTGACCCTTGTGTTTTTCAGTGGGGTATGACTGCTTGTAGACTAAAGAGTTCTATGTTCCAAGCCTGGGGGGGATGTGCCAGCCCTGCCTCACCAGCACTCCTCCTTCCCCAAGAACCCTCAACCAGGACTGGACTTAGATCTCAGCTGGCTCTTCGCACCTGCTCTGATCCCCCACTTAATTCCTCCCACCAGGTGGGCCTGGGGCCAGAGCCAACTGCAGCTGTAGTTATAAAGCTGCCCCACCTCTGCTGCCCATGGGCTGGTGGCCAAACAGCAAACTCTATCCCAGTCCCCAGCAGCTTCTCCCACTAACCTACTCTGTTGTCCTTGGTGTTTGTGGGTTGAAAAGTCTGGTAACTGCCACAGCTCACTGATTCAGGGCGCTAGGGCATGCTCCACCTGGCTCCCGGTCTGGTAAGTCCTCGCCACCCATGCTGGCCTCAGCTCCACTCTCCTCCTCTCCCAGCTCTGTGTGAGATAGACCTTACCCAGAGACCATCCAGGCTGTCCTGGGCTAGAGCCCTGCTTCCCTATACTATTTTGTGGGTTCTGCAGTTCTAGAATTGGTTCAGAGCCATTTTTATAGGTTTTTGGAGGGACTTGGCGGGGAGCTCACACTAGTCCCTGCTTTCCAGCCACCATCTTGGCTCCCCCTCCCAGTACTTTTTTTTATTAAGGTAGCCTTTCTACTCTTTAGATTTGATAAGGGTAGGAACTGGGGGAAGAGGGAGGGAAAGACAGAAGAGAATGGATGTTAGAGCTGGAAGGAAACTTAGAAGTCACCTAGTATCCCTTCACTTCATCCATCCATTTTTAGAGATAAGGAAACCTTAACCTAAAAGAGGCTAAGTAACTTGTGCACAGTCATATCAGTAGTAAGTAGCAGAAGTAAGATTTGAACTTGAGTCTTCTACCTCCATTATACCATATTTTCTAGCCCTGATTTGGGGGCGGGGAAAGGTTGTTGGGGAGGGTGGCATTTCGAAGAACATTTCCCAATAACCAGCCCAATGGGTGGGCACTGTTATCGATGTTTTACCTGGGAAACAGGGGCCAAGAGGCATTTGTAGAATTGCCCTTCCTGCTTTTGGCCATACTGAAGGACTGGAGTGTTTTGAGGATGCTGGAGCTATGCCCTCTTGGCCACTGAGCAGGAAGGGCAGTGGATCTCTAAAAGAGTGACCCATCTTTGTTCTCTCCCCTCTTCCCATCTGCGGAATATATAAAGATTATTTTAACCTGTCTTGTGAGGGGCTAGGAGAAGGGTCTTTCTTCCCCTGACTCTGACCTTATAGTATCTATGAACACACCGCAGATAAAGTACATATTATTGTTGGATGAGCTTGAGACTGCATCTCAGGGCCCTAGTGATCTCTTCTGCTTTGTGATCCCTCCTTTATCATAGATCAATGAACATCCATCTTAAGAGACATATGTCTAGGCTCAGAGGAAATGCATGAGGGGAGGCACACAGGACTGAGGATTGGCAAGGTACTTTTCTTCCAACAACCTGATGAAGTAAGCAGCACAAGTGTGGCTCCATTTTATGGATGAGGTTACTGAGGCACAATGTCCAAGATTCCATGGCTAATAAGTGGCAGAGCCAAAATGTAACCTTGCTTTTTAACTCCAGGACCAATTATCTTTTTACTGAATTCTGCTACCTTTGGGGGAAAGTGACATCCTTGTGTGAGAATACTACCAATTACCTGGCCACATGGGGGAAATAAGTGCATGATGACTTTCTGGTTCAGATCATAAAACTGGCACAGAGGCAAGAAAATAGGAGTGATGAGGGACTTCAGTTGCCTGGACATCTGCTGGAAGGGTCATTCTATAAAAAGCAGACCATCCGACAAATTCACTGCTTCTTTGCTGGCAATTTTCTCTCTCAGAAATTCAAGTAAACAATATAGAAGCACTACTATTCTAGGCCCAATTCTGACCAAAGAGGGGAATTTAATCATTGAAGTGAAAGTAACAAGAATCTTGGGAGAAACTGACTCCTATCATATTAGAATTCAGGACAGCAAAGGCAGGATATTGTTTGCAGACAGAGATGTATGCAATACTTTAGGAAGGCGTATTTTTAAAATTTCAGGAAAATATCAGGAGAATATCAGGATAGTTATGATCTTATGATTTGAGGCTCTAAAAAAGGAAGATGTCTAAAGAAGGCTGGAGAGGTCTCACTCACGAGCCCCCAGGAAGGTGCTCCACGTTCTTGATACTTTGTGGGTCAGAATCTTTTCCAAACAGATTCAGAGCTGGAAGGGATATCAGAACCCGGAGTCTCTGCCAGAGTATTATTGATGTCTTTTTTAAAGGTATCCTCATAGTTTTCCTTAGTATTCCTTCTTCTCCTCTTCCATAGAGCCACCTCTTATAACAAATAGCATTTGTATATTTACTTTTATGAGACATCCAGAATACACACATAGTTTAAAGCAAAAACTTTTTAATGAAATAACATAATAATAAAAATAACAACAAAACATTCTACCAAAAAAGTTGGAACTCATTCTCCCACAAGTATACACTAGAGATGAACAAATTATCATCTAATCCTTGCTAGAATACTACTAGTGAAGGGGAAATTCCAGGTTTGTACTGGAACTAACTCGAACTTTACTCCTTGGAAACTGGCAAACATTATGTAACCCAAGCCCAAAGCCCATCGGTATGGGACTTATTGGTAGAGATCAATGCTCATGTCCATGTGAGGGGCAGGGCAGAGAATGGGAGAGAAGAGAAATCTATCTAGTCTCCAGTTTCTTCTGTCTCCTAGCTTCAAGAGAAAAGATGGAACATTCCAACCTCTCTTTAAGTCTCTGAAAGAAGAGAAAACTTCTGTGAAGAAGCTGACATAAGAGGGGTTGGTAGTCTCTATTGTAGCAAGCTGAGGATAGGGAAATAATTTTATCCTGTCTCTATCCCCAGCTTGCTATACTAAAGACTTCAGACTTTGGAGATTCTCCCCCTTGGGGTGGGATCTGGGATTCTCTCGATTGAGCTGAAACATCTCATTTCCAATTGGAGAGCTCTTTTGACCTATATTATCTGGTGTATATTATATATATACATTGTCTGATTTCTGTTTTGTTATGGACTTAGATAAATGGGTTTCTTTGCTATGTGCTATATGTTGTCCATTGTGGAACTGGTGTCTGATGGGAAAGGGGTCAAATCTTGGATATAGAACTTGTCCACTCCCCTTCTCCATTAGTGAATAGTGATGAAGGGTCTAGCTTGAACCTCAAAGTTTTATTCCCTAGGCTAAAAATATTTAAGGAAACAAATAGATATAATTCCAGCCTGATACTTCTTCTCCCTGAAGAGAGCAGAGTAGCCACTGGTTCCAACTTCCTGCTTTTCCTCCTGGTAGGAATTAAAATATCCCTTGGGAAGAGGGTGGGGGGAGGAGATACAGTCTATTTCTGCCTCCCTATGAGCCACCCATGACATCCCTTGCTACAGCTACAAATCAGGGCTCAACTTATTGTTTGTTGATTGTATAGAAGACTGATGAAAATGATGGGGAAAATGTTAATACTGGAGATTAAACTTAAGATGTGTCACATGTACATCTCCCCCACCACTGGGAGAAACTCACTCCGCCTATTCCACTTTTGGGTATTTCTGTTTGTTAGGATTTCTTCCTTATAAGAAGCTAAAATTTTTCCATGACTGAAATTTTCTCCCTCTTCATCTCTGCCTCCCATCTTCCCTGACTTCTTTTGAGTCCCAGGTAAAATAACACCTTTTGCAGTAAGCCTTTCCTGATCCCCTTTAATGCCGGTGCCTTCCCTGTGTTGATTATCTCCAGTTTATGCTGTGTATAGCTTGTTGGTACGTAATTATTTTCATGTTATCTCGCTTATTAGACTAGGAGCTTCTCGAGGGCAGGTAATTTTGTCTTTCTTTGTATTCCTAGTTCTTAGTTTAGACTTGCATATGTTTCCAAAGTGGGTGATACCGTTCTGTGGCAAGGGTTGGGGGGGGGGTGGAGTTGAAATGATTGGGAGGCATAGTAGTTTGAAATGACACAAATTTCTAAAAAACCATTACAGGGTTTAAAAAAGTAGATTTCCAGAGAACCTAAGAGTCTGGAATGTAGTAGGTACTTAATGTTTTTTGACTGACTGACTGCAATGTCCTGATTTTCTAAAGGAAGAAGAAGGTGGATTCTACAAACGAGGGATTAGCGGGCTTGTTCTTAATCCCAAGTATGATTCTAGAACGAAACGGAAAGACATTCAGAAAGAAAGGCAAGTGTCGATTCAGACAGAAAGACACGTTAGATAGATAGATAGGTAGATAGAGGAAGTAGATAGACATACGATAAATGAGATGGATGGATGGATGGATAGATAGACAGATAGATGGGGTGGGTAGATAGGTAGATAGATGAAATAGAAAGATATATGATAAATGGGATGGATGGATGGATGGATGGATGGATAGATGGATGGACAGATAGACAGAAGCTTTTAGAGCAGGGACAGTGGAGGAAGGCAGACTTTAGGGCAGATGTTTTTAACTTGGGGTCCATGAACTTGGTTTTAAAAAATACTTTGATAACAGTATTTCAGTATAATTGGGTTCCTTTGCAATCCTATTCATTTTATTTCATGTATTCAAAAATATGATTCTGTGGAGGGGTCTATAGGTTTCAACAAACTCCTGAAAGGGTCCCCCAAATACTAAAAGTTAAGAACTCTTGCCTTGGGGAAATTACCTACATAAGGAAGAGACTACTTCAAGGTCATTTTGTATACAAAAGTTGCTACTGAGTTGGGTTTTAGGAGGCAGCAAGTGAACAGTTTTGATTTGAAGCTGAGGGTTAGACTTGAAGCCCAGACAGAAAGGATTCTGTTTTCCCAGTGATCAAAGGAACTGAGAGAAATAGCTTTGACGCGAACTGGAGATTAGAAGTGAGGTGAAGTCATAATAAAATAATGTCAATGGCTAACATTTTTATAATGCTTTATAGTGTACAAAGAACTTTACTTTCTTTACCTCATTTTATCCTTAAAACAACTTTATGACATCAGTGCTATTATTATCTCCATTTTACAGATGTGGAAACTGAGGTTGCTAGGACTTGCTCAAGATCACTAATTTCTGAGAGGGGGTTTGAATTCAGGTTTTCCTGACTATGGGTCCGGAGCTTTATCTCTCACAGCTGGCTGCCTCAACACCTTCCTCACAATAACCTTCTGAAGGATATTTTTATTTTTGGAGCAAGCCAGTGATACCCAGGGTAAGGAACTTCCTCTACCAGGGCAGTTCACTACCTTCTCTGAAATTTGAAATGGGTAGTTTTAGAGTTGGTTAGTCTTAGAGTGTTGTCTGGGGACAATGAGAAGTGAAGTGATTTCCCAAGAGTCGGAGAGCCATTACATATCAGGAACTCGAACCCGAGTTTTCTGACTCCAAGGACAACTCCATCCACTCTGCCATGAGCAAGTAGACAGCGACAGTGCATGGGAAGCGCGGGGGCTGTGGGGCTCTGGCCCTGGGGCTGCCTTGCATGGGAGGCTGAGGGGCGGTGGGGACACAGCCCTGTTTGAAGATGAGTAGTTCCTCTTTTAGGGATGAGCACCCCATGTCTTGCATTCTGCCATGCACATAGTAGGACCTTGATAAATGCTTGTTGGAACTGACTTTCTAAAGAAATTTAGATTTGGAGAAGCTGAGTGGTTTTCCTACAGTCACACAGCTAGAAAACGTCCCAGCTCACACTGCAAAGTAAGTCTACTAAGAGTAAAACCAGAGCACATGGCATCATAAGGTCTTTACGGATCATTCATCCTATCCTCCGATCTCATAAATTAGGCAACTGAGGCCCAAATTAAATGTCTTGCCCAAGATCATGTGGGTAATAAAAAGCAGTCAGAATTTGAACCCAGCTCACTTTCCATGGTGTAGTGCTCGCTTTTTGTCAGCCTAGATCACACTGGCTCTCTTGGAAGCCTGTGAGATCATAGTAGTTTTTAGGCCATCTGGTCCAAGCCTCTCATTTTATAAATGAAGAACTGGGGCCCAGAAAAGTGAGGTGACATATTCAAGGTCACACAGCTCATTCCCAGATGAAAGTCAACAATTTCTCCTTTCAGCTTTCCTTGCCTGGTCCTCTCTTTCCCATTTACCTCCCTCTGTCTTGTTATTTGCACACTTTTCCTCCTTTCCTCAGTAGATTGCAAGCTTTTTGAGAGCAGAGCTGGTGTCCTACCCATATTTACATCTCTGCACTTAGCTCAGTGCCTGGCACAGAATGGGCACTTAATACATTTTTAAAAAAATGAAAATTGGACTAAGTCCTACTATAGATGATTGCAAAAAGGCCTTTGAAGTGGCCATTTGTTAAACTGAGTAAAGACAGTGATTTCTAATTACCTGTTCTGCTTGTAGTCAGTACTCCGAGGCTCCTTTGCAGGCAGGAACCTGGGTGGTGCATTTTAAGTGGCTGAATGAGCAGTGCTGAGGAGAGGTGCCCCGTAGGAGAGGAGCAGAAGGAAAAAACTCATTATTTGGAAGACAAAGCCTTAATGCCAGGCTAGAAGAGCAGGCTGCAGGGCCAGGTGGGGAACTGAGCCTCATTTCATCATAGAAGGTGATTTTACCTAAGGAATAGGAACCTCGGAGGTCGGAATCTCATATGGGCCAGGCTGTGATTCGAAGATATTTGTTTGGGTGTATTTCTGTAGGTGTCTTGAGGGTTAGTGTCATTGGCTGAATTCCCAGTGCTCAGTTTGCTTTCCTGACCAGAAGGGAGTTTCTTTGTCAATGCATTCTCCTTCTAAGGCAGCCTTATGAGACCTCTCTGAAGAAGAGAGTAGGGTTGATGACTTTGCACAGCCCTGCCTCACTTAAATCTGATCCACTTGCAAGTCAAGGCATCATCTTCCTGACGTCACTGGTCCTCTTTGAGAACAAAGGATGAACGACTTGAGACTTGCCATGGACTAGGAGTTCTTAAGGCATAGGGGTGGGGAGAGGGAAGTGTCCAACCAAGGAGTGGCCAAAAGGGCTGGATAGGGCATGCTAAGGGACGCTCACTAGACTTACGGGTTGCTAGGCACAGAGAGAAGATGCAGGAAGTGGGATTTAGATTAGAAACATGCATAAACAAGATCACAGAATCCAAGACATGGGCAAAGATTTGTGTTCTAGGGTCAGGCAAAAGACTAAAACATCAGGAGACATGAGGAGAGTTAAGAGTTTCACAAATACGCATGGGAGGGTTCAGCTTAAAAGGTTATAGACTAACATCTTCCAACCAGCAAATGCCTTAAGTATGAGTTGACATTTTGCAAGGATCAGAACCTATAAATGAAACATTTTTGCATCTGCACCAAGCACCACGAAGAGGCAAATGTCTGAAAGTCACCGCTAGAGGGGATGATAGCGGTGGAAACCAAGGGGGATGGGTGGACAGACAGAACAACTTTAGGCCTCTGCTGAGGAAGCTGTTTTCCTCATTCACTCCAGCAATAAGGCCATTTGGTACTTTTCTATTATAACTAATTATTACTGATAACTGGGTGCTAAAATCAGGTTTGTTTTTTTTTCCTCACATTTGTGAGCTAGAGGGCTGATGGAAGGGGATAAGGGTGGAATGCTATCAAATCATTATAGCAAAAATGTGCTTTGGGAGTGGGGGCTGAAAGAGAGCTTGAAGCCTCCTCTCTCTAAGAAGAACTCAATCTTCACAGTATCATGTTAGAACATAGTGCTGACCCCCAGGTTTTGGCTTTTTCATCCAGGGTATTGGATTTTGCTTCTCTTTGGGGAAAAGAGGTGGGGTATGGGGGCACTGGTCCTTTTGGAGGAATGAGGAAGGGGAATTCCTTAGAGCTTCCAGGCACACTCTGACCCCAAGCTCATCACTCATTCCTCTCTACTCTTCTCCAATTTTGGGAAAATTCGAGAATGGAAGACAAAAAATCAAGGAAAAACAAAGGTCCATAGCATCAGGGAGGCAAAACCATTGTTAGAAAGGGTGAACCCTTCAGCATGGGCTTAGGGGCAGTCTGTCTTCTCTCACCTTATCTGGCATGCAGGGCCCCCTATCTGTGAACCAACTGTGGGGAGGGGGTGCACTTGCCATCCCACCACTGGCTCCTGAGCTGACTGGCTGCTGTGCTGTTCTGTCTCCCCTACTGAGAATCTATTACTGTGGGCAATAACATGGGGAGGGTCCCAGTGGGTCAGGACTGGGGCCCCCTTCCAACTCTAGGATGGGACAAAGCCTCTGCCATCTCTCTCCCTTTGACAGGATTCTTGTGATCTGGTTCAGCTACTTTTCCCTTCAGGACTCTTACAACTTGTCACCAGTTCCTCTGGTCCATTGCCCTTCTTTAGTCTTCCTTTGAGAAGTCCAGGTACTGTCTATACAGATGGCCTTTATATTTCTGGCACTGGGGCAAATTTCACTTGTTGGGCATATTGCACCCTTCTAGGGCAAAGTCTTGTCAGCCAGCCCTTGTTATGCTCTTGAATTCACTGACAGCCAGTTGAAAATAAGAATGAGCCTCGGTGGTGGGCATCCCTTTACTTCCTCACCTCAGTTTTTTGTAATCTGGCTTTCAACCCTTCTGGCCTCATCACTCAGCTGAAACTATTCTCGCCAACAGTCTCTTAACTGTCAAATCTGTTGGGTTTTTCCTCAGTCCTCATCTTCTGTACCTTTATTGCATTTGACACTCTTTCCTCTTGAATACTCTTTCTGGATTTTTGTGATATGGCTTTAACCTTGTTTTCCTTCTAACTGTCTGACGTCTCCCCAGTCTCCACTACGGGTTCATTCTCCATATCATGCACTTTCGTGGTGAGTGTCATCCAAAGTGCTGTCCTAGGTCCTTATCTCTTCTCTCTATATTCTTTTTACGACTTCATCGATTCATACAGGCTTGGTTATTATTTTCATGCTGATGACCCATAGGCCTATATATCCAGGTCCAGTCTCTCCCCTGAGCTTCAAATCTATATCACTAACTGCCTCTTAGACATTTCAACCGGATGCCCTGAAGACATTTCAAACTCAGTGTGTCCAAAATTCATTATCTTCCCCTCATTCCCTTCCCCTAAATCCACCCCTCTTCCAAACTTTCCTATTTTTTTGTCAAAAGAACTTCTAGCATCTCAGATTTATAAATTTGGTGTTAACCTCAACTCCCATCTCTCATTCACCCATTGTTGTTCAGTTGTTTTCAGTCGTGTCTGACTTTTCATGACCCCATTTGGGGTTCCCTTGGTAAGAGAGTGGTTTGCTATTTTCTTCTCCAGCTCATTTTACAGATGAGGAAACTGAGGCAAACAGAGTTAAGTGACTTGCCCAGAGTCATACAGCTACCAAGTTCTCAGGTTGGATTTAAACTTAGATCTTCCTGACTCCAGGATCAATATTCTAGTTCTAGTGTTCAAAACCTCTGCCTTCTCTCTCTCCCTTTGACAGAGGATCATATATTCTGCAGTCCACCTAAATTGAACTTCTCTCTGTTCCTCACACATTGCACTCCACCCTTTTGTGTGCCTTTGCACTGGACATCCCTTGTGCCTAGAAGAGACTCTCTCTCTTCTGCCAAATAGAATTTCTCTTTTCCTTCAAGATATAGCCGAACCACCTTCTACATGAAGGCTTTAAGGTTCCCCAGCTGCCAGTACCCTTCTTTCCTAAATACCTTGCTTTTGACTAGTATTTATTCTCTTTATATTTATTCTGTATATACTTGTGTATGTACTTGTCTCCTCTGATAGAATGTAAGCTCCTTGAAGGGCAGGAACTATTCGATTTTTCTGTTATGTTAGTAGGCCTTGAATAAATGCATAGTGATCGATTGAGAGGGGTACTGATCTCAGAAATGAGGACCAACGATATGTTGCTGACACTGGTGGAGGTTGATGTGTGCCCCTTTCCTCCACAAATCCTCATTTATCCCTCCTCTCTGAGCTTCTGAATGCAAACTGAGCCCAAACCTCTTGGGACAGGGGAAGAGGTGAAAGAACTCTTGTCTCTTAACAAACTGCAACTCCTTCCCCTCTTACTGCTACCTCTAAGAGCCTCTGTAGGCCATTCATTTATCTCCTTTTGTGTTGTGCCTCCTTTCTGCTTTTTCACTCTCTCCCCAAGACCTACATCTCTGCTCCTTGTGTTTTGGCTACTGGACTGTGACTTGCTTAAATATTCTGCAAATTGTTTTAATTATTTAAAACAGGTACCAGTTCTAATTGTCCCTGGAATTAATTTTTCTGTACAGCCTGCTTAATTGTAAATGTAAACATGCTTAATGGCATTTATTTCCCTGAACTTGAAAAGCCTCCTTGAAGAGGAGCTTCTGTGGGGTGGCTGAGAGAAGCTGAGTGTGTGTGTGTGTGTGTGTGTGTGTGTGTGTGTGTGTGTGTGTGTGTGTGTGTAATAAAGGGCCAAGAGTATGGGGTGGAAGGTGCTATGCAGGCCCATTACCAGGAGCGGCTTATATTTGGCCCCTCACTTGCTAAGTAATACTCTTTGAACTTCTCTAGCATATCTGCTTCCAAGGGTCATCTCTGTGAATATTGTCATTTATTTGACTCTATAACAAGCTCAGGTCAAGTACTGTTCAGAGGAAGAGGCAGAAAGTAAACACAGTGGAAAGAATGCTAGCCTGGAAGTCAGGAGACCCAACTTTGCCAGTGACTTCAGGTAAGAATGCCATCTTAGATTGCTTGAAGAGAGGCATGGCATCCAATAATAATGTGGCAGTCCTATGGTGCTCTTCATTAGTTAGACCTCATGTGGAATATTGCCTTTAGTTCTGGGTGCCACGGTTCAAGATGGACATCAATAAGTCTGTGGAGAAACCAGGCTGGTGAAATCCCTTGAGTCTATGTCACATGAGGATTGGTTGAATGAACTAGGCATGTTTAGCCCAGAGAAAAGAAGTCTTGGCAGCAGGGAAGTGGGGTTGTGATAACTGTCTTCAGGTATTAGAGGGATCATCACAAGAAGGAGGAATTAGATTTGCTCTTTAGCTCCATAGAGGAAAGGACCAGAAGCAATGAATGGAAGTTGCCAAGGAGCCAATTTGGGCTCAGGAAAAGCTTCCCAACAATTAGGCCTGGACAGAAGAAGAATGGGCTGACTCAAGAGGTGGGAGATTCCTCTTTGGAGGTCTTTAAGCTGGACAACCACTTGTTCAGTTCATTGCAGTTGGAGTTAACTTTCTGGTATGGGTTCTACAAGATGGTTACTGACATTCTTCCCAACTCTCCAATTCTGTGATCCTATGATTCTTTTATTTGACACCAACCATTTTCATTATAAAATCAAAATAGAAAACTTCATGGAAGTGTATGTGAAAGTATGTCCTAGACCTCTAGGAATAGATCAGAAGAACAGTAAGAAATACCAGACCAGGTAAGAGCCTCCTTTCCAGATTACTTGGCCTCCATCTAGCCCAGGACTCTACCTCTGACAGGGGAAAGCCTGGTAACTACCCTTATGAGAATGACTGGCAACCACAGGAGGTATTCCTTAACTTCTCCTATAAAAAGTCACTCTCTGGTCATAAATTTACATAGACTTTTGATTCTTGAAGGATTTATACTTTCTGCCTGTGGTTCTTCACTGAGCCAGATAAGAATCTGTTGCTTTCCTATTAACTTCAATGGTTTTAGATTGTTTGTCTCCCAAACCTAATTTTTGAAAACACTAGTATTCTTTAGGTGAGAGACCCAGAGGAAAAAATAAAAACCAGAGCTGTGTGTTGGGCATAAGTAGGATCAGAGTCCTAACTAGGGTAGGGTACAGTGATGGCTTTTGCCCCATGCCTACAAATTTAGAAGGTTTAAAAATATTGATAGTCCTTCAGTAGAAATAATAGAGCTTAGTACTTTGCTACCAAGAAAAATTAATTAAAATAGATGGCTATAAGATATGAATTCTTTCCTGGCTTCCCCAGCATACTCCTTCCATTTTCCACTCTTTGTCAACCCTGTGTCCTGCCCAGCTCAGTGCCCATATTGGAATTTTATGAAGCATCAGGTATAAAACTTGCTTGTTAATATGAATGGCTATGACAGATTGTCAGTGATGACTTATGTGTAAGAAATGATCTAAAAGACATTGAGGATATTTATGACCCCAAAGAGAGGTATAGTGGGAGTGATAGATTGCCTGTGTACTGAGCTAGTGTCTTGAAGACAATAAAAGAACAAGAGAATGGTCCCTTCAGTGTGTTGAATGTCTCCTTTATGGAAGATTGATGAAAAGACACATCCAAGAATCATACAGGGTCAGAAAGCATGAAGGGTGATGCTTATATCCATGTGATTGATGACTCAGGCTTGAAATTGAATACAGTTCCTCTTGAAGAAGTGAAGGGCAGCTAGGTGGCACAGTGGATAGAGCTCTGGCCCTGGAGTCAGGAGGAGCAGAATTCAAATCTAGCCTCAGACACTTAGTAGATGTGTGACCCTGGGCAAGTCACTTAACTCCAATTGCCTCAAGAAAAAAAAAGGAGGGGAGGGGAGGAAAGGCTGTGTTCATTGTGGTAGTTGGGGAAACTGAGAACCATAGAGAAGAACATAGTAGATCTTGTCCAGGTTGTGAAGAGAAACTCCATAGGTCTTATTTTGTAAGTCAATGGTTCTGGTCTGCATGGGCAAAGGGAGTCATCATTCCCAGAAATGAAGAAATTAAAGACCCTTTGCATTTTTTCTGTTCCTGAAAATTCCTTTTGAAAATATCATTATTTTTCCTGGCTAAGTAAGGAAAACTTCCCTGCATGAAGTCATGAAGTCATGAAATTATGAAGTCATTTTGTTTCTCAGGGATGGGAATGAGTGGGTAATTCTCTCAAAAGGGCAGTAATTCTAAAAGAATTGGACTTGTGGAATATGCTGAGGATGTGGGGAGTGGTCTAAGAAAGTTAACTTGTGGGGCAGCTAGATGGAGCAGTGGATAGAGCGCCAGCCCTGGAGTAAGGAGGACCCGAGTTCAAATGTGACCTCAGAGACTTGATATGTACTAGCTATATAACTCTGGGCAAGTCCCTTTACCCCAAATTGCCTCCAAAAACATTTTTAAAAACCTAAAGAAAGTTAGTTTACTGTCCCAAAGGGAGAAGTTCTCCTTTTTCCTCTGAGAGATCTGGCCTCATATCTGTAGCTCTTCCAACACCCGCTTACCTTGTCATTTTTTTTTATTCTTAGACTTTCCCCACCGTTTCCTCTTTGTCCCCTTCACTCTCCTCTTGCCTTTGAACTTTTTCACGGAGACTTTGACTAAAGTTCTGCTATTAGTCGGCTCAACAATTTATTTTGTCTGAAAAAGTTTCTTCCCAAACAACCCCCAAGGCCCTGGTTCCTGCTTCCACTATTAAGCAGTCCATTCCCTGGACTGAGATACTGAGATGACAGAGGATGATTTCTTTTAGTATTTCACTTATCTCCTTATCAGCTGCACAGAACAGAGAGAGCAGTCTGAGGGACAGAGAAGACTATTTGAAATATAGCTGACCTTGGTTTTCTCTTGGCACACACATCCACAATCATGAAGTTGGGGGTGTATGGGTAGCTTCCTTTGGCAAAATCCGGAACATGCTGAGGACTGGTGATCTTGCCAATGGTGCCACAGGAAGACTTGGTGGGGTTCTTGGCCTGGGAGTTGGGTTTATAAGGTGGCTGTTTTAATGTCCTTCCCTTTTCCTCAAGAATTAGCAAGGCAAAGATACTGGAGTGGTTTGCCATTTCCTTCTCCATCTCATTTGACAGATGAGGAAACAGAGAAAAACAGGATTAAGTGACTTGCCCAGAGTCACACAGCTACTAAGTATCTGAGGCTGGATTTGAACTCAGGAAGATGAGTCTTCTGGACTCCAGGCTCCACATTCTATCCATTGTGTCATCTGGCTGCCCTAATGAAAATTAGAATGTGGTAAATTCCCAAGAGATAAGCCACTAGAAGACTTGCCTTAAACCTGGGTTCGAGTTGTGTCTGACACATACCAGCTGTGTGAGTCTGAGTAAGTCACCTAACTTCTCAAGTAACTCTCAAAGACTCTAAGTTACCAATGAGTTGCACTAGTGAACAGCCTTCATCTTGGGGATTCCCCACACCCATGAAATCATACCTCTGAACCTCACCTCCCCAGTTATGAGTTTAAAGCACTATACAATCCTGTAATAACAGAAAATGACATAGGTCACTTCCAAGTAGAATGCTCAAGATCCCATATCCACAAAACTTTTAACTCACATCCTCTCTTCCTCTTGTCTCCTAGGCTTGAGTCCTACGGGAAACATCTTTACTATCAGCTCATCTGATTCCTTGTTCTAAGCCCCGTGCCTTTCTTTGACACTCCTGCCCTTTGTCTCTGTGGTCATCTTGATTTAATTCCCACTTCCCGCTCTGTACTTCTTTTATGTGGTCAAGAGAGAAGTCAAAGCCCACATCACTCTCTTTCAGGCCAAGAGCTTAATGGTCTCATGGGATACCTGTCCTTCTTTGAACCAAAATTCTCTTTGAAGAGAAGCTCTCTGATTCTTTTATACCATAATGTAAATGACTTGATAATAGCTTAATGCTCAACCTTTACATGGAGGCTTTTCTGTGTCAACCAGAACCAAAGACTTAGGTTAAAGGAATGAAGACTAAAGATGGAATTTCTAGAATCAGCCTGAGGTCACACGATCTTTCTGGGGTCCTTAAAATTATATTATTGCTTCCTGGGGCAGGTTGGTGCTAAAAGCCTGCATACCTGCCCCTTCCCCCAATTCCTTCTGCAGCCTGCCTCCATCAGCTCAGGTATCTAAGAATCCAACAGGCTTTCTGCCACCATAGTGAAGGTTGATGAAACCCCCTTAGGATTGGAGAGAAAGGGAGGTGGAGGCAGAGGAAAGGGGGTAGGAAATCTTAGTCTCAGATATAGCTTCTTCTCCACCCACTGGGAAGCTGGGTTGGCAGCTTAGTAAACCCACACTCTGGTCCTTCTTTCCTTTGCCAGAGTCTCCTGCAGACAGCACTTTAGAGGCTGCCTATGATACACTGCCATTGCATCCTACTTGCCTTTATTCCCTCTCCCTGTGAGGAGTAATTGGAAGATGACTCACATACAGAGAAATATAGAAAAACAACTTTATTTTACTCATTTCCCCCTTCTACAACTTGCTAAAAGGTTTCAGGGGAAAAAATGTCTCTCCCAGAAAATTACACCCTGTATCTCCCTTTCTGCTACTCTTAGGAAGTCATTTAAGATGGAAATTAAAGCCCATTATTGCACATTTAATTACCCACCAAATGAATGGCATATTTAATGGAAATGGCAAAATGCTCCGACATGTGTAAGATTTCTAGTTCATGCATTTCCAGACATGTTACAAAATAATTCATTAACCAGAGATTTGAGTAGCCCCCAGGAGACTTGCCTCCAGAGACGAACAGGGCCTGCGAACAGGGCCAGGGAAAGCAGGAAAGAGCGTTCTAATCTACCAATCAATCACCACGTATTTATTAAGTGCTTACAGTGTGCCAGTCACTGTGTATAGTCCTGAGGATACAAAAACAGTCTGCCCTCAGAAATCTTCCATTCTAATTGGGGAGCCAAGATACATACAGAGTAGATAGAAGGTGACCTTTGAGGTTACCAGCCACTGAAGTCCTTGAGAAAGGAGGGCAGCTAGGTGGCACAGTGGATAGAGTGCTGGGCCTAGAGTCAGGAAGATTCACCTCTCCAAGTTCAAATCTGGCCTCAGACACTTATTAGCTGTGTGACTCTGGGTAAGTCACTTAACCCTTTTTGCCTCAATTTCCTGATCTGTCAAATGAGCTGGGGAAAGAAATGGCAAACTTTGCCAAGAAAACCCCAAATGGGGTCATGGAGAGTCAGACATGACTGAAAACAATTCAAAAACAGCAAACCTTAGAAGAGAAGGTACTAGCAGCTAGAGGTACCAGCAAAGGTCTCCTGCAGAAGATAGAGCCTGAGTTTTGAAGGAAACTTCAGGAGTTTTAAGAGGTAGAGGTGAGGAAGGAGAACATTCTAGGCATGAGAGACACCTAGAGCAAAGATGTTGAAAGGGGAGATAGTGTCATATGTGAGGAACAGCAAATAAACCAGTAAGGCTGGTCTGGAGAATGACGTGATAGTACAAATGGGCAAGGGATTCACACTAGAACAGAGAATACTGACCTGGTTCCCAAATATTGAGAAAGGAGGAGAGTAAAGCCAGAGATGGGATTATAACCTAGAAAGTACTGAGGAAAGGAGGGATTGAAGATCACAAGGAAGATGAAGAAAAGGTTTAAAAGTAGTTAAGCAGAAGGAGAGATCAGATAACAGAATTTTAGAATTCTTGAACATAGAAAAGGAACAGCTGTGGATTAAGGTAGCACCAAGGGTATGGCCATCCTTGTGTATGCCTGTGGCGGAGAAGAGGAACGGTTCATGAGAGCTGAGTAAGTTGAAGAACTGGGAAGTTAGGTTTGGTTGTTGTCCTTCATTCTTGAAGAGGACCAAAATGATATCACTATGTTAGAGTCAAGTTACAGTGTGTCTGACTATGGCTGATCAGATCCATACAAGCTCACAAGGCTCTACCACAGGTCAGGCACAAATAGCCCACGTAAACATTTCTTTAAATTTACATGTCTTGTGTTTCTTTTGCACAAAATTTTTCTTTGACCTCATCAGGATTCATCATGGTGGAAATATAGGCACTGATGATGGTGGCGTGGGCATTTTCCTGCAAATGGCAATTATATTGTCATGAGCCGATCATTCACTACTTTTGGTAGTCATGAAAGCTCATTGACTGGATTAGTTTTGATTATCAAACCTATACCAGCTTCACCCTACTCCCTATCTCTGCAGCTACTCCAGAAAAACGTGTATCCAGCTCCGAATTCAATAAGCTGGCCTTCATTTGCCAGACTTGTTTCACTCAGGGCTGCTATTTGGATGTGATACCTGCTGAATTCTTTGGCAACAAGAGATGTTCATCTTTCAGATATGCTGGATTTTGCATTGTCTATGAGTGTGCACATATTCCATGTGCCGATGGTGAGTGGAATCATCTTTGCAGATGTTTTTGTACATTTTTTTTTGTTTAGGCCACAGAATGGGATTCCCTACCTGCCATGGTAATCAAGCCAGGGTTGGGTAAGAAGACAATTTTTAGGGCACCTTTTCTAGCCCCTTCCTCACACAAGGAAATGAGCAGTGTGATCCTTAAAAGGCTGCTCAGACACCCGGGGGCTGCTGAATCCCTGCTGCTTCCAGTGAGAAGATGACCCTATGGCCTGGGCTTCCTGATGCAGATTTATGACTACAGCTCCCATCGTATAGGCACCTGCTGCTTCGTCACTTGCCTGTCACCACAGGACTGTGAGATAGGTAAAATGATAAAATGGTATGGGTGATGTTTTTTGATTCATGTGTAAATTGGATTTAAATGAGGTGGAGTTACATGAAGTCATCAGCCTCACTCTCTCCTCTGGACTCATCACAGTCCAGTGGCAGAATAGAGTCAAGAGGGTGGATGATCTTGGCGTCTTCAGGGTCTAACTGAGCTCTAAGCTCTCCACAGTGCCTGCTTCAGCTGCCTTCACGGCTGTTGGGACAGTTTGTTCTCTTCTGCCTGTTCCACCGGGGGAAGTCTTTACGTGCTTTGGGTAGATACTCCCCTAACTCACCAACAGTTTTGAGACCTCTCGGTTACCCTCAGCCTGGCTTAGCCCGTCTGCCAAAACAGTTTACTGGAGTATGGATCCTGTGCATGCTACAGCTTCTTGGAGCCACAGGTGAGAGTTAGGTGGATCAAGTGGACACCAAAGGTGGAAAGCATCCCTGAAAAGGGCTCAGCAGCCCTCAGACCAGAGGTACTAGTCTTCCCTGGACATACCCTATACCCACCTACACACCGAAGTCCTTAAGAAAGGAGGGAAGAATGTTCTAATATATTAGTGGCCACCAGGATCTTGATTTGGTGATAAAATTGGGTGAACCACAAAGAAGGAAATGCTGCTGAGTGATGGTGATAGGGGAGAGTCTAGAAGGAGCAATAGGGAGGAAGGAATATTTCAACTCCCCCAAAAGGACTGGGGCATTTGCGAGAAGGTACATCTAGTATTAGAAAAGATAACCAGGGATACACTGTCATACAGAGAGAAGGAGCAAGAAAGGGAAGGCTAGGTTCTCTTACTAACTGGCTACGTGACCTTTGAAAAGGGGCGTGACCTCTCTGGGCCTCAGTTTTCCAATCCATAAAATGAGGGATTCAGACTGGGTTGATCTCTCAGGTACCTTCCAGCTCTAGGATCCTGAAAATCCAAATATAGTGAGGCTCCTTGAGGAGATTGCTGTGAGTGGTTAACTCTTACCAGCCCATGGCTGTAATTGTTGTCTTTCCCGGGACTCTCATTCATTCGGTAATGAGGTATTAGGTACCTACTCTGAAACACTGGGCTAAATGTAGAACTAAAAATTTTATAAAAAAATGAATGTTAAAAATGTTGAAATTTGTTAAATGTTAAATTTTGTTAAATGTTAAATGTTAAAAATTGTCTTTACATCTAATTGGAGAAAATACTATTAAAAACAATAAAAAAGAAAAAAAAGATTGATTAAAAAAAAAGAAACACTGGGTTAGTTGCCTTGTGGGATATAAAGGCTTACAAAATGTGAGTCCTGTCTTCAAGGAGATTATAATCTAGCAGGGAAAATAAAACCAGTAGATTACCATACAAAGGTAGGTGGTAAATGCCATATTTCCAGAAGAATCCACACTTCTTTAAGGCAGAGTATTTTTTTGGTTTTGCTTCTATCTCTTGCCTTACACATTTTTAGGGGGGTGAGGGCTGGATCTGGGATTTCTTTAGTACAGAAAATTACTAGTATAGGAACTCTCTCCAGTGATCTACAACTCATCTATGGAGTCAGATTATTGTTGAGGCCTTTCAGAGAGGTTAAGTGACTCGCTCATAGCTACAGGCCTAGTATTAGGCAAGACTTGAACCCAGGTCTTTCCAACTCCAAGGCTGACTCTCTATCCATCCAGCCAAACTGTTTCTCTGCCCCAAATAGTTGGTTATTGTTTTGTTGAGTATGAGCTATGTACTAAATGCTCTACAACTACCAAAGAGAGAAGGATAATGATAGTGGAAGGCTTGAAGGAAAGAGGTGGTATTTATTATGCACCTACTATGTACTGGGCCCTGTGCTAAGCACTTTATAAGTATTATTTCATTTGATACTCACAACAACCCTCGGGGGGGGAGGTATTCTTGTTCTTATTTTACAGTCAAGGAAACTGAGGCAAACAGAGGTCAAGTGACTTGCCCAGGGTCACATAGCTAGTAGGTGTCTGAAGCTGGATTTGAATACAAGTCTTCCTGACTCTGGGCCCAGTTCTCTACCCACTGCACTACCTAGCTGTCTCTAGGGATGGGAAGAATTTTGATAGTGGGAAACTGGGAGTTCCAGAGAGAATGGGCAAAGACATAGAGGAGGAAAACACGGTGGATGCGGGTGGGGAGACGGTGAGTAGAATGGAGTAGCTGTAACATGTGGAGTATGAAGAAGAATAACAGGAGATGAGCCTGAGTTTGACGCGAGCAGGACGTCCGGGTAGAATTGTTTAGTACGGATGCATGAGCACGAAGCTCAAGAGGCAAGTTACAGATCTGGGAGCACAGATGTAACCAGGAATGCAGGTGGGCGATGGCTGGTGGCACAGACAATATCCTGGCTTTAGCTTCCATCGTGGCAGAAGAAGGAGCTGTCCCAAGTGCATCCCTGTGAGAGCTGGGTGGGAAAGTGAGCCCCACGAGAAGAGGGCATAGCAGCTTGAACCTGGGAGGGGTGGAGATGCCACAGAGGGTGGGGAGAACCATGAGGCAAGATGAGGATGTGTGTGTCAGCACAATGAAGCAAAGCCCTGTTTTCCCTCTTGATTATAGTTGCGTCTGGGAGTTATCCATATAAAGGTGGTAGCTAATGCCTGGGAGTGAATGAGATCTCTGATGGGAGTAGAATAGACATAGAACATCAGGCTGATAACTGTGAGCTTTGGAGAAAACTTTCAGTGAATGGGTAGAAATGTAACTGTCCTACTAGACTAGCTGTCCTGTGAGGCAATTAGATGGTATGGTGGATAGAATGCTGAACCTGGAGTCGAGTAGGCCAGAGTTCTAATCGTACCTCAGATTCTTAGTAACCGTGTGCTCCTGAGTAAGTCATTTAACCTTTGTGCCTTAGTTCCCTCATTTATAAATTTGGGAACACACACATACACCACCTACTTCACAGGGTTGTTTTGAGGATCAAATGAGATAATATGTACTTTACTTTGCAAATCATAAGCACTGTATAAAGGCTACCGATAATTATTATTGTGGGCAAGGGAGAGTATGTTAGGATCAGAGGAGTAAGGGGAACGGCCCTGAAGACAAGGATTATTCTTCTTCTTGTTGGGTGACCCTACTCATGTGTTGCTGAACAGAGTTGGAGAAAATCATGAAACCCTGAATGGATCCACTACAAGGTGATGTTACATAATCTCAACTGGTCCCTCACTGTGGCAAGGCAATCCTTTTACATCAGGTGACTATCTACTCACAACAGCAGCTATTCCAAACCATTTCATGCCTTTTCAACCTTCCCACGGCTCCCCCTCACCCGCCCTCTCAACTGAGAAGCTTGCCTCCTATTTCACGGATAAACTGAGACCATCCACTGGGAGCTTCCTCCTCTTTTCCTCCTCATATCACCCAGATGCCTCCTGCCCAGATCCTCTTCCTTCACCTTCATCTCACACAATGAGTTTTCATCACCAAAGCAAACGTTTCTATACGTACAAATGATCCCATTCTGTCCCAGCTTCTCCAGCAGATTGCCCCCTCCATCATCTCTCCTCTCTCACTAATCTTCAATCTCTTCCTGTCTACCAGATGTTTTCCTACTGCCTACAAACATGCCCAAGTTGCTCCCTCATCCCTAAAAGATCCTCACTTGATCCATCCATCCCTGCTACCTCCCATCCTCCTTTGTCTCTTCTCTCTTTTGTGGCTAAACTCCTTGAGAAGGTCGTCTATAATAGACACCTCCTCTTCCTTTCCTCTCACTCTCTTCTTAACTCTTTGACCTCTGGTTCTCAACCTCGTCATTCAACCGAAACTTCTCTCTCCAAATTACTAATAATCTCTTATCTGCTGGATCAGATGGCCCTTTCCTGTCTTCATCCTTCTTGACTAATCTGTAGCCTTTGGCACTGCCAATCACCCTTTTCTCCATGAAGTTCTTCTCTCTAGCCTTTTGTGACATTACTCTCTCCTGATTGATTCTCTTCTGACCTGACTATTCCTTCTCTGTCTCCTTTGAAAAAGAGAACTCTCTATTGCTTCCAAGGTCAAACATAAAACCCTCTTTATGGCTTTTAAAGTCTTTTATAATTGCCCCCTCCCCAACTTTTCCAGTCTTCTTAGACCTTACTCCTCTCCACATAACACTGATATCCAGTGACTCTGGTCTCCTTAGCTGTTGCACAGGACATTCCATCTCCTGACTTAGAGGGCTGTCCCCTATGCCTGGAATGCTCTTCTTCTTCGTCTCTGCCTCCTTGCTTCTCTGGCTTCTTTCAAGTGTCACCTAAAATCTTCCCTTCTGCAAGAAGCCTTTTGCAATCCTTAATCTTTTTTCTGAGGGGGGAAGACAGGGCAATTGGGGTCAAATGACTTGCCCAAGGTCGCACAGCTAGTACGTGTCAAATGTCTGAGGCCAGATTTGAACTCAGGTCCTCCTGACTCCAGGGCTGGTGCTCTACTCACTGCAATCTTTAATCTTAATGCCTTCCCTCTGATACGACTTCTAATTTATCCTCTCTTGATCTTATTCATATATAGTTGTTTGCATGTCATCTCTCCCATTGGGCTGTGAGATCTTTGAGCACTGGGACTATTTTTGCCTTTCTTGGCATCCCTAGAGCTTAGCCCAATGCCTGATACACAGCAGGAACTTAATAAATGCCCATGACTGATAGACTGAATGGGAAAACCAAGGGCAAAAGAACTTAAAGCCACAGAGAAAGAAAGTGACATTATGCCACAGACCCAGTAGACTTCCCATTCTCTTTTCCAATGGCTCTGTCTGCTACAATGCCACTCACTGGTCCAAAGAGCTCCAAAGAGTGCCTAGTTAATGACTCAGCAGGAGACTACCCAGGACCACCTCCCTCAGGCCCAACTGGAGAACTGACTAAAATAATGGTTTTCAGAATGTAATTTAACATAATGTACTGCTGTTCTGTTAATAACTAAATCTCATCCTCTTTGTTTGTTTGTGCGTGCACCCGTGCCTCAGAGGCAGTAAATTACAGGAGTTTAACAAAGGAAACGTATAAATCCAGAGAACATGAGGGGAACAGTTAAATTGAATTGCTGAGCCTCCGAGTAAATATATGTCAGGAAAGGCTCTATTAACCCTTCATTAGTGGTACAGTATTAGCAGATATTCAGGGTAAGGGTCCCCTTATTTTTCTGGTCTCCCTCCAGTAATATAGAGACTTCCATGTTGGTATTTATGACTTACAGACAGATCCTTTGTTTCTCTGATGGGAGGCTCTGGTGAAAAGCAACATGAACCAGGTATTTACTATGAAAAAAAAAAGAAGATAGTGTGGTACAGTGGAATGAAGACTGGCTCTGGAGGCAGAGGACTGGGAACTGAATCCTAACTCGGAGGTATGACTTTGGACAAGTCATTCAACCTCTAAGGACCTTGGTCATCTCATGAATAAAATAAGGGAAGCTGGATTAGAGGACTGCCAAGGTCCCTCTCAGCTTTAAATCTATGCTCCATGATTTCTGGTGCTGTCACTGGTAGCTTGGGGATCTTTGAACCTTAGTTTTATCATCTGTAAAAAGGGAATAGCAATACTTAAACTACTCGCCTCACTTAAACCATTCCCCTCACAGGGGAGCTGAAAATAAAGTCCTTTGTAAAATGTAAAGCCATTTATTATGAGTGTAGGTTGGGAAGATGAGAAATCGAAATCAAATACCTAGAGATCAATGGCAAATAATTTCATTCTTCTTTCTCTGGTCCCCTATTATTTAATTGATGTAGGGAAGCCTTGGTGTGAAATCCTCTCCACTTATGCAGATGAACAACACACGTACAACTTATAGAATTAGAATAACAATATATAATATTTATATAGTGCTTTAATGTCACAGAATTGCCACCAGAAGGAGGGGAGGGAAAGAAAGAGAGATAGAGAGGAGAGAGAGAGATACAGACATAGAGACAGACAGAAACAGAGAGACGCAGAAAGAGAGAGACAGAGAGACAAAGACAGAGCAACAGAGAGGCAGAGAAACAGAGACATAGAGACAGACAGACAGGGACAGAAAGACAAAGAGAGATGGAGACAAAGACAGAGACAGAGAGACAGAGATAAAGAGATAATGTCAGAGAGACAAAGATAGACAGAGAGAAAGGGGAGAGAGGGAGAGGAGAGAGGATGAGGGGTGATGATATTGTGAAGCTTTGAGAGATGAAGGAAGGCAATGGAAAGAGTCCATGTCAAATGACCTCATGCTTTTCAGTGAAGCATTAGGTGAGGTCTTCTGCTGCTAATTGGGTATGTGTGTCTGTGTGTATGTGGTGTGTGTGTGTGTGTGTGTGTGTGAGATGGTGCAGGGTGGAATGATGAGAGATACTGCTGGAGGGATGAGAGAAAAGGTTTAGAATTGTTGCTGTGTAGGGACTAAGATAACAAATGAAGATAGTGTAGAAAAATGGTCACATAGTGCTTGGCATATGGCAGGTACTTAATAAATTCTTGACTAATTGATGAAGGCTCGCCTGAGATTATGTACCATGAATACAGCCTGTAAATTCTCTCAAGGTTAGCCATATGCTATATTCAGACGGATTAAATCTACTGTGTGGCTTTTCATTGACTTTAGATCACCTGCCATTTTGATTTTCTGAACTCATGGTGTCTCATGAATTTATATCCATAAAACATCACAGGGAACTTATTAGTATTAATATTTTTTTCAGCAGTAAATGATTTAGGATCATCAAAAATACTATACATTTACCCAAATTCAGTCTACCCTGATTTTCTTCTCTTTAACTCTGGACTAAGTTACTCAAGCCACATACCAGTCCAAATGTGGGGGCTGGCCTCCTGCTCCTCAAGAAATGAGCTCCTGGGGGCAGCTAGGTGGTACAGTGAATAGAGCAGTGGCTTTGGAGTCAGGGGGACCTCAGTTGTAATCCAGTCTCAGATACTTATTAGCTGTGTGCCCCTGGGCAAGTCATTTAACCTGATTGCCTAAAAAAAATGAGTTCCTGTTAACCAGGTTTAGACAAGATGACTTTTAGGGCCCCTTCTAGATCCCACATCTGAAGACTCTATAGCTTTCTTTTCTTTTGGAGAACAAGAAGGTCAGCCGAGGACATCGAGGGAAAGGATTTCTTCTGTGTTCTTGGAGGGAACTCTGGAATCTATCAGACTTCAGATCCATTTGAGTATTTTTGTTCAGAAGAGAACTGGATCTTGCAAGGCAGCAAATTTCTCTGGTAGCAAAAGAAGGGTGCGTTCAGGTCATATGGAGACAGAGGGTAGACTGCCTGCTCTGGGATACAGGATAGAAGGGCCCTGGTCTGGATGAATGAACTGGACTCGTGGGTATAGATGGAGATACCCAAACCATGGGCCTCTCTAAGAAACGTCTCCTAAGTTGGACCAAGTTGAACTATGTCTGTTAATTTCTGTACCTCCGATTGCCACCTGTGTAGCCTCATTTTTCTTTCTGCCCAAAATAAAGTAGCATGGCTTACTCTTGAGAAGAAAAATCTGAGGATGTGTGGTTGTCCTGAAGATGTACTAAGAGTGGGGTCTGGGAAAGAAGTTACTGTCCAGGTTTGAAAGGAAGAGCCTCAGACTCCTAGAAGGTACAGCGAAAGTGACAAAGAGAGTGGGGCTGAGGAAATGGGAGGGAACAGGCAGGTGTCTTTAATTGAGTCAGGGGAGGGGCTGAGAAGGGGCATTAGAAAGAAAGGTACAGGGCACTGCCTGGCTAGGGTGCCACAGAGAGAATCTCTGGATACTGTGAGGATATTGAGCACCTAGGGAGAAGGTACCAAGAGGAGAGAAATGAAGCAGCCAGGTGGCCCAGTGGATAGAACACTGGACCTGGAGTCAGTAAGACCCAAGTCCACATCTGGCCTTAGACATTTATTAGTTGTGTGACCTTGGGTAAATCACTTAACCTCTCTAAGCCTCTGTTTCCTCATCTGTAAAATGGGGATAATAATGGTAGCTACCTCTCAGAGTTGTGAAGATCAAATTAAGATAATATTTACAAATCTTTGTGAATCTTTAAGTGCTATATAAATGCTACCTATTATTAGATACTGTTATCTGGGTAGGGGAAGAGGATGTGGGGGGACAAGTTCCATGGATAGGAAGAGCAGGCCACAGAATAAGTGACCTGATTGAAGGGGTGCCAAAGGTCACTTGCCCAAAGATATCTTTCCCCCTGGCTTGCCACCTTATCTCAAATTCCACCATTCAAGACATTCTGTTGCCTTAAATCATAAAAAGTCCCTCTTAAAATGGAAAAACCAACAAGCATTTATTAAGGTTGTTGTTGTTTGTCCTTTGTTCTTGAAGAGGACCATGACATCAGAAAGATGATGCCATGATTTGCAAGTGAATTGGATTTAAGTGAGGAAGGGCTGTGCAAGGTCACCAGCCTCACTTTTTCCTCAGGAGCCATCTGGGTCCAGCGGCAAGATGTAGATCAGGACCACTGGAGATGGCTCCCTATTAAGGGCTTACTATAGCGAGATATGTGTGGTAGCACATGTCTGTAATCTGGGGAGGCGAGGCTGGCAGATCTCTTGAGGGCAGGAGTTTCTGAGCTTCAGTGGGCTATGCCAGTTGGTTGTCCACACTAAGTTAAGTATCAGTTTGATGAGCCCCTGGGAGTGAGGGGCCACCAGGTCCTTAATAAGGAGTGGAAAACAAGACAGGGTCAGAAAAAAGCAGATCAGAGTCTGGAGGCGATCAGTAACGGGAATGGTCCATTTAGTAGCCTCTGTACCTTTAGCTTGGGTGAGTTAGGGAGAATCAGTCTTTAAAAAAATAAACGAAATTAAGGGTTTCAAAGACTCCAGCTTCTGGAATAAGAACTCACAATTTGACAAAAAATGCTGGGAAAAGTGGAAAATAGTATGGCAGAAACTAGGCATAGACCAACATCTTACACTGTATACCAACATAAAGTCCAAATGGGTACACAATTTAGATATAAAGGCTGATACTATAAGCAAATTAGGAGAACAAGGAATAGTTTACCTGTCAGATTTGTGGAGAATGGAGGAATTTATGACCAAACAAGAGTTAGAGAACATTATGAAATACAAAATGGATAATTTTGATTACATTAAATTGAAAAGTTTTTGTATAAACAAAGCCAACACAACCAAGATTAGGAGGGAAGCAGAAAACTGGGAAAGAATTTTTACTATCAGTGTCTTTGGTAAAGGCTTCATTTCTAAAATATGTAGAGAACTGAGTCAAATTTATAAGAATACAAGTCATTCCCTAATAGATAAATGATGAAAGGATATGAACAGGCGGTTTTCAGAGGAAGAAATTAAAGATATCTGTAGTCATATGAAAAAATGCTCTAAATCACAAAATTAAGGGTTTATAATGTGCCAGACAATGTGCTTAAATGCTGGATGCACAAAGAAAAAAGGAGAACCATCCTTGTGCTCAAGGAGCTTATATTCTAATAAGTAAGACATGTATTAAGCACCTCTCTGTCGTTAACACCTTAGTGCAAATTAATTTATCAGATAATTAGATGATCTCTAAGGTCCTTTTAAACTGTAGCAATATAAACATTTCTGGTGGTCTTTCAACCATGAGCCATAAGCTGGCCACCCCAGCATTGTTCAAGGGGAACGTCATTGTCAGTAAGCCAATGGTAGAACCATCATGCTGGCCACTCCTCTTGGAGCAGCCCAAGTGACTGAATACTTCTCCTCTGTCTCCTTTAGGGCAGAGAATTGCCGGCTCTGGCATTGAAGTGGAAAATATAGGTTATCTCTTTGGGAACTTCGGTGTCCGGCTGTGATGTCTCTTTCCTGTTTAGATGTCAAGAACTGATTTGTGATCTGGCCCAGATGGACATAGTTGTTCACTGGAGAGTTTTTAATTTTTCATCTGTGTATTAGGTCATTGAGCTGGCCCCTGAATTGGTGTGAAAATGGTAGATTTTCCAAAAGCTGCCTAGAAAAGAGATAGTCAGTGTTTAAAACCTGCAGAGATGGAAGGGTAAGGGACTCTAGACTCCTGCTTTCTCTGGCTTTCAGTTCCTCTTCCCTCCTCTCTTCTTAGCTCTGGACACCCACAAAAGGATGGGTTCAGTGCTTCGGGAAGCCTGGTCTCTAAAGGGAGGGGTCAGTCTCTCTTTCTTGAAATCTTTGGATCTTTATATTAGTTGGTCTCCCTGTCTTGAGTGTCCACCTGTTCTAATCCAACTTCTCTACACATCCGCCAAAGTAATTGTCCTACATAATGATTGTCCTACATCGTGGGCCGATCCTGTCATCCTTATCTGCTCTCAACATACACACGTGTGCACGCGTGCACACACACACACACACACACGTGCTCCAGCGTATGCATATACACACACGCACACACATTCATACTCAACAAACTCCAGTGGTTCCTTGTTACTTCTAGAATCACGTATAAACTCCTCTGCTTAAAGCTTTTCACCATCTGCCCTCTTTCTATCTTTCCAGTCTTTTTACTCCTTACTCTCCTACACAGACTCTACCATGTAGCCATATTGCCTTACTTGTTGTTGACCACATGGGATACTTCATCTTCTATCTCCATTTCTTTTGCCCTGGTTCTTCCTTATGCCTGGGTATGCTCTTTTTTCACCTTTACTTCTTAGAATCCCTCATTTTTTTCAAGACTCAGCTCAAACACCACTTTTTACAAGAGGCCTTTCCTTGTCTCTCCAGCTGCTAACAACACCTTCCCCATCTAAGGTTATCTTTCATCCATTTTGTATGTCTTATGTGTACCTACTTGTAGACATGTTATCTCTCTTATTAGAATGTGAACTCCTTGAGGGCAGAGACTAGGGTGGCTTTTTCTTTGTCTCTCCAGTGCTTAGCACAGAAGCTGATACATAGCAATTACTTAATGAATGCTTGTTGATTTATTGATTCATTTTGCCTTTAAGTGTTTAAAGGATTTAAGAGTAATTTCTATAGTAGGAAATATCAAAGCAATATGTAAGCTGAAATTCCCCAAAGACCATATTAACTCAGCATTAGTCCAGATAAGTTTTCGCGTGTTTCTCTGAATTACTTTGTCTTAAAAATAATATTCCAAAAAAGTTTATATGCCACAATTTGCTCAGCCCTTCATTCTTTGAGCTAAGGGCACCTGCTTTGTTTCCAGGGATTTGCTAATCATAAAATATGCTGCTTTGAATATTTTAGTATATATGAAATCTTTTTTTCTGCATCACCTCCTTGGGGTATATTCCCAGGAGTGGAGTCTATAGAGAACTCTGGTTTCTGGCAAAGCTCAGTCCCTCCTCATCTTGTTCCAGTTTCCCTATCTCAGGCAGCCCTAGGCTAGTCACTAGGCAAACAGCTATTGTTTTGCTGCAGGTCCAGAAGGAATAAGTTTCAACTATTTGCTCTCTCTTCATAGTATCCTATACTATCCAAAATGATGGACAAAATTGTAAAAGGGATGGACTGAGGATCAACTGTCTGATGGATACCTTACTGCTGACCCCAGATGTAGATCTTGTTAGGGAGAATGGATTTAGAACCAAATCCACCTCCCTCCTTAGGCATTGAAGTGTCTCAGTGGAGAGAGCTACTGGACCTAGAGTCAGAAAGATCTAAGTTCAAATTCTGTCTCAGACACTTACTAACTATGTGACCCAGGGCAGTCCATTAAAATCATCATCATCATCATCATTATCATCAGCATCATCATCATCATCTTCTTCTCCTCCTCCTCCTCCTCCTCCTTCTTCTTCTTCTTCTTCTTCTTCTTCTTCTTCTCCTCCTTCTTCTCCTTCTCCTCCTTCTCCTCTTTCTTCTCCTTCTGTTTCTCCTTCTTCTTCTTCTTCTTCTTCTTCTTCTTCTTCTTCTTCTTCTTCTTCTTCTCCTTCTCCTTCTCCTTCCCCTCCTCCTCTTCCTCCTCTTTCTCTTGCCTTGGGCTGCTATTTGTCCCTTAAAAAGAGTGAAGATTTACTTTAAGACTGCCATCAACTAGAGATTTGCTCAGGGACAGAGTCAATACTCCCACTCTGTGCTTAGGTTCACAGTAAAATGCTTAATGAGAAGTTGGGGGTGGGGAAAGGGAAACCTTAGTTGGATTATGTGCTGCTTTCTTTTGCAGGTGACTCTCATGGCCTGTGTCTGCACGTGGGGATGCTGTCTCGTAGATTGTGCTGGTGAGGTGGATGCTTGATGGTCTATGTTTAAAGGTGAAAGGGATATCTCATGGTCCATGCTTGAGGGTGCATATATCTCCAACTAGAAAACTTTCCTGCTTTATACAGAAGTTTTCATGGTGATCAGAGTATCACAGAATCATAAAATTCCAGAGTTAGAAGTACCTTGGAAGTTATCTAGTTTGACTCCTTGATTCCTTTTATAGTACTTCAACAATTGGTCCTTCAGCTTCTACTTAAATACATCCAATGACAGGGAGCTCAGTATCACAGGAGGAAGATTATTACATTTGATTAATTCTAATGAATAGAAAGCTATTTTAAGGAATCAAAATCTACCTCTTTCTGACTCCAACCCATTGGTACTAGATACTGGTTGTGTTCTCTGGGATAAACCAGGAAAAACCTAATTTTTTTTCCTTATGACAGTCCATCAGATACTTAAAGACAGTGATCATGTGTGCTCTAAGACATCTATTTTATTCTCTAGGATAAATGTTTCCAATTCCCTCAAATCTGCTAAATTTTGTACCTTCCTCAGTGTTCTAGCACAGGACCGTACAAACAGGGGGCACTAAATAATGTAATAATCCTCCTCCTGTGATACTGAGCTCCCTGTCACTGGAGGTATTTAAGTAGAAGCTGAGGGACCAATTGTTGAGGATACTATAAAAGGGGTCAAGGAGTTGGACTAGATGACTTCTAAGGTACTTCTTTTTTCCACTTAATAGTTTATTTTTTTCCAATTGCACGTAGAGATCGTTTTCAACATTCACTTTTATAAGATTTTGAATTCCATTTTTCTCTCTATCTATCTTTCCCCTCCCCGCAACAGCAATCAATCTGATATAGGCTATACATGCACAATCATATTAAATATATTTCCATATTAGCCCTGTTGTGAAAGAAGAATCAGAACAAAAGAGAAAACTGCAAGAAAGAAAAAAAAACCAAAAAAAGTGAAAATAGTATGCTTTGATCTGCATTCAGATTCCATAATTTTTTCTCTGGATATGGATAGCATTTTCTATCATGAGTCTTTTGGAATTATCTTGGATCATTGCATTGTTGAGAAGAGCTAAGTCTATCATAGTTAATCATGACACAAAGTTACTGTTACCGTCTATAATGTTCTCCTGGTTCTGCTCACTTAATTCAGCATCAGTTCATGTAAGTCTTTCCAGGTTTCTCTAAAATCTTCCTGCTAATCATTTCTTATACCACAATAGTATTCTATTACATGCATATATCACAGCTTGTTCAGCCATTCCCCAGCTGAAGGGCATCCCCTAAATTTCCAATTCTTTGCCAGCACAAAGAGTTGCTATAAATATTTTTTGTACATGTGGGTCCTTTTCCACTTTTTATGATCTCTTTGGGATACAGACCTAGTAGTGGTAGCTCTTTGGCATAGTTCCAAATTGTTCTCCAGAATGGTTGGATTAGTTCACAACTCCACCAACAATGCATTAGTGTTCCAATTTTCCCACATCTCCAACATTTTCCTTTTTTTTTGTCATATTAGCCAGTTGGATAGGTGTTTTAACTTGCATTTCTCTAATCAATAGTGATTTAGAGCATTTTTATATGATGATAAATAGCTTTAATTTCTTCATCGTAAAACTGCCTGTTCATATCCTTAAGGTACTTCTAAGTCTGGAATTTTAAGATTCTGTGATACTCTGATGGCCATTAAAACTTGTTTATAGTGCAGGGGAGTTTTCTAGTTGGAGATAGATTCACCTTCAAACATTAATTTCAATCCAATAAACATTAAATACCTACTAAGTGCTTGCCACTGGGGATTGAAAAAGACAAAAATAATCCATTCTTGCCCTGAATTGAATCCAATTGAATCTAACTCTGAGTTTAGAGTGGGACATCCAGAGCTGGGCATATGTTGAAAGTTTTGATAGCTGAATCATCTTCAGGATTTAAAATTCCCCCCTCCCTTTTTGGTTACCATTTTGTATTTACATATCCTAATGACAAGATTACAGTTTTAATTAGTATGTAATTGCAGGTCCCAATTGCTAAAGGAAAAATGCTTGCAGTAATTACCAATTATTAAAGACAATTTGAAAATGACATATAATTAAATTCAGGAAACGCTTCAAAAATTCTTCCTTCCATTCTCTCCTGAAATCCACCCCCCTCTCCCCACCCAGTGCCAACCCCCTACCAACTACAAATGAATTATGTCTTTTTCTTTCTCAGACATGTGTGCTGCCTCCTATAGCCTAGCTTGTAGATTGGATTATCCCAGAGGGCAAGTGGACATTTATCCAGTCTTTCCAACTGGATTCTTCTGGACCCTTCAGTCAGTCATTAAACATTTATTAAGCACCTACTATGTGCCAGGCACTGTGTTAAGTACAAGGGATACATAGAAGGGCAAAAACCAGTCCTTGTTCTCAAGAAGCTCACAATCTAATGGTAGAGACAGCATGTAAATGACAATTTACAGACAAGCTACATACAGGATAAATTGGAAATAATCAATGGGGAGAAGACATTGTATTAAGGGGGATTGGGAAAGGTGGGATTTTAGCTGAGACTTGAAGGAAGCCAGGAATATTAAGAGATGGCAACTAGATTGCAGAGCATTCCAGACATGAGGGACAGCCAGTGAAAACTTCTGAATCAGGAGATGGAACGTAGAGAGTGAAGAATAGGGAAGAGGCCAATGTCACTAGATTGTAGAGTATTCGGAGGGCTGTAAGGTATAAGAAAACTGGAAATGTAGGGAGAGGTTGGTTATGAAGGGATTTAAAAGCCAAATTTTATAATTGATCCTGGAGGCAATGGGGAATCACTGGAATTTATTGAGTGAAGGGGTGACATGGTCAAACCTGAGTATGAGTAGTTGGTGGACTGGAATGGAGAGAGACTTGGGGCAGGCAGATCTACCTGCAGGCTATTGCAAAAGTCCAGGCTGAGGTGATGAAAGTCAGCTCTAGAGAGGTGGCAGTGCCAGAGATGAGAAGGAGGCCACCTTATATAGAAATTTGTGGAGGTAAAATAGACAAGGCTGGGCAGAAGATGAGATATGAGGGAGTGTGCAAGAAAGGGTGGGAAGTCAAAGATGGCACCTAGGTTGTGGGCCTGGGTGAGGGTTTGTGGGGAGAGATAATTCAGTTGAAGGTGAATTTAAGATGTCTGTCCAGTTCAAGGTGTCTGAAAAGCAGTTGGAGAACCTGTGAACCTGAAGGTGAACAGAGAGAATAAATAGATTTGAGAATCATCAACGTAGAGGCGATAGCTGGATTCATGGGTTCAGCTGATGATATCAAGTGAAAAATGCACAGAGGAAGAAGAGATGAGGGCCCAGGACAGAGACCTGTTAGACATTCATGGTTTAAGGTAAATGAAGAATCGGTAAAGGAGACTTAGAAGGAACAGTTAGGTAAATAGAAGGAGAACCTAGGAAGAAGACAATATCAAGAATGAGAGGGTGGGGCACCTAGGTGGTACACCTGCTCTGGAGTCAGGAGGACCTGAGTTCAAATCTGACCTCAGATATTCACTAGTTCTGTGACCCTGGGTAAGTCACTTAACCCCAATTGCCTCTGAAATTAAAAAGTAAGAGGGTGATCAGTAGTGTGAGAGGCTGCAGAGAGGTCAAGAAGAATGTAGACTGAGGAAAGGCCAGTAGATTTGGCAATTAAGAGATTGTTGGTGACTTTGGAAAGAGAGCAGTTTTAAGTGAATGATGAGGTTGGAAGCCAGATTGCAGAGTTAGGAGAGTGAGAGGAGAGGAAGTAGAGGCACCTGTTATAGATAAGCTTCTCAAAGAGTTTAGCCACAAAAGAGAGGAGGAGATATGAGATTATATGGTGGGATGGCCAGATAAAATGGGAGTTTGGAGGCTAGAGACATAGGCATCTTTGTAGGCAGTAGGGAAGCGAGAAATTAAAGATAAAAAAGTGAGAGAGTAGGAATGAAAGTGGGGGAGATCTGCTGGAGAAGATGGGATGGAATGGGACCACTTGTGTATGTAGATGGGCTTGCTTTGGCCAGGAGAAGGGCCACGCCATTAAGTGAGATAGGGACAAAGGTGGAGATAGTGGCAAAAGGCATCTGGGAGATGGGAGATGAAGAGGGCAGAAGAGGGATCTCTTGACAAAAGGCCTCAATTTTTGTTAGTGAAATACGATGCAAGGTTTTCAGCTGAGAGGGCATGGGGAGGGAGAACCATGGGGAGGGATTTGAGGAGGGATGAGAAGATTTGGAAGTGCCGCCTCCTGGGGACCTGGTTTCATGGGAATTTTCCCAGGCTACCCAGGAGAGTTTCTTTTACTCTATAGCTGAAATTTGTAATAGTGACTTAAAACTGATAGAGTGGTTTACAAACATTCTCTCTTTAGGGATTTCCTCTCAACTACCTTCTAAGGGTAGTTTAAGGATTTGTTATTGTCCTCGTATTATATGTAAGGAAATTGAAGCCCAGAGAGTTAAAGGATTTGAGCAAGGTCACATAGTACACAGCAGAGCAATGATATATGTTGTATATAGGTCTTCTGAGTACAATTCTAATTCTCTTTCTGTGATATTTCATGATTTACAATCTACCGCCATGGAAACTAGAGAAACAACATTGCATAGGATTCAGGGCTGAAACTTGGACTTCTGGAGAGAAAATACTGGGTTTGAATCCCATCTCAGAGACTTACTAGTTACATAATCAGGTGAAAGTCACTTAACTGCTGTAAACCTCAGTTTTCTTGTCTACAAAATGGGGGTAATAATATCACCTACTTTACAGGGTTGTTCCAAAGCTTGAGAAAAATCATATATGAAGTGCTTCATAAATCTCAAAAGCACCATGTAAATGTGAATTATTATTATGGGGGAGAAAAAGCATAGAAACTGCCATTATTGTATACTACAGGCACAGAAATACCATTCTCAGACCTAGGCATGAGGCAAGCAGTTTTAGTAACATTTCTAAAATCATTAATGCATTTCCCTGCCTTCTTATATTTTATTTGTTCTAGTTTTTTGTGACACTACTATCTCTTGGCTCTGTCCTTGTTTGATGGTTCCTCAGCCTCCTTTCTGGGTTATGCCTCCTTACCATTGTACCTTATATTTTTAGCCTGAGTCCTGTTCACTTACTTCTTTATATTTTCTCTCTTAGTGATCTCATCCAGTCCCAAAGATTTATTTATCAACTCTATTTAGATGGCACAATTTTTGCTTTGTAAAGCATTGTCCTTACAACCTGGTGAAGTGGATATTGCAAGCATCATCATACCCGTTTTACAGATGGAGAAAATGAGGCTTAGGGTGATAAAGCCACTTCTCCATGGGCATACAGCTAGCAAATGTCAAAGCCAAGCTTTGCGCTCAGGTCCACCTGACTCCAAGTCAAAGCCTCAATAACATGCTCCCTACCCTTCATCAGGGAGTAGGAGCCTAGCTCTTCTTTATATCCAGGTTTGATTTTGAGACAACCTCTGAATATATTGCTCTGGTTATTTCTGAAATCTATGCCAGATGTACCTTTATTTTGGGATTATAAGATTGAAAGTTTGACTTTAAAGGTAGTTTAACTCACATGGAGTGAACTGCCCAAGGTCACAAAAGGAGCAACACCAGGATTTGAACCTAGGTCCTCTGACTCTGGAGTGTGGGGGAGTTTCTCTCTTGTGATTTCCTTGCCTGCTGAGCCTAACTGTTCCTTTTGCAAATAGTCTTTTTGGTGTCTTTTTCTTTAGTCTAGAAGGCTTCTTTGTCACATCACTCTGTAGCACATTCATAGTCATGCACTCGCAGCTTCTCAACCTTATAGCCCTTTGTATCTCTTACCACTTGGATGAGGCTATAAATCAGTGATGCCCTCAGGGGTAATGGAGGCAGGATGAGTTATCTGCCTCTATGCTAAGCTATCTCAGGCTTCTGCGGTTCTCTGGTTCTCTAATTTTTCCCTCTGCTTTTAATACCTGCTTTGGTTTTCTCCTTCCCTTGAAATCTGTCAGTTTCAATCTTCATTGCTGTCTCTGTCCTGCTGCTTCTAATTTATTGGCTTGTCTTTCACTCAGTTGTCTGGAAGGGGATTTCGGGGGGGGGCATTGGTGTTTGGAATGGTGGTGGTGGTGAGGAAATGCTTCTACAGGGAGTAAAATGATAGCCCACGGGATGTACCCAGGCAGGTCCCAGTAGGTGTCTAGTAAGGTCCTCTTCTATTTTGTGTCTTTTTGACAGATGTGAGCTCCCTTCATTTAGAGGTCTTTGTTATGAGTTTGCTCAAATTCACACTTGGGCAATGCCCTTGGGCAGACTGTGGAGGAGGAAGAAGGATCAGCTCAGCTGGGAGCCGTTAATAAAGGAGCAGCCTGGAACTATTCCTTCAATGGTACTGTGAGCCATATGGACTGTGACTCTCTAGAGAGGCTTAGAGTTCTTTTTCTTCATGAAGGTCTCCAATCCAGCGTACTGCTACACGTCTAGAAGATTTTTATGGAGAAGGTAGAAAGCTACCAGAGTGGGGGGGCAGGGGAAGCAGTTATTTTGACTATTTATGAACTTTATGGTCCAAATCCTTGTGTTTTCTGTTGGATTAATTAAAGTCTGTCCCATTTCTGCAGTACTTATTTACACGGGAGATAAAAGCCCTTTTTCATTTTTGTATGTGGATATCTAGATATGAGCCCAAATCAAATGAGTGAAGAGGCATTGAGAGGCTCTCAAGGTTGAATTTTGGATTTATGTAAACCCAGAACTTTATTAACGAGCTATGGGTTACAATAGCTATTCTCCTTGCTTTATAGGGCTCTTGGCTGACTCAAAGGACAACTCATGGAAAGCACTTTATAAACCATAAAATGTTTTAAAAATGTCAGCTATGGAGCAAAGAAAAGGTTGATGACCGTTTCTTTGTATTTCTTAAAGGATTTTTACAATGATTTCTTAGTTGGAAGAAGTGTTCTATTATGTAACTGTAGTTGATAGAAGTCTGCCCTCTGGATTAAGTGGGTATGCAATATATGCTTGGGGAGCTAGGTGGGGCACAGTGGATAGAGTGCTGGGTCTGGAATCAGGAAGATTTATCTTCATGAGTTCAAATCTAGCCACAGACCCTTATTAGCTGGGTGACCCTGGTCAAGTCAGTTAACTCGGTTTGCCTTTGTTTCCTCACCTGTCAAATGAGCTGGACAGGGAAATGGCAAACCACTCCAGTATCTTTGCCAAGAAAACCCCGAATGGGGTCACGAAGAGTTGGATACAACTGAAACAACTGAATAGCGTTGAACCTGAAAGTTGGTTGAAGGAAACAACAGGCTAGGTGATAGAAAAATTTATATTACTTATACATTTATTTATTCCCTTTAAACTTAGCAGATACAAGTATGCATGGGGGCCAGACTAAGTCTGACTCCCCGAACAAAGAAATGAGTAAGCTTAAATACATTTTTTTGGTCCCAACACAACAGCCTGCATTATATCACTTTTATAACCCCCACGTATGTTAATTATGATGCAAGACAAGGGTTTTCCTTAATGGAATAGATTGTAAATACAATAAGTCAAATAGTTGACAAAGTGTCAATTGAAATTACAACCCAGGATCTCTGTGTTTAATTTGCCATTAACATTCCATAACATAGTATATGTCCATAAAATATTAAGATAAGGAAAAGTCACATAATTCAAGATAGTGCCTGGGGTCAAGGTTTTCACCCTTAATGGCCATGGACAGAGAAAGGAATACTCTATCTGAGTGTGCTGACATAAGAAGAAGCCTCTCTGAGCTTACTCAGAGAACAAAGAGACTGTTAGGATCAGGCTTTTCTTCTGGTTAATCACTTCAGACTCTGAGTCTTATTGAAATTACAAAAATGATATAAAATGGTAGAAAATGTTCCACAATAGTGAACAATATATGAGTAAGTACCAATTAAGCAATAAATACAGGAAATATGAGAAAAGACAGTGGTCGCTGTGGACTGGGATGGTCAGAGGAGGTTTCATGGGGATGAAGGAATGCACAGAGTTGATGTAGTTGGGGGAGGGGGGCATTGCAAGCCAAAAGGCAGCAAAAACAACTCAGAAAACTAGTTATCAAGAGAAGGATGAGGTTTAGGAGAGGAAAGATGGTAATTTTGTGTTTGAAAAAATTGAGCCTGAGGTAGAAATGGGACAGACATACAGGGAGGCAGTTGGAAGTGCATTGTTTTTACGTGTAACTGGGGAAAAATAAAATATTAAATAAAAGCTTTTTAAGCTTTTGATTACCCATGTATAACCTATATGCAGTTGTTTGCCTTCTCGATTCGGAGAGGGGGGAGGGAGGAAGGAACTCAAAGCTTTAAAAACAAATGTTAAAATTGTTTTTACAGTTGGAAATGCATAACTAGAGCTCAGGAGAGAGGTCAGGACTGCAAAGAGAGATTTGGGTATCATCTATATATCAGATCTGTAACCTATCTTTTCCCATGCCCGTGGAGGTATGGCCAGGGAGAGTGGGCAGCCAGGGACCTGAGTGCTGCTGTGGCAAGAGGCAGGTTATGGCTAAAATGAGATAATATCTGTAATGTGGATCAAATTCCTTCATTTCTTATAACACAATAGTATCCCATCCTATTTACATACCATAACTTGTTCAGTCATTCTCCAGTTGATGGGCATCTCCTCAATTTCCAATTCCTTGCCACCACAAAGAGAACTGCTATACATATTTCGTACATATAGGTCCTTTTCCTTTTCCTTTGACCTCCTTGGGGTACAGACCTAGTAGTGGTATTGCTGGGTTAAAAGGTATGTATGGTTTTATAGCTCTTTGGGCATAGTTCTAAATTGTTCTCCAGAATGGTTGGACTAGTTCACAACTCCACCAATAAGGTATTAGCGTCCCCATTTTCCCACATCCCTCCAGCATTTGTCATGTTCATTTTCTGTCATCTTAGCCAATCTGAAGGATATTTTATCTCAGAGTTGTTTTAATTTGCCTTTCTCTAATTATCAGTGATTTAGAGCATTTTTATATGGTATTGATTTTGATTTCTTCTTCTGAACACTGCCCATTTGTCTGGAGACTCATTTTATGATTAACTTTCAAATCTTGGCTTTGACATCTCCTATCTGGGTGACCTTGGGCAAATCACTTGTGACTTAATTTCTCTGAGTTTTAGTTTCCTCATCTGCAAAAGAGAGATGACAATACCAACCTCACAAAGTTTATGTGAGGAAAAGTGCTTTGAAAATTTGCATATCTACAAGCACTACAATCATCTACAACCACTGCATAAATGGAAGTTATTTTCATTCATAGTATGTAGACATTGGTCTGGAATCAGGATGCCAATTGCAAGCCACACTGCATGTCAAGTGCCTTACTCCACATATCCAGGAGACCCTGAGATCTCTCACCTTGAGAACTCTCTGGTTCTCTTCATGAGGGTAAGCTCATATTGAGACGCTGTGTTGAACCGATAAATGCTATGGAGAGTCTACTCCTGCTGCCAAAGACAAGGAAGCATAATCATGGAGTCACAAAATATTGCAGGTAGTAGGGATCTTAGAAATAAATAATTCAAGTGCCTACTCAGAGTTGGAAGCCCTTCTAAAATGTCCCTAACAAAAAATCATTCTATTTCTGCTAAGATACTTCCAGTGTTATGGCACTCACTTACTATTTCATTTTCAGGGAGCTCTAACTGTTAATTGGGATTTTTTAAAATTGAGCTGCCCTGTAACTTCCACTTGTTAGAGCAATGGAGGGAAGGAAGGTTTAATTTCTCTTCCACATGACAGCCTTCCAAGTATATGAAGCTAGTGCCTGGCACAGAGTAGGTGATTTAAAAATGCTTCTTGATTGATGGCAATCATGTCTCCTCTTTGTGTTCTCCACTGCAGGCTAAGCACCCTCTATTGTTCTTTATGTAATATTTTTTCAGGCCCTTCATCATCCAGGATGTAAAGTGATTCTGGGGTATCCTAGGGGTTCAACATTTCTTCAGAGAAGTCCCAAAGACTGTAGATCTGGATCTAGAAGGGGCCTCACAGGCCATCTAATTGAACCTCTTCATTATATAGGAGATGAAACCGAGGTCCAGGGAATTGTAATGACTTGCCTAAAGTCCCACAAATAAACATCAGAGGCAGGATTTGAACCCATGGTGTCTGGTTCCAGACCAGTCCTCTTATCATTGGGTCGTACCACTTTCTAGTAACTTAGCATCTGTGTGACCTCGGTAAGTCACTTACCTCTCTGGGTCTCAGTTTCCTCATCTGTAAAAGTTATGGGGTTGGACTAACTTATTTTTAAGGTCCCTTTCAGCCCTTGGTGCTGTGAAACCTGTACGGAATTATATCTTGCCTGCTTGGCAAGGTTGTCCTTAAAGATCAGAGACTTCAGTTAGTTAAATAGCCTAACCTGGACAGTGACCTGACCAAACCTGTGCTCTGGGAAGTGGAAACAGGCAGTTTGTATAGCTTACTCTGGCTTGGAGGCAGGGGAGGGTGTGAGACTCAGGGCATTTTAGAGGGCAGCACGCCTCCAGAGAAGGAGGCTGGTGAGATTTTTTTTCTCATCTTTTCAACAGGAACTCAAACTTGTTTGATTTGGATCAATTGACTGGAAAATTAGGTAAAAAAAGCAAAATAGACGTTATGTAACTCAGGGGCCTTCAGGCTGTTTCCTATTCCACCTGCTACCGTAACCATTCCCCTCTGGAGGGTTCTTATAGTCATAGCCCTTCCTCTAGCACAGGTTTGGGGATGCTGAAGGGGGAGGGTGGGATTCTATCTCTCAGTGATTTAGAATTGTAGTGGTTTATTGGTTTAGTGGGATACTTACTACTAGCATTTCATTCCCAAGATTTCTGCTCTGTTAGCAAGGTACTTTGGATGCCAGAGATGCAAGTTGATTTTTAAGCAGACTTTTGTCAGCCACCATCTTCTTCTACTTGGACTTTTATTGTACCTTGTATTCTTTCTTTCTTTCGATCTATCTATCTATCTATCTATCTATCTATCTATCTATCTATCTATCTATCTATTTATCTATCTATCTATCTATCTATCTTTCCATCTCCATCTCTTTCTCTCCCTCTCCAAACCTTCCTTCCTTCCTTTCTTTTCTTCCTTCCTTTCTTTTCTTCCTTCCTTTCTTCCTTCCTTCCTTCCTTCCTTCCTTCCTTTCTTTCTTTCTTTCTTTCTTTCTTTCTTTCTTTCTTTCTTTCTTTCTTTCTTTCTTTCTTTCTATCTTTCTTTCTTTCTTTCTTTCTTTCTTTCTTTCTTTCTTTCTTTCTTTCTTTCTTTCTTTCTTTCTTTCTTTCTTTCCTCCTCTTCTTTCCTCCTCTTCTTTCTTTCTTTCTTTCTTTCTTTCTTTCTTTCTTTCTTTCTTTCTTTCTTTCTTTCTTTCTTTCTTTCTTTCTTTCTTTCTTTCTTTCTCACCTATTTACAGATGCATCCAATATCATTGTTATGACCTTGGAATGCTGTGGGGCCAAGAGGAATAATAAATGTGTGGAAGTGGAAGGTGGAGTTGGGGAAGGGGTGGGGCTGTAAGGGAATGCTGGTTTCTGTCAGGTTATTTCAGAATGGGAGGAAATAGATTCAGGAGGTCAAAGAACTAGCCTCAGAGCAGAGATTGAGGGAACATGGAAGGAGAGCAAGCATTTGTGTTGAGAGTGCCTCTGGTTATTGTAATGAGACAAACAATGAGAGAGATGCTGTTTGGAAGGTGAGTTCAATGCGAAGGTAATTTCAGTGACTATGTTCTGGAGAGTCAGGCAGTCAGTCATACTGAGGCATGTGCAGAGTTTGAGAGGCCCCACAGTGTATTGGAACTTAATGATAGAGAGACTGTTGGTGGGGTAGGGCAGTAGCTTGGTCTCTAGTGCCCTATTTAGGAGAAAAGGTCTGAAAGGGATGAAAGGGTCTGAAGATCAGGTTCTATCATTAGACATAGATTTGTGGGAATGGTCAGTGCAGGGATTTACTTGGCTTGATGATGGATCGATATATATTTGTTACAAAGATTTTCTTCCTTTTGTTTAATGAAGGGAAGAAAATCAATGATTGTTAATTGAGAAAATGATTAAATTTAAAAATTTAGAAGGCCATGTCCTGTCCTGTAAAGCATTGATGAATGATAAGCTTTTGTGGGGTTCCTGGTTTCAGCTTTGGAAAATAATTTCCCAGGGGGCAGTACAGGACATCAGGACAGTCTCAATGGGGGCTGTGTTTTTCCAGGCAACTCTACCTGTTCCCATCCCATAGACCAGCATGTATTTATCCCATAAGTTGATTTTGGTAGAGAACTGCATGACTTGGAAGAAAGAACGATAAATGGCAAAGGCTATGTTCGAACTATGAAAATGTGACCTTAATGGGACTTGGAGCCTTGTCATCTACTTCATTAATTATAAGAACCTTCTTTATGTGGTCTGACAGCTCAATCAATACCAGATTCTCTGGTTACTGTTTTAATCCCATTTAATTTTATCATCTACATTCTGGAGCACTACAACAAGTATGCAAATGGGCTTTTATAAAAACTGGAATCCAGACAGCTGGCAGATCAGTCACTTTGACAAGTCCTCCTATAGATTATAAATTTTGCAGCTACTCAGCATTGGCTGGACCTATGAGATATGATTCATGAGCAGCAGAGAGGGGATGCTTACACATATGCCCAATTGTCTGCCCTTCAAGGCAACATGACCCCTGTACCATCACTGAAAGGTTCCTAGACTTCTGCTGGTGCCTGTACATCTCACCCCGGTGGGGCTGGTGCACTCACTCTCATTCTCTCTCTCTCTCTCTCTCTCTCTCTCTCTCTCTCTCTCTCTCTCTGTCTGTCTCTGTCTCTCTCTCTCTTCCCCCCCCCATAACCTCTCTGTTCTCCTCCCTACTTCACTGGGTCACATGCATTTGTTCAAAACCTTACATGTTATTGTTCTCCACGAATTTTGGTGGCATTGTGTGACTTCGTGGTAGTTAAAAAAAAGTTTAAGAAATCGCCTTTCCTAGGGTTTTTTTGAGGTGCATAAAGGTCCTGTGGCAGCTTGCGTCTTCTCTAAATATGTATTCCTTTCCTGCCTAGCACCCTTGAATCTTCTTTGGAATGCTCTATCCTAGATTTTTCCATAGTGGAAACTTCTAGCCCCATATTATACTACACCAGACCGTAATGGCCAGTCTTCTGAGATCTAGAGTGGTTAATTAACTTATCCATCTGGTTGCCTATGGTTTCAGAGATGAATAACCAATTAGTTACACCTGTGCCATTCATTCCTATGAGACCCAGGGCCCCAACTCATGTCATGGAGCTGTACTGTTGTGAAGAATGCAAACTAGGCATCTCCATATTTAACTGGGAGGAATGATGAGAGCTTGGCATTCTGGGATTGATAAATAGCAAAGACATCTTCTTGTAGCATGATACCCTTTTGGGAAAGAGTGATGGAGTTGGAGTTGGGGATTCTGAGTTCAAATCCTGACTCCGTCATTTCCTATTTATGTAGCCTTGGGCAAGTCATTTAGCCAATATTAGCCTCAGTTTTCTTATCTATAAAGTGGAGGTACTGGACTAGATGACCTCCAAGGTCCCTTTCAGCTCTAAGTCTATGTTTCTATGATTCTGTAATCCTCATGATATGACCTGAAAATCATCTCACCTAAGGCCTATTGAACCTTCCCCTACCACTGGTGAAAGAGACTCAACAGTCTTTCCCCCTCTCTGGACATGTAGCTGTTTAGGTAGGTGGCTGGGGAATTAAATGAAACATGGCTGGGGCCAGTCTGACATGGGGATCTATGGGAACGAAGCACTCACCAGTCAGAGCAGAGAACATAGGGTGGGATTTACAGAGCCGAAAGGGCTAAGTGTTCAGGACAGGATCTTGGGTATGGGTGACACAGTTGGTAAGAGAATGACTTTGAACCCAGTTCAATGTCCATTTTCATCGATTATCCAAGATGTATATGCTGATGAATGAGCTCTCGAAGTCATCCATCTAAATGCATGCCATTATCTGGAAAATAAAGATTCTTCGTTCACTTAGTTTCTCCATTGTGAATGGTTAGGCTACTAGATCCTAGATAAGGTTGTGAATCTTATCTAGGAAGTTCTTCACTATTCTGGGGTTTGATGCTACCAGCACAATATTGTTTACAAGACAGCTAGGTGGTGGAGTGGATAGAGTGTAATACTCGGAGTTGGGAACATCTGTGTTCAAATCTTGCCTCAGACGCTCACTAGTTGTGTTACCCTGGTCAAATACTTACTAGGTGTGTTACCCTGGGCAAGTCCTTTAACTAGTCTGTGTCTCAATTTCTTTGTCTGTGAAATGAGGATAATAATAGCACCTACCTTACCAGGTTGTTGTGAGGTTCAAATGAATCGACACATGTAAAGAACTTCACAAACTTTAAGTGCTATATAAATGCTAGCTATTATTACTTTTCTTCTATGAAATAGGGATAATCATAGCATCTACCTCCTAGTTAATGTGTGTATAAAATGAGATATTTTGTAAAGTGCTTACACACTGCCTGTTATACAGTAGGTGCTTAATAAATACTAGTTTCCTTCCTTCCTTCCTTCCTTCCTTCCTTCCTTCCTTCCTTCCTTCCTTCCTTCCTTCC
>CM053622.1:704625031-704767559 GCA_028646595.1 Phalanger gymnotis | reverse complement strand
TCTCCTCCATGACAGTGGTGATTACCTTTGCTAAGCATAGGTTTTATATTTAATGTCTTGACTGATAGTAATGATCAGAGGGCTGTTGAATGATGTTACCTCTATTGTAATGGCTTTCAAAGAACCCTAAATAATTTTGTTGGAAAAGATCCTACAGAGCAATGTTTTACTCTACTGAACCACATGCTTTAAGAAAAATTGTCAACAAATAGTAAGTGCAATGGGATCCTGTATCCTCTATATCTTTCAGTCAAAAGTGTGAATACTACTGTGGAATATAACTTATGAAAGCTCTCCTGTTTCTTAGTACTTCCCTCATCATGTAGTAGATTCTTTTCATTAAAAAATTATAGAATTGGTACAATAAGCATGTAGATAGATAGCTATTGATGATTTCTTCATCGCTTTTGAGGGGGATGATAATAAGGTCTGAGAATTTTTCCACATCCTTGTTATATTCTTTCTTGTTAATCAGCTCCTCAATGATTTCATAATTGTATAGCTTCCACTATGGATTTTCTCTATTTATATTTGGTCTCATCCAACTACTTTTCCTATCTTTTTTTCTTTACTGTTATTTTGACCTCTTCTATAAACACATTAGGACTATGGGGTTTTTTGGTTGTTCTTTCTTTTCTTTTTATTATTTTTATTTTATCTTAGTATTTTATTTTTCCCAATTACATGTAGAAACAATTTTTAACTTTCATTTTTTAATGAAAACTCTCCCCTCCCTGAGACAGTAAGCAATTCGATATAGGTTATACTTGTGCAATCACACAAAACATATTTCCATTTTAAGGACCATGTGTAAAAAATTCAAGCCGCTTCAATACATTCACAGATCTTTTCTACCTTCTTTTGTTTGTTGTTCTCCTTCCAGTTTCATTTTAAGCTTCCACAGAATAACTAGTTGAGTATCTTAACACTCTAGTATCTTTGCCAAGAAAGCCCCATGGACAGTATGGTCCATGGGATTTTGAAGAGTAGGACATGACTGAACAACAACTAATGTGCTAGATTCTATGCTGATTTATTAAGCATCCATTATGTTAAATGCTGTACAAATATTATCTCATTTGATCCCATAACAACCCAGTGAAGTAAGTGATACTATTACCCCTATTTTGCAGTTGGGAAAACTGAGGCAGACAGAAGTTAAGTGACTTGTTCAATGTCATACAACTAGTAAGTGTCTGAGGCTGGATTTGAACTTATGTCTTCCTGACTCCAGGTACAGTGCTCTATCCACTGTGCCACCTACTCGTGTCTTGAAGTCCGCATCTCATGGGCAGACCAAAGAAGACGTATACTGGATAAATTGAAGATAAATTCAAAGACAAGATCCTAAGATTAAGGAGGACTGGGAAAGGTGTCTTGCAGGAGCCACTTCAGCAATAGCTTCCTCCCTTTCATCCATTCCTTCCAGCCCCTCACCCTTATAAGCATATTTCCCTTTGGGCTTCTCCATAGCTGCCAGTCTCTGATAAGAATTAGTCCCCACCCCTTTACTCCCCATCATAAGAGGACAATAAGTGTTCTGCCTCCTTTGTAGAAGATACATCATTTTTTTAAAGCAGGCTCTAGCATTTTACATACTGTTTTCACTCTGACAGCTGTGTATGTTTGTATCCATTGAATATCGTATGCCAAGATGTAAAAACAAATGGGAAGGTCCCACCTGTCTACTGTCTTCCAGTATTGTCGTGAGGCTCCAACTGAGAGCGTGTTTGCACACTGTGCCTCCTCCACATGTTCCCTGAAACTCTATCACCTTCCTCTTCTTTTACTAACCTCTTAGTCCTGGCTCTCTTGTTGGCAAAGCAAAGACAGCTGTTAAGCTGGCTGCTTAAAGCCTCATGACAACACAACAAACCTAGGGTTTTCTTGCCTGCTGCCAAAGGCTCTCAAGATGAGTGTTTTTATTTGATCCCTCAGTATTTATGGAAGAGATGCCCAACCTGGCCCTGCTTCCTAAACAGAGAAAATGAGGTGCTAGGGTAATGATCTTAAGAGAGCTCCCCACTTGGTTACTACAAAATATTCCATTTCCTTTCTTCCACAGCACATCCAATATTTCAATCATTGTAGTAAAAGCTACCAAATTATATGATAACCCCTCAATTTTCTATCACAAAAACTCTTAGAAAGGAGAGGAGCTGCAGCTTCCCCAAGGAATATCCTAGAAGGCCAGCTAGGGAGAGTATTCTCTTTATCTCTCTTTTTTTGTCCAATTGATAGTATTTTATTTTTTCCAATTACATGCAAAGGCAATTTTTAACATTCATTTTTTAGATAAAATTTTGAGTTTCAAATTTTCTCCTTCCCGCCCTTCTTTATCCCCTCCCTAAGACGGTAAGCAATTTGATAAAGGTTATAAATGTGCAATCGTATAAAACCTATTTCCATATTAGTCATGTTGTCAAAGAAGAAACAGTTTGCAAAAGGGAAAAAACATGAAAAAATAAAGTGAAAATAGTATGTTTCAATCTGCATTCAGACTCCATAGTTCTTTCTCTGGATATGGGTAGCATTTTCCATCATGAGTCTTTTGGAATTGTCTTGGATCATTGCATTGCTGAGCAGAGCCAAGTCTAACAAAGTTGATCATCTCACGGTGTTGCTGTTACTGTGTACAGTGTTCTCCTGGTTCTGCTCCCCTCACTCAGCATCAGTTCATATAAGTCTTCCCAGATTTTTCTGATCATTTCTTACAGCACAATAATATCTGTTACATTCATATACCACAATTTGTTCAGCCTTTCCCTAGCTGATGGACATCCCCACAGTTTTCAATTCTTGGCCACCACAAAAAGAGCTGCTACAAATATTTTTGTACATGTGAGTCCTTTTCAGGGAGTGTTTTCTCTGCCAAACCCACAGTTGTGCCTAAGATACAGCTCAGGTTTTGTGCACTTTCACAGGACCAAACTTTCATAGGACCAAACAGGACCAATATTGATTTACTTATCTGCTATTGGATTTAATTCCTGACCTGTCTCAAGTCCACTCACATGATCTTACCCCATTCCTTCCACTTAGCTGCCACCTGTTCTGCTCTTCCTCCATGATTCCCACCTGCCTTCTTGGCATTAGGCCCTTACCTTGTTCTTACACCTGAGATCAGTGAGTTTAAGCAAGATTTTGTTGAAAAGGGAAGAGAAAAGGTATATAGCCATCCACATAACAGGGTTACTTTTTGCTGAATTATTTTTAATTTTCTGCAAAACTGGAAAACTAGCAAGCTTCATAAACATGTCATGATTTCATTAGATCACAGTTTCCTTTCATGTGGCCTGGCCTGTGGTATCAGCCTTATTTCCCAGGACCTCAGGTGTTCCCCTCCACTGCTCTGGATCCTAGATCAGATGGGTTTCTCCCTTCTTACCATCTTCTGCCCTGGCTTGGGGTTTAGTCTGTTGATGTTTAAAGATCTGTATTAATAATGATAGCAGCTGGCATTTAGATGGTGCTGAGGTTTCCTAAGAGCTTTAGGTACTTTATGTTATTTGGGCCTCACAGCAAGCTTGTGAGGTAGATAGTTATCATGAGCATTGTTATCCCCACTTTACAGGTAAAGTGACTGAGATTCAGAGAGGCTAAGTGATTTCAGTCTATCAACAAACATTTATTAAACTTCTACCATGTGCCAAGAACAGGAATGAAACAATTTCTGCCCTCAAGGAACTTATATTTTATCAAGGAAGACAACACATACATATGAGTTTGTACAAAATACATTTTTTTTTGTATTTATACAATACAAATTTCTTTGAGTGAAGGGAAGTCATTAGAAGGGGAGAGGAACAGAAAAGGCCTTCTATAGGAGGCAGCAATTGGGCTGAACTTTATTTTAAATTTAATTTTATTAATTTTTCAATTAAAAAGTATTTATTTTCTCTTCCTCTCTTACAAATTAAGTTAAGAAAAAGCATGAGAAACTTCTTGTAACAAATGAGCGTAGTCAGCAAAGCAGATTGGCCAGGTCCAAAAGTGGATATTTCATTCAGAATTTTGCATCAGAAGCATGCTTCATTTTTGGTCCTCTGGAATTCTGGTTTGTTGTTTGTCACTGTCAAAGAGTTTTCAAGTCTTCCAAAGTTGTTTTTTCTTTACAATTTTTTAAATGTATAAGCTTTTTTTCCTTGATTCTACTCACTCCACTCAGCCTCAGTTCATAGTTCTTCTAGTTTCTATGAAGTTGTTTGCTTTATAATTTCTCATGGTATAATATTGTAATAATAAGTGTGCCATAATTTGTTTAGCCACTCCTCACTTGATGGACACCCAATTCAATCCAATCAACGTTTATTAAGTATCTGTGTGTCAGGCACTGTGCTGAAGCACTGGGAATACAGTTGACTAAAAGAAAGATGGCCTCTGCCCTCAAGGAGTTTACAGTCTAATGGGGAAAAGATAGCATAGGAAAGCAGGCCAGAAAGGATGGGGTTGACACTAGAGATACCTGTAGTGGGGGCTTCTTGTCCATGGATTGAAACCAGGCAGAAGAGCAGAGGCAAAGGGCTGAGAATCCAGTTTCTGCCCTTTATAAAGGAAGGTATTGAGAGGAGTTTGGTACTCAGTCCTTCAATCGGAGGGTAGAAGAGGCTGAGGAAGGTGGTATCAATCAAGGCTCAAGCTAAAAGCTTGATGGGGAGATCAGAAGTGATGAGTTTGACCTGGGAGGGGTTTCTTGTTCCCTGGAGTTGAAACCAGTCAGAGCAGCAGATATAAAGTGGAGTGATCTTTAGTTTCAAATTCTTTGCTGGGACAAAAAGAGCTGCTACTAATATTTTTGTATGTATGAGTCCCTTGTTTCTTTCTTTGATCTCTTTAGGGTTTAGGCCTAGTGTGGTATCTCTAGGTCAAAGGATATGAAGTTTAGTTACTTTGGGGATCATTCTAAATTGTTTTCTTGGACTGAGTCTGGAAGGAAACTAGGGTGTCATTTGAGAGGGGATAGGAAGAGGTAGGGTGGAGATAACAGCCTGGGATATTCTTTACAACCCCCTACTCCCAAAAGACAGGATTTCTTAGCAGGGAGTGAGAGTGTCAGAGAGGGACACACCGAGGGTGAGCAAATCTTCAGAGAAAAGACAAATGAGTATCAAGATCAAAGTGACCGGGTTCCAGGTTGGTGTACTTGTAAAGGTGGAGGACCTGGGGTTCCATCAGCATTGGTAGCAGGGTCCATCGGAATCTGTAGCAGCAGCCCTGAACAGCAGAGGCTCCTTGGCAGTGTCTGCTTTGGGAAACACACCCAGAATAAACTAGATACCTTGAAGAAAGCCAGTCTGGGGATGCTGCAAGGAGTCTGCCCCCTCAAAGCCTGGCAGAGAGCTGTACCTAAGGGGAACTTCATGAAGACTTTAGAAAGGGAGAAAGAAAAAGACTTCCAGACACCAGGAGCTATATTTCCCTTTTGGCCACATGGGCTACATTTGAACCCACTTTTTCCGGAGACCTTGACTATGTAAGAAGAGAGCATATCCATAGTTGGGGGGATGTTTCTGTAAGAACTGACCTTGTTATATCTGCTTAGTAAAAATCCTTTCTAAAAACTAATTAAGTCTGCATGCTAATCAATGGGGAAGCATGCCAGTGTGTATGGGGAAGGGGGAGGGTCAAGAGCCATAATTACTGGAAAATCCAGCCCCTTAGCTTATACTTGGAATCCTGAGGGGAGAAATAGTCAACTCCCCTCTGGGACCTGGCTTGTCAATACGAATGGGGCTATATATACATATATATATGTGTGTGTGTGTGTGTGTATATATATGTATACATATATATATATACACACACATACACACATATGTATACAGAGAGAGGGAGACAGAAAGGGAGAAAGGGAGAAAACCCCAATACCATTAGAAATAAAAAGTGTGAGCAGATGAGGACTAGGCTTCATGCAGGACGAGTTTGTACATTTTCTTTTCCTTTCCCTTTTGTTCCCCTTGGCAGCAATCATTTGATAGTTGAGATTTGAAAGAAAGTCAATCCTCTGTGAAGGGAAGGGGACTGAGTTGCATAGAAAGAGAAAGTCATGCACCTGAGAGAAGAATAAGCTGAAATAAAGCTCAGTTCCTCCTCTATCCCTCCCAAAGTGTTGGGGGTGGGGGAAGAGGGGAAGCTGGTTGTCTGAGCATGCTTGAATGGAAACTCAATCTGCCTTGTTCTCTAACCCCATCGGGTCACCAATGGAAGTCACTTCAGGGTCTCAGCATAAGGTAGTTCTTCTGAGGTCTGGGTCCTCTCAGCTCCTCAACAATCTTTTTATTCAGAAAGACCTAGAGTCAAATCTTTTCTTTGACTCTAACTCAGTATCTGGCCAAAGGCAAAGTCACTTAACCTCTCTGGGCCTTAGTTTCTTCATCTGTAAAAAGAGAGTAATGATACCTGTAGTACCCACCTCAAGATCCCCTAGAAGGGATCTTGGAGATCATTTAGTCCACCCCCCATTAAAGGAGGAAAATCAGAGAGGTCAGATGATTTGTCAGAGGTTACATAAGGTCATAGATTATAGGATCATAGATTTAGAGCTGGATGGGACCTGAGAAGACATCTTGTCTAATTCCCTCATAAGAAAACCAAAAGAGATTAAAGGATTTTGACCAAAGTGATAAAGTCAGAACCTTTGACTTCCAAAGCCAACACTCTTTCTATGGTCCCAAAGAAAAGGGTGGAGCCAGGATTTGCTTTGTGGATCAGATAAGACCTAGACACAGACATACGCACACACACCCCTGAGATAATTCCTGGATAATATCTCCTGGACTTGGTACAGTGGAAAGACTTGGTTGTATTTGGAGTCAGAGGACCAGGCTTCGAATTCTGACTGTTGCTTGCTACCTGTAGACCCTGGACAAGTCACTTAACTTTTATAGGCCTCAGTTACCTTAACAAAGCTGTACAAGATGACCTCTAAGTTCCCTTCCAACTTTAAATCTGTGATCCTATGATCTAATTCCCAAACTAGATTCAAGTTGGGCAAAAAGCAAATATCCCAAGGGAATGTGAATGTTTGTAGTACCATAGAAACACAGATTTAGGGCTGGAGGGGATTCAGAAGCCATCAAACCCGTGTTTCTATGAACACTGTTGCTCTATTCATTAGTTCCCTGCAGGTTAAAAGAAGAATGCTCCACCCAAGCTCATTCACGACCTGGGCTTAAACTACCTTTCCAGCCTTTCGCCATGCTACTCCACCCTCCCCCATAGACTCCCTGCACAGTCCAGGCCAGCCTTACTGTCTTCTACACTTTCTATCTCTCTTCCTGCCCCTGCAGCCCATTTTCTCCCTGTTTAGAAAGCCCCTTTCCTTTCTACCTACGGAGACAATGCTCCCTCCATCAGGAATGGTCTGCTGCTGGCCCCAGCACTCGGTGGGCTCTCCCTCCCTCCTGTGGGAGGCATTTATGGTCCATAGCACTCATTTTACACTTATCTCATGACATCAATCAACCAATAATGATTTTTTGAATACTCACTTTGTGCTAGGCACTAGGACCTTTCCGTGTATGTTGAAGCTTCAAGGATCTGTGATTTTGTTGGTGAGGATATGGAAGAAAGCCATCTTGTACTCAGAGCTGGAACCTTGAGGGGCTACTGAAGTTTTGCCAAAAAATATAGAGGGTGCTGACAAAACTTCTCTGGGCCTCAGTTTCCTCATCTCTAAAATGAAGGTGTTGGACTAGAACAGGGGTAAGTAACTTGTGCCCTTGAGGCCACATGTGGCCCTCTAGGTCCTCAAGTGCATCCCTTTGACTGAATCCAAACTTCACAGAACAAATCCCTTTAATAAAAGGATTTATTCTGTAAAACTTGGACGCAATCAAAAGGCTGCACGAAAAGACCTAGAAGGCCACATGTGGCCTTGAGGCCATAGGTTCCCCACCCCTGGACTAGAATCAGTGCTTCTTAAACTGTGGATTTTGTCCCCATATGGTGCTGAAGGAGTCACAAGTTGAAAAAGTTTAAGAAGCCCTGCACTAGGAGACCACTGAGCTCTCACACAGTTCTAAATCTATGGTCCCATGATTTCTTTTGTGTGTGACATTTTTAAGTCTCAAAGCTACTGCAATGGACTGGTACAAATGCTCATGATAGAGCTGGGATCCAGAGCCCTTTCAAGCCCCCATCAGGTCACCAATGGAAGTCACTTCAGAGTGTCAGCATAAGGTAGTTCTTCTGAGATCTGAGTCCTCTCTGCTCCTCAACAATCCTTTTATTCAGAAAGACCTAGAGTCAAATCTTTACTTTGACTCTAACTCAGTATCTGACCAAAGGCAAAGTCACTTAACCTCTCTGGGCCTTAGTTTCTTCATCTGTAAAAGGGGAGTAATGATACCTGTAGTGCCCATCTCATTAGTTTGTTGTGAGATTCAAATGACATCATGTAAGGAAAGCATTTTGTAGATTTTCTCTCAATGTCATAGTCTCATATGAAAGTCTTCATGATGTAGTTCGAGGGCTGGCCTTGAAGTCAGGAGAATCTGGGTTCAAATTCCTTCTCTTACATATAGTAGCTATTTGACCATGGGCATTGTCCCCTAACCTCTCCAGACCATAGGTAGGTCTCTAGAGCTCTAAGTTACCAGATGAATTGCTTGTCAGCACCAGTGGAGAAAGTCTCCATGAATAAAAGGAATGACAAAGGAGTTGTTAAGTATTTACTAAGAACTAAATACTAGAGATCAAATAGAAAAAAGTGGGAGAAAATCATACTCTAATTGGGAGAAACAACCATGAAACAGAGTTCAGCTGTGGGCTAGATGGAAAGGCCTGGAAATCCTAAGGGTTCAGTGGGGTCCTTAGGCTACATGAGTAGGTTATAGGAGAGTATTAGGGGTCGATGAGGGCAAAGATTCAGCACAGATGGTAAGGCCTTAGGAGGCAGTTATAGAGCAGATGGTAAGGCCTGGTGGTTCCCCATCTCATCTAATTGAGCAATTAAGCATCCTAGATGGTTTCTGGGCAGTTCTCACCATGGGAGGAGTTGGAGAGGAAAGGAGAGGGGGAGGGTGCCTCTGGTTATGGTAGGTAGTCTTCTGTAAAAAGATAGGGCAGCTTATAATTTCTTGGGTCTCTTTCAACTTTAAATCCAATAATCTTGTATTTCTCCTGGTTCCACCTGAGAAGGTCTTTTTAGGCCCCCCCCCATCCACCACCAAACCATTTTGTTTCTGTAAGAGGAACATAGTGTTACATCCTGTGTTGTAGACTAGGGTTGGGATGTGGTGGTAGAGTTAGGAGACCTCTGAGGTAAAGGCTGTGTCCCCCTGCTCTTTGGAATCTTTTTTTTTCTTTCAGAGTCCACTGAGAAAGAGTCCCAAAAACTGAATTCTTATAGAATGAAAGAATAAATATGCAATAAATTAAATACATGGGATTGGGAATTCATTAGTAATTCTTCCAGATCCCTGAATCTAACACAACAGGGCCATAGGAATATTTCTGTACATGTTGACCTTATATGGATAGCATGTAAATTAAATGCAAATAAGCCTGGTACCTGCCATTCCCCCTTGCCCATGAATGACTTCTCTCTCTTTATGCCATCTGTCTTCCTTGCTTCCAGACTGCATTATAATGAATAGAATAATGAATAGCCTTTTACACCTCTCCTTGACCCTGCCCCTCTTCCTGTACACATAATTAGATTAAATTAAATTTAGTTCAATTCCCATTCAACAAACATTTGTTAATGCTTACCACGTCTAAGACCCATACTAGACGATGGATAAGCAAAGACAAAAAACACCTGCTGCAACAGGTCCTGTCTCCTTCAGTGATGTTCTGTGATTTCATCTAAGCTGCCTGGGAGGTGGGTTCACACAGCTTGGCCTCGAGAAGAAAGAGTTATTGATCCAGGGTAGATCCATTGCTAGAGACCCATGTAGGGCAGGAGCAAAAGGGGTCAAGTAGAGGCTGTTGTCTTCCATGCAGGCGCCTTCTCCTTTCTCCTCCCCACTCTCCCTCATCCATTTCTCAAAGCACCTCCTATGGAATAGGATTTGCACGACACCTCCCTCACACCAACCCTGTGTCAAAAAGGATTCACAGTGGGAAGGAGCCTCAGAGGACATCTAGTTCCACCCTTTCATTTTACAAATGACGAAGTGACTTGTTAAATCGGATCGTGTGGAGCCAAGTAATTGAGCCAGGATTCTAACCCAGGTCCCCTGGCTCCAGATCCAGACATCTTTCTAATATACCATTCTCCCCATTCTACGTATGAAGCAATCGAGGCACAGAGTGGCTTGCTCACAATCACATTCAAGTCATGACTTGGTAATGGACATTTTCTTCTTCCTTTTTCTTTTTTTGTCTTCTTCCCTTAGGGATAAGAATCTAAGTGGCAGATGGCTGGGAAGTAGATATGGCCCCAGAGGTGGGGCAGGGGTAACCAGTCCAACTCCCATTCCTCATCCCTTGCCCCCAGCTTCAAGCCCTGTCCCTCTCTCAGAGAAGCAAAAGGGACCAAAGAGACTTCCAGCTCTCCTTCCCTTAGTCCCTGGGCTGTGACTCCCACAGTTCTGTGATTAGCAGGACGCTTCTAGGTCAGTCTGTCAAACCTGAGGATGTCACAGGTGAGCTTCCGGTAGGGAATCTGGGAGGAAATTTGGTGACGAGGAGCTAAACTAGAAATGACCTGGAGAAGTCATTAAGTCCATCCCTCTGCCTAAAGTGGAGGCTCCCTGTATTTCTAAATTACCCCCCCCCCACACACATTCCCGTTTCCTTTTCATATTCAATTGTGCTCTTACTGACCCTAGGGAGGTTAGCCAGCTGATACTCCTGTTTGCCTGATATATTATTACATTTCCTTTGTCAGAAGGGGAAATCCAGGCTGTCTAGCATCTTGGAACCTGTCTGCTTTGGCTCTCCGTCAAGACCCCTCTGAGGGCTGTCAAGGGTGCTCTTGACATGACCACCCATATTTAGGGGAAGGACCTGACAGGAAAGTGTCTAAACTCCATCCCCAGGCACCAAACTGCAGATGGAGTTTCTATTTTTATCCCTTGGTACCACCGCTCTGTTTTTGAGTCAATGACCTGGAAGAGACAAGCTTTCCCTCCCACTGGGACCCTCCTCCCTCCTTCTCTCTCTCTCTCTCTCTCTCTCTCTCTCTCTCTCTCTCTCTCCCCCCTCTCTCCCCTCCCTCCTTCCCTTTCCCTCTCTTTCTATCTTTCTGTCTGTCTGTCTGATGGTCTGTCTTTCTCTGTCTCTGTCTCTGTCTCTGTCTCTCTCTGTCCATCTGTCTCTCCCTCACCCCATTCCAATTCCAGGTCACTTACACATTTTCCCTTACTCTATTCCATCAGCATGCTTTTACGTCACACATAGTCCCTCCTTTGTGAGATCTGAGTTGGAATGATCAGGAGTTAGTTCAGGTGGACCCTGGCCCGAGAGATACTGGCCTCTTATATGTCCATTCCAGACTTTGTTTGACAATCTGATAAAGTAGGTACCTACATAATGATTTGTGAAAATAACCCTATAGCAGAAATTCTTAAGCTGGGGTCTACAGACATCCAAGAGATCTGTGTAGATGAAAAAAAATTAGTTTTATTTCAATATAATTGGTTTCTTTTATAATTGTATGTATTTTACTTTGTATATTTAAAACCATTATTCTACAGAACAAAGAATATTCTTTTTTACTTAATTTTTCTTGGGTTTTTATTTTGTTTTCTATTACAACATGTCTAATATGGAAATGTGTTTTGCATGACTACATATGTATAACCTATATCAAATTGCTTGCCTTCTCAATGAAGGAGGGTGGAGACGGAGGGAAAGAATTTGGAACTCAGTTTTTAAAAATGAGTGTTGAAAATTGGTTTTACATGTAATTGGGAAAAAACAAAATTCTAGATAAAAAATAAAATAAATAAAAATAAAAACATTATTCTGAGAAAAGGTCCATAGGTTTCCAAAGGGCTCCATCACACAAATGGTCACATGCATGTGCAAGCATGTGTACATGCACACACCCACATACCCACACCCCCACACCCACACAGCTTTGTAGAGATTAATTTCCTGGAGTTCAGCATTATTCTATCACTATTTTTTTCATGCAAATTCTTCTGAGAGGGACAGTAACAGTAATTGCTTAGTGACTCTTTGTGAATGAGTCCATTAGCTTTCCTCAGAAAAGAGGGAAATATCCATTAGACCGTGCTGCCTTCCCATAATAGTATTGTGATTATTTATGATTTATTTATACATACACAAATGACTACCATGAGAATTTGAGCTTGTTAGAAAGATAGAAACAAACTACAAGGTGAGATTTGAGGAAAGGAAGATAATTTGTGAGGCAAGAGTGTATTTGAGGGGAATTGTTTGATCTGAGACCTGACAGATGAGTAGAAATTTTGACAAGTAGAGATGGGGGAAGGAATTAATAGACTGACCCTGTTGGCCAGATGAAAGTTGTCTTCTTTTCTTAGGGTTTAGTAGCATTTCTCTTTATCCCTCATTTCTTCTGCCCATTCATTTCTTCTTCCCTGTGACTTCATTTCCTTGGACTTTAGGACTTTAAGACCGAGCTTCTCTGTCTCCTTCCTATTCCTGAAAGCTACAACCTTCTTAATGTAGCCCAAGATTGCATATGCTTTCTTGGCTGCCATACCGTGCTGATGTCTCATATTGAGTTTACAGACGCTAAAACATACCAATAATTTTCCCCCTTTAAATAGCATTTTTTTTCAATTACATGTAAAGATAATTTTTAACATTCTTTTTTTTTTAATTTTGAGTTCCAAATTTTCTCCGTCTCTCTCCCCTTCCCCCTCCCTTAGGTGGTAAGCAATTTATAGAGGTTATATATGCTCAATCGTGTAAAACATATTTCCATATTCATCATGTTGTGAAAGAAGAACCAGAACAAAAGGAAAAAAAAAGAAAAAAAGTGAAAATGATATGCTTCAATCTGTATTCGGACTCCATCAGTCCTTTCTCTGGATGTGGATAAACAAAAGCTTGGGATAAACCCAAATCATTTTCAAAAACACTGATGCCTGATGATGCCTTACTATTTGTGTATTTGTGAAATTGATTTTTTTTGGTATCCAAGTACAAGACTTTATGTTTATCCCTAGTAAATTTCATCTGACTAGATCCAGCCCAATGCTCTAACCCATCAAGATCTTTGTGACTCCTGATGCTTTCATCCAGTGTGTTAGCTGCCCTTCCTACCTTTTTGCCCTAGCAGACGTGCTTGGACTCCTGGAAAGTTCTCCACCTAGATGGCTCTTAAGCATCATAAATCTATCTCAGCTTAGTTTCCCAAGATCCTTCAGCATGGTTCTCTAGAAGGTCACATTGTACTTGGCAAGCTCTAATCCTAATTTTTGAGCCAGGCTCCTCCAGTGCAATGCTCCTCCTTCATGATACCAATCCCCAGATGATGGCTAGCCTTTCCTAAGACCTTGGTGCTAGCCTTAGCTTAACTCAGTTTCTAGGTCCCTGGGTTTAGCCTATTGCCTTTATAAGTCCTCTAGATAAGATATATGTATGTAACATATATACACATACACACATATGTACATATGTGTATATACACATGTATATTTATATATATATATGTGTGTGTATATAAACACACACACATATATACAACTTACAACACTGCCAAGGGCATCCTAAACCAGGTTAAAATGTAATTGAGACATATTTAAAAGAAAAAAATAGAATAAAGAACAGAACAAGGGATAGAATAAAGATAATGTTAATATGTGGTTTTCAAAGTCAATATGCTGCTATTGGGGATCTTTATATATAGTTTAATGGCCCCATTTCTATTTGAGTTTTATTCCACAGCTCCAGCCTATTAGCTTCTTATCAGTACCCCACTTGGGGTCAATTATATTATCACATTGATGCCTTGAGAGGCTCTGGAATTTTCCTATCCATAAATCTGTCCTTTACATGGTGCATAGGAGGTGACTCTGTTCAGACACAGAGGGGGTCCCCAGAGTGCCTGGGAACCATGTTTCTGAGGAAAGTGGGGAGCAAATTCCGCTCACTGGGTGAGGGCATAATGAGGGGCGTTCTCGTTGTATAGTCAGCGCTGATCAGTGCTTTCTTTGGAGTCCTGGGTCTGTGCCTCAGCTTCAAAACTAAAAAATACAGTGAGAGATGTGAAAGAAGCATCAGTAGATATAACTAGATTGTTAAAAAGTCAGAAAATAAGGCCTATGAATACAGTTTAAAGGAAGTAGAATCGCTCAGCTCAGAGATGAGACGGGTGAGGGATGACTAGCAGAGGATGTTAGAACAGGAAGGGACCTGGGAGATCATCTAGTACGACTTCCTCGTTTTAAAGATGAGGAAGCTGAGGCTCAGAGATTTTCTCACTTACTAATTACTTATTTGCTTAAGTGCTTATTAATATCACCTAATTATTTAATGGGACAGCTAGGTGGCAAGGGCAACTAAGTGGGGCAGTAGATGGAGCTCTGGGCCTGGAGTCAGGAGGACTCATCTTCCCGAGTTCAAATCTGCCCTCAGACACTTACTAGCTGTGTGACCCTGGGCAAGTCACTTAACCCTATATGCCTCAGTTTCCTCACCTGTAAAATGAGCTGAAGAAGGAAATGGCAAACCACTCCGGTATCTCTGCCAAGAAAATCCAAAGGGGATCACGAAGAGTTGAACACGACTGAAACGACTAAACAACAAATTATTTAATGTAGCAATCAAGTCTATTGGCTCTCCACTCAATGCTCCTTCTACCATACCTTGCTGCCTCTAAATATCCCAGAAATCACAGAATCTCAGAGTTGTCTGAGAACTTAGAGGCCATCTAGTCCAACCCACACCAACAAGTGACCAGCAATCACCGTAAATAGACGCTAGTCTATGTGGGCATGTAATATACTATATGCTGTAGATTATATATGTAGTCGATATTCCAGATCTCTAATATCTACTCCACAAATGGTAGCTATTATAGATATTACAGTAGATATGTAGTAGTAATGTTACTTACATAGTAAATATATTAGTTTTGCTGAACCACCCCCCGATTTCTTTTTTAATCACTGTTACAAAGTGGAAATTTGCTGGGTGGAGGAGGTAGGGAAGGATGTAGTTAGAAAGGAATGTGATGTAAAGAAAGTCATCAATTCAAAATATAAAAGTATAATATATAAAAATAAATATATAACATGATAAAATTATATGTAAATTTAATGTATTATACACAAACACATGCATATATACACACATACATAAATACATATGTGTAAATATGTCTGTATATACACATATTATTTATATACATACACAGGCAGGCCCCTACCCTATGCTAATTAGCTTCTTAGCCTGAGGCTTTATGGCATCTGTCACTTTGGATCTACCGGCATCTGTCACTTTGGATCTACCAGACTTCTCACCATCTCCTGAGGGAGTTCATTCCACTTTGGGACAGATCAAATTGTTAGGAAGTTTTTCCTAAAACGTGCCTTTCTGCAACATCGAACTATTGGTCCCAGGTCTACATTTTATAGTCAAGTAGAATAAGCCTAACTCCCTTTCCATATGACAATGTTTTAAATACCTGTCGACAGTCATTATCTCTTCCAGAGTCAATTTTTTTCTTCCCCATGTTTCCTTCTGCCAATACTGGTATATGGTCTCTGGTCATGCCCGTGATCCTGGTCACCCTTTTCTGAACAATTATCAATTTACTTTTACTTTGGTGCTTATGTCTATGACTTCTCTAAAATGTGGCAGCTATTATCATAATAGGACAAAATACTCCAGATATGAACCTGACCAGGGGCAGGGAAGGAGAAGAGGATAAAGATTTATATAGTACCTACTATGTGCCAGCTAGGGCTAAGCACCTTTTTTTGGGTAAATATTATCTCATTTGATCTTGACAACAGCCCTAGGAGGTAGGTGTTATTATTACCTCCATTTTATAAACTGAGGGAACAGAAGCAAACAAGAGTTAAGTGATTTGCCCAGGGTCACACAGACACTAAGTGATTGAGGCTGGATTTGAACTCAGGTCTTCTTAACTCCAGGCTTGGTGCACTATTGCCTTTGCTACCAGCTGTCTGGAACCCAGGTGAATACAGTAGCACTATACCTTTCCTTGTTCTGAACACTATGTCTCTATTTTAAAAATAATATTCTATTTCCCCCAATAACATGGAAAAACAATTTTAAATCTTTTCTTAAAAACAGTTTTGAGCTTCAAATTCTATCCCTCCCTTCCTCTCCTTCCCCCTTCCTGAGATGGTAAGCAATCTGATGTAGGTTATATATGTTAGCAATCATGTGAAACATTTCCGTATTAGTCATTAGTTGAGAAAACTTGAAACTATTTCTCCATTAATGCAATTTCGTTGGCTTCTGTGTCACACAGCTAACACGTAACAAGCTTGTGGTGCCCTGAGACTCTCAGATCTTGTCCACACAAATAGAGGAAGAACATTTTCATGGGAGTCAGTCTCTGTTTCCGTGGAGCAATGGACTGACCCAGTAACATGAGAGACTCGCATCAGATTAGCTGAAAAATTTCCTGGGAGTGAGGGACCTTTAACATTAGCAAGCTGTAGAATCTCCTTATACTTTTATTTGGTTCTGGTTAGAAGAAGGGGAGTGGGAGCAGATAAACTCTGAAGCTTTCTTCCTGCCCGTTAGTAATGCATATACTCTCAGGTGGGATCACATTAAAAAGTCTGTTGCATGGTGAGTGTCTTTCTTTCTTTCCACAGAACTATGTAGAATGTCAGCCTTCAAAAGGAACTTTGGAGATCAATGAAGGAAAATTCAAGAACTCATAAAATGTCAGAGCTGGAGGGCCTGTGGAGATTACATGGCCCAACCTCCTCCCTTTATAGATAAGAAAACTAAAACTCAAGTTGGTGAAGAGCTCTGTAAAATATCAGAGTCAGGACTAGAATCCAGGTCCCTGAGTCCCTGGCTAGTATTTTTTCCTTAAGGGGACCTTCTGACTCCTTGAGAAGCTTCTCAGAGACAAGGACCAGATATCCATTGTCTCCTTCCATCTCCACCCCCTCCCTCTAGTGCCTGGGACTGAATGCTGCCTGCCATGAGAGCACAGAGCTCAGGAATGATGGAAACAAGATAGAAAGAACCTCTCAGAATCTGAATCTTTGGGCTTCCCGGCCATCTTCTGGGAGAAGGCAAGAGGCAAGAGGAAAGGGTTAACCTTTTCTCCACTATGAGGGCTCCTTCTTTTCCAGTGAATAATTTTTAATTAAACAGAAATTACGGATTCAATCAAGATTTGGTTTCTGCATCAGAGACTATCCAATTAGCTGCTGAGGGAGGGGTAACTTTATTCTGTCCACCTTCTCCCTTCCCCCATCTCACACTCCCCAACAACAGGCCACAGCCTCCCTTGGATTGCACTAGACAGATTCTTCTTGGCAGAGCCCAAAGCACACTTGCCTCCCAGCCTTCGAGAATGCTTCAGGCCCAGTTCCCATTCTGCAGATGTGTCCTTCCTCCTGGCACCTCCTTGAGACTTTTCACGACGACTCATGCCTGTGGCACTTTGTATTTTGAAATGGAGCTTGGCTGAATAAGTACTCATCAGTTTGGCTTTGAGAGCTTTGCCTCTGGAACAGGCACCGGTTACATTCAAAGGAGCTTCTCCTAATAACACATCTCATGACTGAGTTTCAGGAATGACTTTTGTCAGAACTCCTGGATGTGTTGCTGGAGAGCCTTTTCCTGGTCAAGGGATCCTAAGCCAGGCCCCACCCCACCTCCACCTTCTCTCTGTTGTCTCCCCAGCTTTTCTACCTGCCTCAGTCCTTGGTGGGACTCCAATCCGTGCTTGGAGCTCCCTCCCTGTATTCAGAGCCTGTCCCCTAGCTCAGTTAATTCTACTTGTGAGACTTCCTAGAATACCATTCCCTCTTTCTCTCTGTCAAACCACATCAGAAATCTACTTCAAAATCTAATTCAAAACTCACCTCCTCAAAGAAGCCTCCCCGGACTGATGACCACAGCTCAGGATTTATAGTTATGGTTATTTGAAATGCTTCCTGCCTCTTACCCCGGTATAACCCTATGAGGTGAATAGTGCAAATAATATTCTCATTTAAAAAAATGGAACCTGAGTGAAATCATCTTTATACTTTTATCCCCAGTGCCTGGCACATAGTAGTCCCTTTATAAAAACTTGTTCATTGATTAACTAAGAGAGGTCACATAGCTGGTAAATATTAGAGCCAAGAGCCTAACCCATGAATTTTGACTCCAAGAGTAGACTTTGTTTCACTCTGGCTGCCCAGATATGTGGCGCCTCACAAAATCCATTACCTATATTATCTCATTTAATGTTATACCTATTTTGCAGATCAAGATACTGAGGCTCAGTTTTCTAAGACCACATAAATAGAAAGTGGTAGAATTGTGACTGAAGTCAAGACCTTCTGAATTATTAATCCAGTGCCTTTTGCCCTATAAAGTGCTGATTGACAAAGCTGTAACCAGGATAGGGAGGCTGGTGCTTTGCCACAGGGTATCAGCTCCCTGAGAGTTGTGTCTTGGGAACCTGTGCCACGATCTTCATGGAGGCTATCTGTGACAATCCTCCCACTTACCAAGAGGCAGCCTGAGCTGTATCCCCCTTCACCACAGGGTGATTATCTTGCCTGAGGTCTACTTTTCTGACTGAATTTGTCCAATGTACCCCAAGCTAGGTTACAACTCTGCTGCCTGGTTCTATACAGCTCTGTCCTTATGAACCTTTTTAGCAATATATCAGCTTTCATGTACCTATGTTAATTTCACTTTAAAATAGATATCTCCTCTCTCTATATATGGTATTTTTAATATGTTTCCATTGTATTTTGAGGTCCTCCATCCCTGACTAGACTGAATTTCTCCAATAGAACACAAGCTCCTTGAGAGTCAGAATTGTTTCACTTTTTGTCTTTGTATCTTCAGGCCTGGCACTTACATCATTCTCCTTCCATCCATTTTCCTCACCACTCATTCTTTTTTCTTTTTAAATAAAAAGCTTGCTTTTCTCCGCAACCATTCTGCACATATGCCTGTCATTTTAGCCAGATTAGTGAAGGTGAGCAAGAATGTTGACTCATTTCAAATTGCAGAAATTGTCTGGCTCTTGTCTCAAACTTGTTTTTATGGTGAATTTCTGTATCTGATGAAGACCTAGTCATCCCCCCATTGGGATTTGTTTTACTCATGTCTAATTTTTTGCCTCAAAATTCTTACCTAGCCCTTAGTCATTAAATGGTTGTCACCTCGGAGAAAATGAGAGCTTAATTTGGAAAGGCCAAGATCATCCATTGCATGCTGGGCCATCACCAGTGGTCTCGACCTTTGTCTTGTCACCGGCCTCCAATGGCCCTGGAGGAGCGGAGCTAGGCCTCACTCCAATCCAATTCATACGCAAGTCAGGACATCATTCTTGTGATGTCATCGGTCCTCTCTGAGAGCGAGGGACGAGTAACAACAATAATCCAGCTCCAGTCCTTTTTCAGTCTTGTCTGACTTTTCGTGACCCCGTTGAAGGTTTTCTTGGCAAAGATCCTGGAGTGGTTTGCCATTTCCTTCTCCATTTGATTCTGCAGAGGAGGAAACTGAGGTAAACAGGGTTACACAGCTACTAAGTGTCTGAGGCTGGATTTGAACTCAGGTCATCCTGAACTTCTAAAGATGAGTCTTTTTGACGCCAGGCCTAGCACTCTGTCCACTACACCACCGATCTACCCCAATCCAGCATCAAGCAACCTGCATTGCACATTACTGCCCTTCATTCACTCCATATTCTCCTCAGACTGGTCTTTCTGTTTCCTAAATTTGACATTCTATCTCCTACCTCCATGTCTTTGCACAGAGTCCCTCCCCTCATACCTAGAGTATATTTCTTCATTTACCTCTAGCTTTCTTCTAGGCTAAAATAAACTAATATTCCTATGGGAAATCTTTTCCTGATCCCCTAAGATGTTAGTGCTTCTTCCCACCTCAAATTATCATGTATATATTTATCTACACAGTGTTGTATCCTCCTAGTAGGATATAAGATCCTTGAGGTTAGGGACCACTTTTCATTTTATCTTTACATCTCTAGCTCCTAGAACAGTGACTTAAACAATTTTATTGTTGTTGATTAGTTGTGCCTGACTTTTTTGTGACACCATTTGGAGTTTTCTTGGCAAAGATATTAGAGGGGTTTGCCATTTCCTGTTCCAACTTATTTTACAGATGAGGAAACTGAGTCAAACAGAGTTAAGCAACTTGCCCAGGCTCACACATCTAGTAAGTGTCTGAGGCTGGATTTGAATTCAGGTCTATTCACTGTACCACTTAGATGCCCTTGACTTACAAAAAGTAGGTGCCAAATAAATGCTTGATGGATTAGGTGGGATTAGACTGGACCTTAACTCTGAGATTCTGTGATTCTGTGACCTTGAGTAAATCACTTAATCTAGTTGAGCCTGTTTCCTGGGGTTTTAATGAGGGGGTTGGATAAAATAATCTCAAAGGTCCTTTCTGGCTCTTAATCCTATGATCCTATTGACCACACATCCCAGAGGCCTCGGTTTTTGACCTGCCCGTGAGACTGCTAGTCAACCTGACATACTTCAGGATGACAGATGGTATCGAATCAGGAACTCCCAGGAGACCAAGGGTTGGGGAGGAGAGAGCATAAGCCAATGCCCCAGCTTGATCCCAGCTAGTTCAGGTCATTTCGCTGCTAGTTGGGGATACAACTGTGCAAAACTACAACTTGAGAATGACATCACAGAAGTAGAGGAGGATGGGAGAGGGGTGTGTAAAATGATCAGGCAGATGTAGAAATTCACATGAGTACAGACTAAAAAGCTTTGGACTTTTCAGTTTGAAAAGGCAGAAACCAGAAGGAGATAAGATCAAAGCCTATGAAATCATGAAATGTATTTTGTTTGCCAAATCTCTAAATAACAGAACTACAGGGCACCCTTTGAAGCTTAAAAGAGATAACAACTTTACACAGCGGGGAGTAAACATGGAGAACTTGTTGCCCCCAAGAAGTTGTTAGGGCTGAAGATGTGGCTGGAGTCAGAGATGGTTAGTGCTGGAGGGGACCTCACAGATGGGAGCAGGACTGGTTTAGAGACATTCTAAGTGGGAGGCTGCTCAGTTAACTAATAATAATAAAATGGATAACTGACAATTATACAGAACTTTAAGGTTTGCAAAGTACTTAATATTCAAGAATGAAAATAATAATGACTAATTATATAGTGTCTATTATGTACCAGGCACTATGCTAGGCACTTTATAAATATTATCTAATGTAATCCTCACAACAACACTGCAAGGCAGGTGCTTTATTATCCCCATTTGACTGTTGAGGAAGCTGTGTTTCAATGACTTGCCCAAGGTCACAAAGCTAGTAAGTGTCCAAGGCTGGTTGTGAACTCAGGTCTTGGTGAGGTCTCTGTGAGAGCTAGAAAATAGAAGGAGGGGGAGAGGATGAGATTTAAAATGAATGCAAGTTTGTTAACTATGGAGCAGGCACTCCAGAGGGCAGGAAGAGATGGGTAGTTCTGGACATTTAGGGAATAAGGCTGAAGGGAATGAGAGAAACAAGAGAGCAGATAGGGGATGGGGAATAGGGTTTGCAACATGACAACTAGAGGTTCAAAGTCACTGGGATGGGGGACAGGATGATGAGGCTCCTGGAATAAATTCAAGCAGAATATCAGTGTCTAGAGGAGGGATCATTAAGAGAGGCAAGTGATTAGACAGTTCAAGAATCTGGGTTGAGGTCCCATGTCCTAGTGGGTGGACATATTGAGGCCTCGGAGTTCCAGGAGGGCCACCTCAGAACAGGCATGAGCAGGCAAAGGAATGACCTGGGGTTGTCCAGAAAGGAGGTCCTGCTGGCAATTAAAGCCTACTGAAGTGACATGCTGAATGATCTGTCCCCAAATATCATTGCCTGGATTCTACAACTATTGCTTCTTTTATTATTATAGGATCAGCAGATGCCTAGAGAAGTGAAAAAGATGTAGTAGAGAAAGAAGTCAAGTGCTGAGGAGGAAATAGAGAGAAAGTAAGAAGGGGACCAAGAAGAACTTAGCCAATTTCATGTTTTTGTTCATCATGGATTAATTCAGAATATACCCCTAACCATTTGAAGGATAACTCCATGGAAGCCCCCTAGAAACACAGATATGTGGGAATCAGATCTTGAAGCCGTGAAGAAGCTTGATCAGGTGCTGTGAGTTGAAAAGGAAAGGCCTAAAGACAGCAGATATCGCAGCAAACAGCTTTTTCCCATCACCTACTCCCTTGATCTGAGGCATTTGAAAGAGTGTGCCCCTAAGCCTAGCCACATCTGGTGCAGGGCAAAAAAGGCTTTGTCCCAAGGCATTGATATCCAGTGGGTATACTTTCACTCTTACTCTGGATAGGAATGTTTCCTACCCACCCTCCCCTGACAGGATAACTGCTGTCCCCACAGCATGCTTCATGGCTCTCCACTGGCATGCACACTAGGCCAGAGTTTCATGGTGGTGGCACTCTTCTCAAAGGACTGGATCCTATGGGAAATGGACTTCTCCATTTCTAGGCACAACTACTCAGATTGTCATCATTACTGTGACCCCACCCCTGACCAGAACACCATCACTCTGGTTGGTTAGTTGTTGTCCTTCATGCTTGAATAATGTGGCCAGCCCATCAGAGTTGTACCCTTGGCAGTAGAGTTTGAATCCTTGGCAGTTCAATTCAAGAAAAGACCTCAGTGTCTGGTACCTTATCCTGCCAGGTGATCTTCAGAATCTTCCTAAGACAATTCAGATGGAAGTGATTCAGTTTCCTGGCATGGCATTATCCAGGTTTCACAGGCACACAATGATGAGGTCAGTACTTTGGTCCTGTAGACCTTCAGTTTGGTAGGCAGCCTAATACTCCTTTTCTCCCACACTTTCTTTCACAGTCTCCCAAACACTGAGCTAACTCTGGCAATGCATGCATCAACCTTATCATTTATATCCACATCTCTGGAAAGTATACTGCCAAGGTAAATGAACTTATCCACAGCTTTCAATATTTCTCCATTTGCTGTAACCTGTGGTTCCACATATGGATGGTGTAGTGCTCACTGGTAGAGAAACTGTTTTCTTGGTGTTAGCACAAGTGGCAGAGAATTGATCCATACTCTATTACATCTCAGCCACAGAGGCTGCATCGAGTACACAATCATGTGCAAACAAAAAGTCACCCACCAACTCTCTTTCCACTTTAGTCTTGGCTTGTTGCCTTTTCAAGTTAAATAATTTACCATCAGTGCACTAGCCAACCTTGATGCTGTGTTCATCTTCATTGAAGGTGTCTCACAACATCACTGACCACATCATGCTAAAAGACACGGGAGCAAATACACAGCCTTGCTTTACTGCATTGGTGACTGGGAAAGTGAGAGAGCATCATTCAATATTCAGAATTCACTGAAGCATGTTGTCATGAACCTATTGTATAATACCAATGAACTTCTCCAGGCAATTAAATTTTGCCATGATCTGCCACAAGCCCTCATGACTGACAGTGCCAAAGGCTTTGGTCAGAGAGATAAATGTTGTGTACTGACCTCTGTCCTTCTCTCTGTTCTTTCTCCTGGAGATGTCAGGCAGCAAACACCATATTGACTATTCCTTGGTCCTTTTTGAAGCCACTGGCTTCAAAGCCACACGGGCTCTTGGGATGATGACTATCTTCTAGGTGAAGGATCAGTCTATTAAGGAGGACTCTGGCAAGAATCTTGCCAGCAATGACTGAGAGAGAGACTCCCTCACCTTCCACACACTCTGATTATCACAGGACAACCTATTTCCTTTTCCTTTAGAGAGATGGACCATGGAGGTATCCTTGGACTTCTGTGAGATAACCGCCTCTTGCCATACAACCAGGGAGATTTCAGTCAGCTTTTGTATGAGCAGTGGACCCCCTGCCTTGTAATTTCAGCTGGAATAGAATTAGAGCCAAGTTCTTTGCTGCGATAGGAACCTAATGGCATTCACCTCTTCTTCAGTTGTGGATTTGACCAGAGAGAGATTGACTTCAACCTGAGGTATATGGTCTATGGCTTTAGCATGGTAGATGATAGTCTGTTGAGAATACTGTGAAAATTTCAACCTGTCTCTCTAGGATCATGTCCTTATTACTGATCATTGTGGCTACATCAGAACTAAGTAGTTAAGATTTACCCACAAATAGCCTTCAGGGCATCATAAAAGTGCTTCGAATTGTTACTATCAGCATAAGGCTGAATTTCATATGCCTTCTTAATGAGCCAAGATTCTTGCATCTTTTTAAGCTTTGCTTGCACATTACTTTTGATGGAATAAAGCACTGGTTTCGTAGAGATGGATGAATTATCCTGCTGGTAAGCTCTGTGGAGTTCTCATTTTTTGATTAGCAACTTCTGAATTTCCCCATCATTTTTGTCAAACCAATCTTGATGTTTGCGAGTGTTCTGGCCCAGATGAGTAAATACAGTACTGTACACCAAATCTCTGAAAGCTGCCCACTCCTTTTCTGCTCCACTGTTGCCAACCATATATTGGCCCATCTTTTCCTTCAGTTAGCAACAAATTGTTCATACTCAGAGAAGCACTTTAATCTTTTGACCTTAAGTCTTTTGGTAGCCATCTTGACTCGGGGCCACTGCTTTTGTTGAATGCAAATGCTTATCTTGGAGATGATAAGTTTATGATTGGTCCAGCACTCTGCACCACACATCACCTTTGTGATTCTCACATCCTGTCTCTCTTTTCCTTACAATGACACGGTCTATTAAAAGTCAATGTTTGCTGCGAGGGTACATCCACGAAGTTTTGTTACATTTAGGTAAACAGAAGACAGTGTTGGTGATGAGAAGATAATGAGATGCACAAGTCTTTCCTTGTAATTGACCATTGTTGCTGTTTCTGACTCCATTCCTTCCTCCCAATGATTCCCTGACATATATGATAGTCTGTGCCTACTCTGGAATTAAAATCACTCAGAATTATAAGCTTGTCCTCTTTTGGCACATTGATGAGGGGGGTCTCCAGTTCTACAAAAAAAATTTTCTTTGACCTCATCAGGAGTCATCATGTTGGGAGCATAGTTGCTGATGATGGTGGCATGGTATTTTCCTGCAAGTGGCAATCTCATTATGATCCTGTCATTCACTCCTTTTGGGAGGCATACAAACTTGCTGACTAGATTAGTTTTGATTTCAAAAGCTATGCCAGCTTCATGGTGTTCTCCTTTACTGTGGCCACTCTGGAAAAACATGTACCTAGCTCCGACTTTGGTAAGCTGGGCCTTCATTTGCCAGCCTTGTTTCACTTGGGGCTATTTGGATGTGATACCTGCTGAGTTCTCTGTTTGTCTTTCAGGTCTACTGAATTTCTTATTGTCCACAAGTATGCACACATTCCATGTACCAATGTTGAATGGAATCATCTTTGCAAAAGTGTTTGTTCATTTTTTGACATACATACATTCGACATACATTTTTTGACATACATTTTGACCACAGGGTAGGATCCTTGCCTCCTGTTATAAGCAGACCAGGATTAGGTTAGATAAAGCAAACATTTTTTTTCTTGCCCCTTTCTCACAGCAGAAGAGTAGTGTGGTCCTTAAAAAAAGGCTTCTCAGACAACCAGGAGCTGCCAAATTCCATTAATGCTTCAGTTCAGTGAGATGACCCTATGCTCTAGATCGCCTATGTACAGACTTTGACTATGGCTCCCAGTATATCTATACCTGCTGCTTTTTCACTTACCCATCACTACAGCACTTTGAGGTAGGTAAAAATGGGACAATCGTACAGGTTATGTCCTTTGACTTGTACGTAGATTGGATATAAGCAAGGCAAAATTGCACAGAGTCATCAGCCTCATTGTCTTTTCCAGGTCCGGTGGCAAGATGAAAGACAAGACAACTGGCAATGGCTTGGGATGCAGTGCAGGACCTTGGTATCCTCAATGTCTGACCAAGCTCTAAGAACTCCACAGACCTGTTTCCACCACTTTCATGGCCATTGGAACAAATTGTTCTTATCTGTCCATTCTGCCAGGTCAAGTTTTCACATATTTGGAGTAGACACCCCTCTAACTCACCAACACTTTGAAGCCTGTCTGTTATCCTCAACCTGGTTTAGCCTGTCTACTGAAATGGTTTGTCAGGGTGTGGCCACATTTTACAGATGGGGAAATTGAAGCCAAAAGAGGCTAGGTGCCTTGCTTAGGCTCATCCAGCAAGTACATGTCTGAAGTGGGATTCATACTCAGTTCTTCCTGACTTTGGATCTACTTTGTCTACCTACTTGACCCTACAAAAACAAGACTTAAGGTCTCACGTGAAGTAAACATTAATATTCCAATTCACCAAGTTAGGAGTGATTCCCACTAATCATTAAGAGGCAAGGATTCGGCAGGAAACTCAGCAGGAATATCATCAAATTAGGCATTTAGAATATACTTAGCACAGTGCCTGGCAAATAGTAGGCACATAATAAATGCCTGTTCCCCTCGCTCTTCCCATACTGGTGAAACTAGGAAGCTACTTGGAGATCTTCCTGCCCAATTATTGCTGTCATTTTGCAGAGGAAGAAGCTGAATGAAACCCAAAGGGAAGATGGGGATTTGCTTAAGGTCATACAGATACAAAATGGTGGTTAGTTAGGATGTTCCCAACGGAAACCCAGGACAGTACTCTTGGCCCTCTTCCATGGGGGGAGGAGAACTTCAAATACAGATAGGATAGGGTGGCCAACCCTTTATTCCTTGTCATGCCCTCTCTTTCTCCCCACCCTGCACCCACCTACATCCTAGGCTAAATGACACCCTGAACCTGGCGGCTCTCTCAGAGCAAGATAGAGATTTGACTAATTAAGGATATATTAAAATGCTGAGCAGAGATACTCATTCACAGTCCAAAAAGCTTCACTATTCATGCAAATAAATCCATGAAGAGATTGAAGTGTAATTACTTTTTTTAAACAGCAATATTTATTAAGATCTATTATTCCTTAGCTGAGTTACATTTAACTCAAATGGCTTCAAAGCAGTAGCTCGAAAATATTAAATGCTCTGACTAATTAAATAATACAGCTAATTCTAATTACACAATTGACACCAACCGAGAGACAGGCGATGTCTGCAGAAACCCAATTAATATGGTAAATGCCACTGCCATTCCCGATTTAATAGGACTGGACTATTTGTAAAGAGTGCCCAAATCACGGTAATAGTAAGTGATCCTCTTGCCTGAGGGGGAATTAACTTTGGAGACATGGGTAGCTGTGGCTGCCAGTACATCTAGAAGTAGACAAGCCACAGGAGAAGGGGAAAAATTTTTTTGGAATGTGACATGAAGAATTCTTAAAACAGTCTCTGGTTTGGGATCCACATGTATACATATGATTTAAAACTGAGAATCTGCTCTGGTGGGTGGTGGTGTAGTATCGGGACACAACAAAGCCGTGCAACCTAGCCCAGGCTCGCTGGCTTTGTGCCTGATAGAAACTAGGCCAGAGCTAAAAGCAGTCAAATCATCACCAAATCAGCCCTTCATGGAGAATCGAAAATGTGCATCTCAATCTATGTCTTGCCCGTTGTTGTGGTCTTCCCGGTCATCAGTTACATTCCCTCTTACACATGGAAGTATGAGTCTGGCGGGGAGGGGCGGTATCTGGGCCAGATCTACATAGATCAGATGAGGTTCAAATAAAATAATATATGTAAATTACTTTGTAGACCATAACATGCTACAAACATGTGAACTACCAGGATTATTGTTATTATAATTGCATGAGATAATCATTTACAAGTGAACCTGACCATTGGCCCAGAGGCAAACAAATGGATTGGCTCCAAAAAACCCCCAAGTGCATGAGTAATCCCATAATCCATAAAATCTCAGGAGTCTAAGGCAGGGAGGGAATAAGCATTTATATAGAACATACTATGTGCCAGGCACTGTGCTGATCACTTAACAAATATTATCCCTTTTCTCTTCACGATAACACTGAAAGGTAGGTGTCATTATTATCATCACTTTACAGATGAGGAAACTGAGGCAGGCTGAATTTCAGTAACTTGCCCAGGATCATACAACTAGTAAATGTCTGGGGCTGGATCTGAACTTAGGTCTTCCTCTATCCAGCCTCTATCCACTGCACTTCGTACCTGTCCCCAAGGGGAAAACAAACAAAGGAACAAACGAAAATTTGTCCTGGGCTAGAATATCTATTGAATTCCATAAGAATTTATTAAGGGCTAGAGCAGTTTGCATGGAGTATGCAAGACATGGAGGGTAGGAATACAAGAGGAGATTAAAAAGGGATGCTGGCATCAGATAATGGAGGGCCTTGATATCAGGCAAAGTAGTCTAAATGTCATTCAGTAGGCAATAGAGAGTCACTGAAGATTTTAGAGGGGAGGAGTAACATGTTCAGATGTATGCATACATGAGAGACTATTCTGTAATGGTATGAAGGATGGATTGGAGAAGGGCTGGGATGGCATTGAGAATGCCTGTTAGTAAGTAGCCTGCTCCAAAAGTCCAGATGAATCTTGTGTCATAGTGGATGGATTGCATGAGAAAAACCTGGATTTGAGTCCCATTTCTGACCTGGTTTTATGACCCGGGGCAAGGTACCTAACCTTTCCATGCTTCAGGCAATTCTCTGAAACTATAATTTCCAAAGTATTTTCTGATCTGCTTGGGCAATGGGTTCCCAGTTCCTGATATCAATAAAATGATAGTTCCTCTAGAGCAAAGATGAGCATATTGATTGTGGGGATAGAAAGAAGCTACAGATATGAAAGATAATGGGAAATGAACTTGGTCTCAGACCGTAGATGAAAGAACTTTGGTTCATTCCCCCATCTTACTGGTTGAGGGCAGAAAATGGACTTCTAGCTCTTTCCACTTTCCTTCTGAATGTCTGCTCGGTTTCAACTCCATGGAAAAGATGCCTCCTAGAGCCCTTTCCTCTCCTCCCCTCTTCCAGCTTCTTTTGGTGTTGTCTAATGTGTCCCATCGGATTGTAAGCTCCTTGAGGGTAGAGACTGGCTTTTGTTTTCTTATTTGTAGCCCCAGCCCTCAGCACAACGCCTGGAACATAGCAGGTGCTTAATAAATGTTTATTGAATTGAATTGAATTGTTCTCTTGCTCCCCATAGACACTTTCAGGCTCTCCTTCTACCATCATCATTCAGTAACCTCTTTTCCTTTGAGGGTCACTCAATCCATATCTATTACTCAATCAAAATTGTGGTAACTGTTGTCTACCAACTCCCAGAACACTCCCCTTCTTTCCTCAATGAGTTCAGTGCCTAGCCCAGTCTTTTTCTCCTCCCCAACTGCTGCCGTCATATGAGGGGACTTCATCATATGTAGACACTCTCTCAAATACCCTAAGTGCCCAGTTCCTCAACTTGCTTATTTCCCATTATGAACCCTTTTACTCCACCTCAGCTACACCCACAAGAATGGTCATACCCTTGATATTGCCATCACCCACAAATGTCCCAGATCCATGTTTATCAACTCTAAAATTCCCTTATCCAACCACAATCCATTGTTATTTCTACTTCTCCCTATGTTTTACAATCCCAAACTCTATTCTTAGTCCTCATCCTGACCTCTAATCCCATGAACTCTTAGTTCTTTCCCAAGCCATTAAGTCTGAACTGGCTACACTCTTCTTCCTTCATATTGACTTATTAGTGAAACAGTTTAACCCTATACAGTCCTCTTTTCTTGAATCCCTTGTCCCTTTATCCTATTACCACTGATCCTGGCCTGCTAACACTTAGCGTCAGATCACTCCCACTATCCTACGCCTTTGCTCCTACTCATCTGCTGCTAAACGAATCTGGAGAAAGTCATTGAAACTGTGCTGACTGGATCCACTACAAATTTATGTTACATAATGTCAACTGGGCAAGAAATGCAGCAAGATAATTCTTTTATACCTCCCTAATTGATTCACTATCCCCCTCTCCACAGCAGTTCATTCAAACCATTTCATCTCTTCTCAAGCCTCCCATGGCTCCTCTTCCCCTACCCTCTCTGTTGAGAATCCAACCTTATACTTTGCCAGAAAAAATTGAGGTTATTAGTTGAGAGCTTCCTCTTCTACCGTGTGCCTCATTTCACATCTCTCAGATGCTTTTTGCCACTATCTTAACCTTGACTCCTCTCTCATGTAACAAGGTGGCCCTTCTCCTTGTCAAGCAATCTCCTTCATATGAATGCTATCCCATCCCATCATCTTCCCCAGTAGATTGCCCCTTTATTCCTTCTATTCTGACTTATCTTCAGTCTTGACTGTTGGATGCTTCCTACTGCCTACAAACATGCCCCCGTGTCCCCAAGCCTCTAAAAATCTTTACTTGACTCATCCATCCCCATTAGCTATGGTCTTATATCTCTCATGCCTTTTGTGCCTCAATTCTTTGAAAAAGCTATCTATAATAGCCCTTACTCTCATTATCTTTTTAACTCTACAAGCTGGCTTCCAACCTCATCGTTCAACTGAAATGGCTCTCTTTAAAGTTATCAATGATCTCTTGATTGCCAAATCTAATGGCTTTTTCTCGGTTCTCATTCGTCTTGACCTCTCTGCAGCCTTTGATAGTGTCAATTACCCTCTTCTCATTGATATTCCTTTCTTTCTAGGTTTTCATGACACTACTCTCTCCTGGTTCTCCTCCTCTCTATTTGACTGTTTCTTCTCAGCCTCCTTTGCTGGACACAAGTTGCACCTGCTAACTGTGGATTTGCCACAGAGGTATGTCCTAGGTCCTCTTCTCTTCTCTCTTTATGTTATTTGTAAGGGACATGCACTTGGTATGCCCAGATCACCTAATATGGAGGCACCCTGCATCCTGTAATTTTTACCAGCTGGTGAAGAGAGCCTCCTTCGATTGGCTAATCAGCCAGAACGTGTGGTATCTTTGAGACTAGCTAGACTGAGACGGTCTCTCTCTCTGTTCTGCATGTTTTTTGCTTCTATATTTAGAGGGTAAAGGTCACAGTTTACCCACAATGCAGACTCCATGAACTGAACTGAGAGGGAGGATACGTCCCTTCCTCCCTTCCAAGAAAAAGACCTGAGATCTCTGTTCTGTTTTGTTTGTCTTTCTCAGTTTCAGGTGCCAGTGGTGATTCCCCCATTGAATCTAGTAGTTAGAGTCATGGAGACCTTGGAGCTAGGATTACAGGTGGAATGGTCCAGGAAGCCTGGAGAAACCAGAGTACCTGGGACTCAAGCCCAAGGGTGGACCAGGGTTGGACTTGGAAATGGGGTTATGTGCTCTATAGGAACTGAATTAATATATGAACCTTCCACACCCCAGTGAGTGAAGTAGTACAAAAGGGGAAGGATGGTTAAGCCCCATGTCTTGGGGAATCAATTTGTATATTTGTGATTATGCCTTTTGAAGTAAATATTCCTTTGTAAAAGCTGACTATTAGTGGGCAAATAGAATTGAGGCATAAGGAACTTTCCCTACACTTGAGGGGACACTGTCTGTGGGGGTTGGAGATATTTATAGAGAGTTTAGATACCAAGACCCTTAAGAGGACTATGGGTGAAAGATGAATTGTGACCTATCTGACCTTCAGGCAGTGAGGACTGAGGTAGTCAGTGTTGTAACTTTTTGCTTGATGATCTCATCAACTCTCATAGATTTAATTATCATCTTTATGATAATGATTCTTAAATCCCTTTATGGGGGCAGCTAGGTGGTGCAGTGAAAGGAGTGTTGGGCCTTGAGTCAGAAAGACCTGAGTCCAAACGTGGCCTCAGACATTTACTGGCTGTGTGACCTTGGGCAAGTCACTTAACCCTATTTACCTCAGTTTCCTCATATGTAAAATGAGCTGGAGAAGGAATTGGCAAACCAGTATTTTTGCCAAGAAAACTCCAAACAGGATCACAAAGAGTCAGATACAACTGAACAACAACAACCACCATCTCTCTCTCTTGAACTCTAGTCTCATATCTCCAACTTCTGACAGGATATTTTGAACTAGGTGTCTCGTAGACATCTTAAACATGTCCAAAATGGAATTTATGATCTGTCCTCTTAAACTGGAATTCCATCAAAGGGCTGCACTTGAGGACCTAGAGGGCCACATGCGGCCTCGAGGCCACAGGTTCCCCATTCCTGTGACCTAAACCTCCCCTTCTTCCTTACTTCCCTATAGGATACCACCATCCCTCCAATCACCCCCACTTACAACCTAAATGTCATCTCTACACCCTCACTCTTTCATCCCCCGTATCATTCTGTGGCCAAATGTTATTGCGTTTACCTTCATAACATCTCTGGTGTGTGTCTCCTTGTCTTCTCTAACATGGCTACTTCCCTAGTACAGACCCTTATCACCTCATGCCTAGACTATTGCAACAGCTTGCTGCTTGGTCTTCCTGTCACAAGACTCTCCCTACACTAGTCTGTACTCCACTTAGCCGTCAAATGGATACCCCTGTAGTATAGGGCTGACCATATCGTTCCCTTCTTCAAATACACTTCAGTATCTCTCTATCACCTCTAGGATGAAATATAAAATCCTATGTCTGGCATTCAAAGCCCTTCATAATACGGCCCTTCTATCTCCTTTTCAGTCTTCTTATATTTTACAGTCCCTCATATACCCTTTAATCCAGAGTAACTTGTCACTTTTTTCTCTGCCTCACACAAGATACCCATCTCTTGACTTGGACATCTTTATTGGCTGTCCCCCATGCCTAGCATTCTCTCCCTCTTCATTCTCTCCCTCTTCATCTCTGCCTCCTCACTTCTCTGACTTCCTTCAAGTACCCACAAAACTTTACCATCTGGAAGAAGCCTTCCCCAATCCTCCTCAATGCTGGTGCCTTCCCTCTGCTGATTATCTCCAATTTATCCTATATATAAACTATTCATTTCCCTACACATCAGGAATCCTTAACCTTTTTTTGAGTCACATACTCTGTTGGAAGTCTAGTATAACCTATGGACTCCTCAGAGTAACATTTTTAAATATATAAATTAAAAGGTACAGGATTACAAAGGAAATAGTTATCAAAGCATATATTTTTAAAAACCCCAGGTTTACAGATCACAGATTAAAACTCCCTGCTATATCTAGACATCTATAACTCTCTATCTCTATTTGTACCTAGATCTACAATTACATATCTATATTTATAAATAGAGACATTTGTATCTAGATAGAAATATCTTTATATAGTTAGACAGTAAGACATTTATTAAGGGCCTACTATGTATGCTAAAGGCTGAGGATTGAAAAAAAGGCCAAAGATTGTCCCTGTTCCCAAGGAACTAACAGTCTAATAGGAAGAACACATGCAAATAAGATACATACAAGATAAACTGGAGATAATTAGTAGTAATATTTATAAATCTGTATCTTTATATTGCAGAGGTTCTTAACCTGGGCTTTGTGAATTTGGTTTTAAAAATATTGTGATTGTATCTCAATTTATATATAGATATAGTATATAAGTATCTATATCTAAATCTCTCCCTCCCATCTATCATCTATGTATCTATCTCTAGCTACTTCATCTATCTCATCTATCTATCTATCTATCTATCTATCTATCTATCTATCTATCTATCTATCCATTTATTATCTCTATCTATTCATCCTATCCATCCATTCTACTATCTATTTAGCTATATGTCTATCTGTCTGTCTACCTACCTACCTATCTGTATTTCTATATCCATCTGATCTATCATCTATCCATCCCATTAATCTATCTATCTATCTATCTATCTATCTATCTATCTATCTATCTGTCTGTCTGTCTGTCTGTCTGTCTGTCTGTCTGTCTGTCTGCCTTTCCTTCCACTCATCCATCTATCCATCCATCCATCTAGCTAATCTATCTATCTATACAGACATTCAGTATAATAAAATAGTAACTGATATTTCTATAGCACTTGAAGATTTACAAAGTGCTTTCCTCACAATGATCCTGATGTAGGTAAGTACTAGTTTGATTGTCCTGATTTTATAGATTTTCTAGCTGAGGAAACTGAGGCTTAGAGAGTTAAATGGTCTTGACTGCTCCTGAAGCCAGTAAGGAGCAGAGGCAGGATTTGTCATCTCTTGGCCCTCAGGCCCAGTCCTTTGCCCTGTCCTTCTCAATGGATGGTTGAGTTGAGTTTATATATTTCCAGTTGTTTACTTAGCAGGCTCAGATTTTATGGACTGGTAGATGTAGGAGCAATTGTCTTTCCTGTTCTGAAATATTTCCATGGGAGTGAAGATTCCATAGCTTGCCCTGGAGCCCACTCCAGAATTCCTGCCCTTTTTGGAATAAAGTTTTCCTTCATATCTCACTCAAGTTTCTCTTGCTCTGGACTATGCCACTACAGTTGGCAGAGGAAGCCTCCATTGTCCTAGGGTGAGAGGTTGGGCCCATCTTCACTTCCCAAGTCCCAGGTATCACTGCATACCCTCTTTGGGAGGGGGCCTCTCCATGGTAACTGCTGAGGCTGTGATGTGAGTGAACTCCTTAAAAGTTTGCTTTGGAAAAAAGAACATGAATTTTCTAGAAACTCTGAACCCAAGCCTTGAGAAGAGCACCCCTCCCTGGGGCTGGATGTGGAGTCAGGAAGGATAAGAACAGAGCCGTCATTCTTCGGGAGCCTGGGATGATAATGGGTTTTTTGCCTCCCCGTAGTTGGAAAGGTGTTAATCTAGTGACTCATGAGCTCCAAATAAAAAAGAAAAACAGCCGAAAATGAAACTACATTATATTTTCTGGTTTCTCTACAGAGCTTAGCAGAGCCTTTTAGTTTGGTTGGGAAGATGGACACTTTAACTAGATGGAGCTGGGGGCAGTTAGGTGGAACAGTGGATAGTTCAGGGCATGGAATCAGGAAGACCCATCTTCCTGAGTTCAAATCTGGCCTCAGACACTTGCTAGCTGTGTGACCCTGGACAAGTCACCTAACCCTATTGGCCTCAGTTTCCTCATCTCTAAAATGAGCTGGAAAGGGAAATGGAAAACCACTCCAATATCTTTGCCAAGAAAAACCCAAATGGGGTCATGAAGAGTCACACACGACTGAACAGCAGCAAACAACAACAAAAGATGAAGCTAAGTTTTAACTCTGAAAATTAGAGATGCAATCTGCAAGAGCAGCCCTGTTTGGATGAGCCCCCCTTCCTCAAGCCAAACCTTCCCCCATCCAATGTAGAGTCAAGAGAGAGTTAATCTTAATATCCACCTCAAGTGAAAACAACTGAAAGCAAAAACAGGCCCAGAATAGGGTAGGGGGGTTGACAAGGGAGGCAGTCTGCAGATGAAAGTTCTCATTGACTGACAACCAGGATAGAACAGAACTTACAATATGTGAATAGGCTTGTGAGTATGCCTGTATTAGTACACATAGGTGAATGAGAGTGCACGTTGGTTCACATATGCATGTGCATGAGCGCTAGTGAGGGTACATATGTACATATGAATATATATGTGCTAGTGAATGAGCAAATATATGCATGCATATGTATAGATACATGTATGTACATGTAATTAGTGGATAGGATATGTATGTATATACATATATATATAATGTTATGTGTGATGTATTATGTGCATGTGTGTTGATGAGGCACATACCGCAAATCTATTTATTTTTTGAGGCAATCGGGGATAAGTGACTTGCCCAAGGTCACACAGTTTTTAAGTGTCTGAGTCTGGATTTGAACTCAGGTCTTCTTGGCTCCAGGGTTGGTACTCTATCCACTGCACCACCTAGCTGCCCTTCATACAGCAATTCTTTAATAGATCTGTGATCTTGTACACTGGGTCCTCCTCTCTCCAGTGGTCCAGAGTAAGACCTATCCATGTGTTCTTATCTTGTGCTACCTTTGTTCATGTTCTCCAACAATCTGCCACAGAGGATGGCTCCCACATGCTGGAGGCCTTCTTCTAGGCTTCCTAATATTCCCGGGGTACCAGTGCAGCAGTCGGGGTGTGTCTGCCTTCTATCCCTCCCCCTGGAGATGTGCCAGGACCAATTCCTTTTCTAATCCTCCCTTTCCTGGTTGGTGTCTCTTTTCAGTTCTTATGTGCACGAGACACTATGACTGGGGGAATGCAATCTATTCCCTCCTACCTCCTGCCTCCCTATTGCCCTTTATGTCACCTACCGTTTGGATCCCTTAGCAATTGTGATGTTTCATTATTTACAGTCATCTAGTATCACCAGCAGAATATTGGTACTAAAAAGATCATGTGTGTGTGTGTGTGTGTGTGTGTGTGTGTGTGTTGGGATGCAGCTTGGGATTGTGAAAAAAAACAGTGGCATTTCCTAAATGAAATAGCCTGCATGAATGTGTCTTTGAGCACCTGTAAGCACACAGGTGTGCTAAATGAGTGTGAATGTTTGTCTATTCACATCCATCCATGTGCACCTGGGATGAGAGCCTGCATCCATCAGTGCCCTAGAACTTCAGGCAGACAAAAGCTCTGCTCTTGGTTTTTCCATTTGCTTTGAGGCCTTTACAGATCCCTGCCTTATTTCATCAGCTTTGCATCCTTAGCACAGCTTAGGTCTTAGACTGTGTCATCTGTTCTGAGCCAAATGGCTATTTCTGGAGTGGGTCTCAACAATGTCCTTCTCTGAACCCCAGAGATAGCCTGATGCTGGTATACCTCCCCTAATTTCTGAAAAGGAATGAGGCAAGCAGGTACCTCTGTCTGCCTAGATGGAAGGAGTAGGGTGGTTGCTAGTCCAAAGGCAGGCCAGGCCCATAATCCATTTCTCTTTGGCCTCTGCCAGAGAGTTAACACAAATGTGTTTTAATAAGCAGCCCCGGATTGGCTTGGATGATTCATTCAGATAAAATATCAGATTTTTCTGGAGTGGGTCGCAAGTCCTCAATAGCCCAGCTTGCCCTCAAAACTGTTACTTTTGGCTTAGGGGAAGGGGTAGGTATTCCTAAGATATTCCTTCCCCCTCCTCAAAGTAAAAACTACCTAAGTCCATGGGCGCCTGAAGCAGTTGGACATCCCTATAATGGCCTCCCTGGGTCAGAAGGACTGGAGGGAGTCCTGCAAGCAGTTTTTCCTCTGCTCTAGCAGCGCCTGCTCTGAGTTACAGTCCTTGAAGTATCCCTCCTCCCCTCCCCTGTGATCTCCATTAGTTTCCTTAAGGCTCATAATCCTGCAGGCAATTCCATGTCTCTCTTAATTCTAATTTCCTTTTGTCCCAAGGGACAAATCAACAGATCTAAAAAAAAAGAATTGGTGGTAGGTTCCACAATATATTAATTAGGGGAGTATTAAGGCAGTGATAAAAACATCCTTTTATTGCCTAGGGCTTTTAAAAACCTTATTGTCCCTCCCACCCACCTATTTTCTGACCTTTTCCACTCTTTTCTACTCCTGTCTAATGGTTGCCAGTTGGAGGGGATGGAGGAAGGCTGAAGCCTCCCCTTTGATTCTGGGATATGAATGGAGCTGTGATCTCAGGGAAATGGGAACTCTATCACTGGTACAGACTGCATCCCATATTTCTTATTCTATGCAATTCTTGCATATGTCTTCTAGCAAATTCTCCAGAGAGAATCTACCCAGCTTGCTAGAGGACATCCTTCCTTCCTTCCTTCCTTCCTTCCTTCCTTCCTTCCTTCCTTCCTTCCTTCCTTCCTTCCTTCCTTCCTTCCTTCCTCCCTCCCTCCCTCCCTTTCTCTCTCTCTCTCTCTCTCTCTCTCTCTCTCTCTCTCTCTCTCTCTCTCTCTATCTACCATTGCAGTGTTTATTATAGGATCATAGATTCCAAGGGGCAACTAGGTGGCACAGAGTATTGGGTCTGGAGTCAGGAAGACTCATTTTCCTGAGTTCAAATCTGGCCTCGAACACTTACTTACTAGCTGTGTGACCCCGGGCAAGTCACTTAACGTTGTTTGTCTCAGTTTCCTCATCTGTCAAATGAGCTGGAGAAGAAAATGCAAACCACTCTAGTATCTCTGCCAAGAAAACCTCAAATGGGGTCACAAAGAGTCAGGTACGACTGAAAAAATGACCTAACAACACAGATTCAGAGGTAGAAGGGACTTTAGAAATCAACCACATTTTACAATTTTAAGACACAGAGTGGGTAAGTCACTTACCTAGGAGCACATAGTTAATAAGTATCTGAGGAGGGATTTAAATGTAGGTCTTCTTAGTCCAGTGCCCTATCCACTATACCTATGTTACCTTAAAATACACACTGTGCTGCATACTTGGGCTACCCATCACTCCCTTTACATTCAAGGTGCAATTCTTTTCAGGTTACAAAAAACTATTACAAAATTATTGACGTTGTTTTTTATTCATTGTTGGTCATATGCTACTTCCTCATTATACAACTTTTTATTATTCTTTTTTGTTGTTGTTCACAGAGCTGGTAAATGTATGAGGCCAGATTTGAACTCAGGAAGAGGAATCTTCTGGACTTCAGGACTTTATTTACTGCTTCACCTAGCTGCCCCTTGGTTATCCTTTGGGTCACCTGAAACCTTGATTCCTCTAAGGTTATGGTGGTCTATGATTTCCAGCCAACTTGAATCACCTGCTGAATACTGATGCTAATGTTTTTTTGGTAGCAAGGAGTGCTTTAGCATTATTGAAAATACTGTGCAGGGTCCCACATGAGATCCAGCCCAGTTTCCTTATCCTATCATTTTGGAGCCTAGTTTCTTATTTAACTGTAGTGCTTGCCCAAGACACCATCTGACTGCATGTTGTAATCTGGGCAATATGCGTTCTTTATCTATTTGATTTTTCCTGTGTAGGTAGGTAGGTCAACCTATTTTAAGTCACTGTAGATGTCATTAAAGTTTGTGTTCTGGGACTTATGCATGCAGTACAATGTCATCCCAAGACAGGATTGTCTGGAGAACTTCATCCATAGGGAATCTGGTATCTTCACAACAACCCCATGAGCTAGGTGGTGTCAATACTTTTACTCCCATTTTATACATAGTGAAAGTGGGGCTAAGAGAAATTAAGTTACTTTCTCATAGTCATTTATGTTCTGATATTGCAGGACTAGGTAGCCTGATGGACAGGAGATTCATTTGTTCTCTGTCCATGCCTGAGAAGTAAGAAGTATCTTCCTATATGGATATTTAAATATTACTCTTCTATTCAAATTCCTTTAATGGTTCTTTGTCTACCAAATGAGTTAGAAGGCAGTATGTACAGTGGAAAGAAATCTGAGCTTTGAGTCAAGGGATTTCGAGTCCAAATCTCAACTCTGCCACTTACCTCTTTGGATCTGTAAAATAAGTGAGTTGGACAGGGTGACCTTTAAGGAAACTCGCATCTTAAAATCTATGATCTTAATGCTTATTGAACAAATTGAATTGCTTGCTTCCATAGCTGAGGTAGGTAGGGCAGAATTATCATCATTTTCTTTGCTCCCTCTCATGAGTTTTCTAAGGGAAGTGGCAGGAGCTGTTGACAGGAACAGAGAAGGCTGACTCTGGAGTTAGTCATTACTTCTCCAAAGGGAAGCATCTCTGCAGGAGGGATGGAGCCAAAGTTGGGTCATCAAGGATGGCAATGAGACTAACAGACCTGCCTGCTGTTCCAACCCAGCTGTTGTGAACAGCAGACATTACCAGAAGGAGTTCTACCTCATTCTGGCTCACCCACTCAGATCGATATTGCAGAGTCGGGCTGTTCTTTGCCAAGTGCTGTTTCCTGGAACAGGGCAAGCAGGCTAAGTTTCTCTCAACTTCAGATGGCTTCTTGTGATAATCCAATTCTGGGCCTTCCTACTGAGAATTGAAGGGGAGGATCGAAGAAGAAGGGGATGCAGAGAAAGAAGAAAGTTGTATTGAGTACTGAGTCCTTAAAGTCCTTAACTCACTTGTAGGTCTGTTATTTGAAAGCCTGGGCTGGAGGTCGTTTTTTCTCCATGATTCCTCCCATTGGGTAGGTCTAGGGCATTGGCCGAGCTCTGTGGCTAAGTCTGGGCTCCTAGGTCCATGGTCCTATGGTGGAATGATAATGGAAATGACTTATCTCTGTAGGTTGGAGCATAGAAAGCTAGTTGATGCAGCCTCCACCTCTAGGGCTCCAGGAACCACATGAACAGGATTTAGCAGTGGTTCTTTCTAGCATTTCTCCTCTGAATGAGTCATCACTCTAGTAATAGACCCACTCAGGTCAGTTTTCTGGGTCCAGTGACTGCAATAATAATAATAAAAAAGATGATGATGATGATAACGCCATTATTTTGACGGCATTTTTTGGTTTGCAACAATCCTGTGAGGTTGATAGTGCTAGGATTAGTATCCCCATTTTGTGGTTGAGAAAACTGAGTCTCGATAAGATTAAGTGACTTAGTAGAGGGCAAAGAATATTTGAATTCTCATCCTGACAGTCACCGGCCAAGTTCATGACCTCAGGCAAATCACTTAACCTCACTGTCCATAAAATGAGTGGGCTGGACTAGATGGGACCATTTCCATTTCTAGATCTAGGATCCTATGAGCCTATATTTCATAAATAGGGTGGATTCAAAGGACCTAGGTTCAAATCCTGCCTTCAGATCCTGGCTTACTAACTTAGCTTCTGTGGCCTTCAGTTTCCTTATTTCTTTTTTTCAAAGTTAATTTATTTGTTTTCAGTTTTCAACATTCACTTCCATAAGTTTTAATTTTTTCCTGCCTCCCTTGCCTCTCCCTCCACAAGATGGCCTGCAATCTGATATAGGCTCTACATATACATTCCTATTAAACATATTTTCACATTAGTCATATTGTATAGAAGAATTAGAATAAATGGGAGGAGCCATGAGAAAGAAAAAACAAAACAAAACAGAAGAGAAGAGAAAAGAGTTTGCTTCACTCTGCATTCTGACTCCATAGTTCTTTCTCTGGATGTGGATGGCATTTTCCATCATGAGTCCTTCGGAAAAGTTTTAGGTCCTTCCATTGCTGAGAAGGGCTAAGTCTGTCAAAATCATTCCTCATGCACTGTGGCTGTTACTGTGTACAATGCTCTCCTGGTTCTGCTCATTTCACTCAGCATTAGTTCATACAAGTCTTTCCAGGTTTCTCTGAAGTCCGCCTGTTCATCATTTTTTATAGCACAATAGTAATCCATTACATTCATATACTACAACTTGTTCAGCCATTCCTCAATTGATGGGCATCCCTACAATTTCCAATTCTTGGCCACCACAAAAAGAGCTGCTGTAAATATTTTTGTACATGTGGGTCCTTTTCCCATTTTTGTGATCTCTTTGGGAAACAGACCTAGAAGTGGTATTAGTTTCCTTATTTCTTAAAGAAAGAATGTGTGTGTGTGTGTGTGTGTGTGTGTGTGTGTGTGCAAGTGTGTTGGATGATATGATTTCTAAGGTGTCTTTCAGCCGTAGTTCTATGATTCTCTTACTTGTCTAACTTCATTTAGGAAGAAAGTGGTAGATTCAGGAGGGAACCAAATCTTCTGATTTTAGACCAACTATGCTTTCTACTATCCCACACAACTACCTTATCACAGACAATAGTGATTATAGCACACAAAGAGTTACAAGTTAGTCTACCAACATGCATAGTTTTGGGGGTATAGCTTTGGAGATAGTTCTCAACCGTTCCTTCATTGATCATATAAAATTATGCCCTTCCTAGTTCAAAATCTAGCCCGCCCCCCCCCCCCGCCTTGGTCTTGGACTCTACCCAAGCTTCTAAGAAGTTTAGTCCTTATCTCCATATGGACCATCTCCTTGGTCTTGAAACAATACCCTTACCTTTCTTCCTTATTCCACTCTTCTTCTTTAGCTCTCTTCTTGGCTGCTTTCTCCTTTCCTCCAGCTTTGATTTCCCTTTCTAGGAAGGGCTGCCATTATCCTCTAGATAAAGAGATCCATCTAGTGTTACTGGGCCACTTGGGATAAAGGGAAGAGATATTTTTTCAGACTTGACACCTCCCATTTACCCTGGGACAGTCGGATGCATTCTTACAACATCATAGTCACATCTGAAATATATTGCCCTCATATACACAGAGTGTGTGGGGACCTGCAAGTACATGAAGTGTAGAGGTTCAGGAAGTGATTACCAGGAGTACTCACCATTGTATTTTTGGTTCATTGCAAGGGCACATAGAATCAGCAAATAACCCTGGTGGAGTGGCTCCTGGCTACAGGATTTCCAGCTGAGCCAGTGGGAGAAGCTTTGTATGATGGAGATCATTACCCAGAGCCTGTAAACCACTGGTGTCCCTTTCACTGAAGACTCGAAGTGGAAGTGCCAGGGGAAGTACTAAAACTTTTTCTATCTCAAAGAAGTACTGTGAGTACTTCCTTACATAAGGTACTACCCCTTTATCCGGGGCAACAAGGTGGAACAGTAGTTTGTAACAACAATGCTGCTTGCAGCTGCGGCTGAGGTGTAAGACCCAACACGACCAGCAGCAAGAGCTGCCAGCGCAGGTTCTTTGATCTGCTTTACTAAGGAAAGTAACTTTAATGGGTTAACAATCTCACTTTAATCAAACATACATATATCATTCACTTAGTTCAGGGGGAAAAGCCAGCACCCTGAACTTCAGAGCAAATACAAATAGAAATTACAAACAGAGACAATATAAACAAATCAAACAACACAACCCAGTAGGCAAGCTTCTAGCTTGCTGTCTAATATCTCAGTACACAGTTACCATGGAACCACAACATCTGGGTTTTCATGCCTCAAGAGAGGTAAGGACATTGTTTCAAGACCAAGGAGATGGTCCATATGGAGATAAGGACTAGATTTCTTAGGAAGCTTGGGTAGAGTCCAACAGCTGCCCAGAGTTTTGTGTAGTCAAATCAGAGGACACTCTTCCAGTGAGTGAGAGCCCCAAACAAAATGCTAACCTCTGAGTTTATATATCCTTCTTAGGGCCTGAAGGCTTCATGCCTAGCCAGCAAATGCATGTGGACCTGGGGCTTAGCACCTAGCACGACTTAATAAAAGGCACTTGATTACTTTAGCATTCTAAAAGAGAAAACAGTAAAAAAGTCCCACCCTACTTAACATTATATGGTTGAAGTGCCAGGCCTGGAGTCAGGAAAACTCATGTTCGTGAGTTCAAATCTGGCCTCATACATTTACCAGCTGTGTGACCCTCATTTGTCTCAGTTTCTTCAGCTGTAAAATGAGCAGAAGAAGGAAATGGAAAACCATTCCAGTATCTTCACCAAGAAAACCCCAAATGGGGTCACAAAGACCCCCAATGGGGTCAGACATGACTGAATAACATTATATGGACATATGGTTCCTGAAAGGGGCAGAAAATAATTTTCATATGGAAAACTAATAAAAATCAGCCTAAGAAGAAAAACATTCTTCTCAGATAAAATGTTGAGGAGAGATACAGACTGTTCTGAGGATCTGAAAGGTAAACATACCGACAGGGCCTATAAAAAGGTAGAACAGTGACTGAAGAAATGATAGCACAGGGCATCGTGATCCATCGTCTCGCTGCATGTAATTATTTTCAAAGTTTTCAAGGTTATGACTAAGAAATTATAAATCAAATAACTGAGAACTATGGGAAAATTGTATCAGGACTACTGGGGGAATTTTTGAGTTTCACCTCATAATTCAGAGATGGCACATAGGGAGATGAAAAGGAGGAAAGGGGAAGAAGAAGCTGAGCATAGGAGGCAATGAGAAGAGCAGAAATTTATAGAAAACAATCTAGAAGTTGGAGGACCTGCTGATTGAAATAGAGACATTACTTTGCACTGAACTGATTGGCTTGGTGGGAGAGAGCTGAATCCTCTAGCTATGTAGGGAGCTGTCCTGGCCTACTGCTTGCTAGAGCCATCTACAGCATGGGAGAGGGAAAACCTCTCAGGAGGGTCTGGGTTGACCTCTTCAGCCCTCTAGGGAGAAAGATAGGCTTTGTGTGTGCATTGCCATGAAAGGGGGCATAGCTTTGCTGAGAACCGAACCAACAAAGCAGAATCAGCTGCTGTGTGAAAAGCTGGATGAGAAGAGACTAAAAAGTTCTATTGCTATATGCAGTTTTAGAGGGAGAAACTCATCAGAGCCCTAGGGCAGATCTGAGGAGTCTGGCAATACTCTGGCTTAATGGAATTGCTTATCACAGAAAATCCCTGCACCCTGCCAAGGGTGGTGGTGGGCTAAAATAGTTTGTCATTGCTTTCTTAGCCCAACAGTAGGAGGTTCGTGAGGCCCAGAAGGGGAACAGATAGCAGAGAATGTGTTTTATTAATTAATTAATTATTATTATTTTTACACAGCAGAAGATAAAAGGGAATGTGTTTTGTTCAGCAAGTGATGCATGGTATAGTCTGTTCTCTAAAGAGACCCAGGATATCAAGGCCTGTAGTCCAGGGTTAAGAGTCACCCTGGTGGGTTTTCCCACCCATGTGCCTCCCTGCTAGATTTCTCTCTCTCTCTGACTCTATGTGGGCAAGCTCAGAAAGGGGGTGCAGGTGCCATGCCTATGGGCTACACCTCCTCTGTGAGTGGGTACGAGGCTCATCTAATCATACCCTCCTAATGGCAGTGCTCTTCTGAAATTTTCTAGAAACAGCGTGGAACTGGAGATGTTGTAGTACATTCCTGCCACACTGATGGCTGAGAAGCTATTCTCTACAGAGAGGTGGAAACTTGAAGCAGGCCTCAACTCTACTTCCTCTAGTCCTTCTGCCTTCCCCAAGGCTGCTCCTTCACAGACCTCCTAACTATGCCCACCCACATCCTCCTGTTACTAGGTCACTTCTCTAAGCGCTCACCAAGATCAAGATATTCAGTGAATTCCCACGGTGGATCCCTTCAGGCACCCAGGCCCATGAGAATGAAGGCTAGAAAAGCAAAGCATAATTGGTCAAATCTTTGTGGGCCTAGCCACCCATTTTCTTTTTCAGTCCGCAGTCTGATTTCTTTAGCACTTATAATACCAGGCAAAGAAAGTCCCTATTCCAACCTTTTCAATTGCAGATTGCAAAGAGTTAATTTCTCACAAGAGTTGGTAAGGAAGGAGAGAAGCAGATTGGATTGGATCAATGCACCAACCCTGAATGTGTCAGACAGCCTGGCCACTTTACTGTTCCTTCCTGTCTTTCACTGGACTGGAAAAGAATGGAAATTGTTCTATTACCCAACATCCTACCCACCTCCCACTCCTTTTCTGTCTGAAGAGGGGCTGCTCATGGGTTTGGGCCCTAGCCACCAGTCGTTATGGGAGGGGCTCAACCATGGGGCCTAATCAATACCAGTTGCTCAGAGGCTTTTAGAAGGCTCTTAATGTGCAATTTACAAAATGGCTTCATCAACCTGGTAGTATAACTGTGTGCTAATAATGCCTTCCCTGACACCCTGTGTTCTTCTTTGTCAGTGGTTGGAAAGATGAAGAGGGTATGGTCTCCTGTTCCTGGATTTGTCTGGCAACCAATTCTTGGGGACTGGGAAGAGGTGTGACTAAGGGATAGGGTTACCTTTGAGGTCATCTCAGGGGTCAAATGTATGGTTGGACCTACCTTCCCTACTTGGTCGTTGCCGACAAGACCACAGCTGCAGGAGGGAACAGAGCTGAGCTTTCCTTCTGCTAAGTTTGAAGGAATATGAGGAGGAAGCAGGGGCTTGGACAATGGTGACTAGTGGGCAGCAAGGGGAGAACAGGGTAGAGGACAGACAGCTGGCAGCTGGCTTAGGATCAGAAACTACGCTTTGTAATGGAAATATCATAGACTGAATTCTGAGAAATGGAAGGGGAAAGGTGAGGAAGGTTCTAGGCTTCTCTGGTCTTTTATTTTCTAATCAACGTGGATTCACTGATCCTGGGAAGCAGATTCCTTAAGACAAAGACAGGATTAACAGTACAAAGAGTGCTAGATTTCGATTCAAGAGACCTATGTTCAAATCTTAGGCATGATCCTCAATATCATATCATTGTGTGGCCATGGACAACTTACTTACCTTTTTGATCCTCAGTTTCTTCATTTGTAAAATGGAGAATAAACTTATTATTATATGACCCCCTACATAGGAAAGTGCTTTGTGAACCTAAACTCGCTATAGAGATGCAAACTGTTGGTTTTAACAAAAGCAAGAGGCTTTGTACTTTTGCCCACTATAGTGGCAAAAATACCAGACAGAGTCCAATCTTGGTACTGTCACATAGTAGCTCCATTGCCTCGGACCTTGGGCACATCACGTCCCCTTTTTGTGACTCAGTTTCTTGATCTGTAAAATGAGGATGTGGGATTGTATGATCTCTAACGTCCCTTCTAGCTCTATGTTTCTTGAATTGTCTGAGTCTCTGAACTGGGATGAAATGTATCTGAATCTTCAAACAAGTATAGGACCACAGGAGTTGGGAGGAATCTTATAGGTCAACTAGTCCAATGACCTCATTTTATATATAAAAAGGAGAATGATTTGCCCATAGGAAATGGGCCAGATATTAGGTCTCCTTCAGTCTCTGAAGGAACTAGATGCTGTGACTTTCATATAGCCACAATTAATTTCAAGACAGTATTTTTATCCTGTTTTCTATATGGCTCTTGGCTAAATGACACTCCTCTGGAACTGAGCCAGACCCTGCTGAAGGAAGGCTCTTGGGAGGAACAGAGGGAAGTCTCAAATTACTGCATTAGCTCCACAATTGTTTTCACTGACCTCAGCCTTGGCACCAAACTTCCCATATGACTAAATAAAGCCCTACATTAGTAAAGTCAACTTACATTGACCTCTCTCTCTCTCTCTGGCCCTATACCTTATTTGAACTCCCTAAATGACTAAAATTTGATGATTCCAGAAGCAAGGACCTACTAACTCTGTGGCAGACTTCAGAAAGAGAAACGTGATTTCACTATAATAAATGGGAATTCAAGACAGAAGAGCTTCCTGACTGTAAGGGAGGGAAGAGTAACTTTCCAATGGGGATCAAAAGGCTGATTATAAGAAGGAAGAATTATTTACTATATCTCATAGAACTGTAGTGATAGAACTGGAAGAGACCTTGGAGTCTTTAATTTTATAGATAAGGAAATTGAGCCTTGGAGAGGACAAGTAACTTACCCAAGGTCATACAACCAATCTGTGACAGACACAAGTCTAGAAATCAGAACTCTGGAATCTTGTGCTCTTTCCATTATTCAAGGGGGAGAAATTCCTTAGAACCCTAGAACAGATCTAAGGAGTTTGGCAGTATTCTGGCTTGTTACTGAAAGAGCATAACATTTTCTCAGCACCTTGCCAAGGGTGGCTGTGGGCTAAAAGAGTGTCATTGTTTCCTTGGTCCAACAGTAGCAGAGGAGGGGCTTGCCTACTAGGAGAGCTGTGAGGACCAGAAGGGGAGCAGATAGTAGAGAAGTATTTTACTCAGCAAATGATATATGGTACAGACTATTCTCTAAAAAGACCAAGGGCATCAAGGGCTGCATTCTAGAGTCATGTATTACCCAGGGTCCATGTATTTTCCCACTCATATGCCTACCTGCTACATTTCTGTTAGCATGTGCCCATTCTTCCTTATTGCTCATTATATCACATTGCCTCTAAAGGATACAGAAAAATGGATGTACAGTGACTCAAAGCCTGGGAGACTTGTTTTTGGCCAAGTATACACAATAAAAGTGGCAATTTGGAACAAAAGCTTGAGATGTTGCTAGAAGTGGAATCAAAGACAGATTAAATGTCTGGAGGCTTTATTAGCTTGCTTGTTATATTTTCTAAAAGGGCTAGGCCCCTGGAAATGAATATGCTTCTTCTGGAGAGAGAAGTTGAATATAACCAAGACTCTTGGACAGATTCCTTTCCTTAGGAAGAGAATGCAACTGAGAGGTTTTCCCTAGTCTGATCTTAGGTACAGATGGACATCCTTCTAAAAGAGATGGAGCTTAAGCCTTTGGGATCTAAGCTAAAGAAGACATAACATACCCTCTACCTTTCTTTCCTAAGAAGAAGAAGTAGCATCCTCAGATGAGAACTAGCTAAAGCTGGAAGCAAACTAGCCAAAACTGGAAGCAAAGAAAATCTCCATGGTTATGAGACCAATAAAGACTCATCTAGCAGAGACTACAGACTATGTGCAACCAGCAGCAAAAGTGTGATGGCATTACCTGAAGACTTAAAGTCTTGTAGAATTGGACATGAGAGTTGCTCCTCCATTCAATTAGCCGTGTGAGTTCCCTATATGGCTACCCTCTACACTTTGCCCTGGCCACAAGCATCCTTCATAGACATGAGATCCTCCACATATGTTCCCTAGGAGTATCCACTTTTCCCACCAGTGACATATGCATTTGTGGGCAGATATGCCTCAGGATCCATATGACTTAGATAGAAATGGCAGAGGGGTCTTAGATGGACATAAGATAAGATTCCTAGGCTATAAAGATGAACTGAACTCATCGTTTCTCCTTCAAAATCTGCCCTTCCTCCCAACTTTCTGATTTTTGTTAATGGCATGGCTACCACTTTAGACTCCAAACTTTTCTTCTTCCTGCTCTCCTACATCCAATCAGCTGTCGAGCCCTGTGGGTATGATTTCTGAAATATTTCTCTTATCTGTTCCTTCTCCCACTTAGAATCACAGATCTAGACCTGGAAGGAGTCTTACAGCTCATTGAGCTCAACTCCGACATTTCCTAGGTGATGAAACTGAGGCCCAGAGATATTTAATACCTAGCCCAATATCAATAGCTAGTGTTGGGGCAGGGCTGAGATTTGAACTCAGATCCTTTGACTTGATACCAGGTCTGCCTTCTCTCTCCTGGATCCTGGTAATTGCCTTCTAACTTGCCTCTGAATGGAAAACACCCACATTCAAATGGATTAAGCTCTTATCCTGAAATTTCGTTAATGACTTTCTGATCCCCCTGCTTCTAGACTCTTCCCTCGCTAATCCATCCTTCACAATGCTGCCGATGTAATTTCCTTATGCATAGGTTTGACCACTCGCTCAAAAATTGCCAGTGACTCTCTGTTGCCTGTATTATAAAATATAAACCCTTTGACCTGGCATTGAAGGTTATGCCCCACTTTCCTAGTGTTCTTGTTTTAAAATAAATATTAAATAAAATTTTATCTGATTTTAAAAGGAAGATTTGTTTTTCTCTCTCCCTCCCCTCTCTCCTCCTTCCCCCAGTGGTTAAACATCCATCCTTATTTCATTCTTATTTCATTCAACAACCCAGATAAGCTGGACTACCAGCTGCTGCTTGATTAGCATGTGCTGAGTCCCTCCTCCATGCCTGGAATATACTCTTTTCTCCTCTCCACTTATTGAAATCCTCATTTTCCTTTTAGGCCTATCCCAGATGGGTTCTTCAGGAAATCTTCTCTGATCTCACTAGCTAAAAGTCAAAGGGGTTACTTTGGACTCTTCCCTTCCACTTAATTCTCATATCTCCTCAATTACAAAGTCCACTGGATTCTGCCTCCACAGCAGGGGGCTGGGCTTGGAGTCAAAGTGATCTAAGATTAAGCCCAGCTCCTGACACACAGCTACTCTGGGTTACTGGATAAGTCCCTTACTCTCCGAGGGCCTCCAGATAACTCTAAGGCTGTGTTTTGAAGGAGTTACCTATCCCCATTTGTATCAGTGGAGGGATTTTTCATACTGGGAGTTTCCCATACCAATGAGATCGCAGGTGACAGCCAAAAACAAAACCAAAAATTTTTCTTGAACTTATGCACCCTTTTATATTCCCATTATCACCAACCTCATTTAGGGCTCTCATAACCACTCAGACTATTGCAATAATTTTCTACCAGTTGTTCCTGGGTTCAAGTTCTCCCTCTGGAGCTGACTACCTGGGTGACCTTGGGTTAGTCACTTAATGACCCTGAGCCTTCCCCATCTTTAAAATGAGGGGGTGGGTCTAGATGACCTCTGAGGACCTTTCTAGCCCTAGATCTATGATACTGTCTCCACTTTCTACCCTCTCAGTCTGTCCTTCCTACCACCGTCAGAATCATCTTCCTCATGCAGAGATCCAGGTATGTCCCAGTTATCTTCGGTGGTTGCCTATTTCCAAACTTCTTTGTCTGACATCAAGACAATCTACAATCTGACATTGCCGGTCTTCTCTCCTATTTCTTCCTTTCTAGGTTCCAGTCAAGCTGGTCTATTTTCTGGCCCCTGTACATGGCATATACTCTCTTGCCTCCAGTACTTTGATTTCAGTCTTCTTATACCTGAAATGCTTTTTCCCTGTTGAATTCCTATGCTGCCTTTCCTATGAAGCCTCCTCTGATTTCCCGATTAGTATAACTTTCTTTCTTTCCCACCCCTCCTGCATTTCACATATTATTTTGCATTTCTCTAGTGAATTTATCATGTAATATGTGAATAGATGTGTTTGGATCTTTGCAAGCTCTATGAAAAAGGAAGCTTTTTCTTATTTAAATATCGTAACTGTCCCATTGATTAGCACAGGGCTCTGCACACACTCAGGGGTGGGGAACCTGCAGCCTCGAGGCCACAGGTAGCCCTCTAGGTCCCCAAGGGCAGCCCTTTGACTGAGGACTGCACTTGAGGACCTAGAGGGCCACAGGTGGCCTTGAGGCCGTAGGTTCCCCACCCTTGCTAGCTGCTTAATAAATGTCTGTTGATGGATAAATGAATGAACTTATTCTTTTTCAAATGTCACATAACATTTTGTCCAGCTTTCTTCTTTGTCCTGATCATGTTTTGCTTTGTGTGAATCACAACTATCTCCTTTTCTCAGCTCCTGAGAATGAGGGAAGCAGTTGCTTTTCATCTGTGAATGATAGCGTCGTGTCTTGTGGGTAGTTTATACATGCTTATTAAATTGAATTATGTGACCTGGGGCAAGTCACTTAACCTCTATCGGCTTCAGTTTGCTCATCTATAAAAAGAGAGGATTGAATTCAGGGTGGGACAGGAAAAAGAACTGGACGTGGAGGCCCGGGAATTGGGTTTTAATGCTGCTTTGCTCCTGACTATTCCTGTGAACCTGGGTAAACCTCCCTTCGGTTTCCTCATTCGCACAAGGAAGGGACTGGGCTACATGCTTTCTAAGATTCCATTCTAGCTCTGAATCCTAGGATCCCCTGGACTCACCAGGAGATGGCTTGCCTGGAAAATATGGGGTTCTAGATTCTCTGACCTTGACCACAGGATGCCAGGGATGGGGTTTTCATGGTGTCTGCCCAAATTCCATTGTCTGGATCTAGAAATTGCTTGGTATGCACCTCTGTGCCCGGCCACAGATCCTACAAAGAGGAGGAGGGAGGGATGGTGAAGAAAGAAGAAACAGGGAGCCTTTGGGATCCTGGCTGTCTTTCTGGTTTAATCATGTCAAGGTTTGTGTGCCAGTATTCCTTTTTCCTGCTTAATCTGAACCATATTAAAAGCAAGGGCCTCCTGGGTTACTGTTAATAATATAGTTCATAATAATCGGATTATGCTATTGCTCAGGTCTAAGGTGGGATGGGGGCAGGGAATCTGTGAGCCTTTCCCTAAGCCGCATCCCTACATCCATTCCACCTCTCATTCTAGTCGGCCTTGATCTATATGTTGCTACTGGCACCAGATGGCCCCAGAGGAGAGAGTGAGGCTGGTGACTTTGCACAGCCCTGCCTCACTTAAATCCAATTCACTTGCATGTCATGGCATCACCTTCCTGATGTCATGGTCTTCTTCCAGAACAAAGGACAAACAACAGCAATGACATTAGGTTGTGGCTGTGTATGAATGAAAGTAGGCAGCAAAGAGACAAGGAACAGTAGGATTGTTTCCCTTAAAGGATTTCTTTTACACCGTTTTTCCTAGTCTGTCTCCTGGTAGTGTTTTGCTGCCTCTGATCCAGGAGGAAGAGTATTCTCAGGCATTATGTAACGTCCTTGATACCGAGACTCAGGACATCACAGTCTGTCCCTCTGACTGCAGGGGAATGCAGTCTGGTGCATGCTTATTCCCTTCACAATGAATTTTCTTCTATAATTCTGGGTCCTTGGGAGCTGGACTCCATGGCAAAACTCAGACGACCAGCTCTGCCTTTATTTCTACTCAGTGGGTGGGAGACCCATTGCAGCAGAGGCAGGGGGCAGGAAGGGACCTTAGAGGCCATCTAGTCTGCCTCCTCATTTTACAGATGTTAAGAGAGACTGTGACTTGTGCAGGGTTACATAGCTCATAAAGGCTCGAGCTAAGTCCAGCACCCTGGGATTCGGCTACCCAAGCTCGAGGGTAGGGGGTGAAGGTGGGGGAGGGGTGATGGTAGAGTGTTCCTGGGTTTGCCTAGGAGGGGTCAGGTGGGGATCAAGGCCTGCTCAGAAGCAGAATCCCTGGCCCTCTGCCTCCCATGGCTCCGAGGTGAGCAGCACCAGTTTGCTGCAGTTGTCTGGGAGGTATGAGCCTGCCTGCTGTGTCTGGTACATAAGCCCAGATGCCCCCTTCAGCCACTTCCCCCCAAAATAAAAACAAGTGCATTTGTCTTGGCAGGACCCTTTCTTGAGCTCACTGGTTGAAATGCAAATGAAAATACTAAAGGCTGAGAAAGAGAGCTCCTGGAAGGCCAAATGTTTATTCAATAGCAAAAACAACCTGTGCTCCAGGGCCTCCTTTGTCCCCTGTCTCCCTACTCCTGGTGGCCCAGTGCTGGTCAGGCACCCTGCCTCAGCTGCCAATCACCAAGGCAGCTAATTACACAACACACTGACACTCCAAGCAATTTGCCACTGCAGACTCCCCTAGCAGACAATGGGGGACTAAAGCTCTAATAGAAAGATACTGCCTCAGTGATCAATCCTTTCCTCCCTTGGCCTCAACTATTTACGGCCTCTGGAGAATGATGTCTACCCCTGGGCTTCCAACTGGGCTGCTTAGCATCCTTGGGAAATGTCTTCCTTTCCCATACCACCCTCCCCCCCCCCCATCTCTCCCACTCCCACCCCAGCTCATCACAACCATAGAATTCTGAGGTTAGGGCGGTGCACTTCAAGAAGCTGTCTCTTCCAGTCCCCTGAGCCAAGCCGAGAGACTCCAGTTTGGCCGTGCCCAGCTGGGTTTGAGGATAGACAAACCTTAGCAGTTCCAGAATAAAAACACCACATTCAAAAGGGTTAAACTGCATCCTGTGCTTTCATCAGATTCACTCTCAGCTCCAACCTGTTATTTCTTTTCTTTTATTCACAATGCACTGAGATCTGAGAGTGTTTTCCAGAACTCCCTCAACCTCTCATCAGAAGTCAATCACTTTAGAAACATGATAAATACCTCTGTGAGCCTGACACAGATTTGGGCTCCTGAAGCGCTGAACTTTGCCATGGTTGATTAGAAGGCTGTGATGAGGGCAGTTAACCCAGAGGAGGAGCAGGTTGTTAATATTTCAGAGAACCGCTCCTCCTCCCAGCAGTGCATCCCTTAATTACATGCTGGAGCTTTTACCGGGCCCTCCCACTCGTCCCATAAGTGGTCACTTCTCCAAAGGTGGTGAAGCAGATGGGCACAGATGTCTGAGAAATTAAGCCATTGTTTGCCCCTGGCAAGGACAAGGTGAGAGACAAGGGAAGACTCAGCAGAGGGCTGCCTGCCTGGGCTGGTGCTACTGGCTGATGGTAGGAAATTAGGTGGAATGAAGTCAACTTGAGAGGCCTGTGGTGGTATGTAGAGGGCTGGACTGGATGACAGCAAGATCTGGGTTCAAATCCCACTCCTGACACTTAATAATTGCATGATATGAGGAAAATGATGATACCTTTGGAGCACTAGGCAACTCTCCAAAATGATGTCACAGAGTGGCAGGGGTGGGGAACCTGCAGCCTTGAGGACACGTGGCCCTCTCTAGAGGCTGAAGGTCCACCACCCCTGTATAGACATATGATCTGGTTAGGTGGAGGAAATCCCCACACCAATAGAGCTTAGATTTAGTTCATGCACTGGAAGGGGAATTGGAAGTCATTGAATTCATCTATCACCACCCCTCCTGTTTTATAGATGAGGAAACCGAGGCACACAGAAGATAAGTGACTTGCCTAGGGTCACATAGCTAATATGTGTCTAAGGTGGAAGTCACAATGAATTCAGGGGACATGTGAGTCTATAGGATTTTCCTGATGAGAGAGAGAGTGTTTGCAAGCCCTAAAGCTTTGTCAGAGAGCAGGGGCATAGCGGTGAATAGTGGGCCTGCTTCAGAATCTACAAGATCTGACTTCAAGTTCTGACAACAGGTCCTGGAGAACAGATTCTACTTTCCGTCGTGTTTTTGCGTCACTAGAGCTTAGCACGGTGCCTAGCGGATAGTCAAAGGGCAGTTCAGTGTCACAGCGGGTAGAGCATCCATCAGGCCTGGAGTCCGCAAGATTCGCTTCCTGAGTTCAAATCTGGCCTCAGACACTTACTAGCTGTGTGACCCTGGGCAAGTCACTCAACGCTGTTTGCCTCAGTTTCCTTATCTGTCAGATGAGCTGGAGAAGGAAATGGCAAACCACTTCAGCATCTTTGCCAAGAAAACCCTAAATGGGGTCAGGAAGAAGTGGACACGACTGAAACGCCCCAATAACAACAAAGCAGATAGCGAATGCTTAGTACTAATAATGGCTAGCATTTATATAGTACTTAAGTGTCTGTAAATCAAGGTGCATATGTCATCTCAATTGATCCTCAGAATAACCCCTTGAGGTGGGTGCCATTTTGTGGATGAAGACACTGAGGCTGAGAGAAACTAAGTAACTTGCCCAGCTAGTGTTTGAGAAATTAAGTAACTCGTTTAGTGCTACAGGGAACTCTCTAAGACTATAAATTACAGATGAATTGCAATCTGGATTGGTGGAGGGAGTTTCCATACCAGGAGCTCCTACACTTTATTGAACATGAGAAATTATTATTTATGATGTAAATTACTATATTAAATTATATATTAATTATAATATTAAATCATATATATAATATGATACCATTATAAAATACTTTATGTACATAATCTCATTTTTGGTAGGTAGCGATAGAATTATTATGCCCAGCTTACAGATGAGAAGACTAGAGGACTCAAGCTAAGTGCCCAAGGTCATGTAACCACAGATTAAATAGTAGAACTAGGACCGGTAATAGTTCACGTTTGTAGAGGTCTTTAATTCAATACTCGTTACGTATCTACTATTCACAAAGCACCAAGCTAAGTGTATGGGGTGGGAGTAGAGACGCAAAGTTTAGAAAAGACCAAACTAAATTACTCGCTGTTCACATTTCATTTCTTGCCTCTGTGACTTTGCATAGGCTGTGCCCCATGATTGAAATCTACTCACCGTCTCCTCATCTCTGCCTCTGATTCTCTAACGTCTGTAAAAGCACAGCTCAGGTGTTGTCTCCTATAGGAAGTGTCTCCTGATCTCCCCAGTCATTGGTGTTTTGCCACACCTGAAATTATTTTGCATTTATTCTGAAGATTTCTTGCCTACACCAGCTGTATGCCTACTGTCCTCTACTCTCCAATCCTCCCCTCTGCAAGGTAAACTCTCTGAAAGCTGGGACTGATTGGTTTTTTTTCTTTGTGTCTTTAGCACGGTGCTTGGTACACTCTAGCCACTCAAGAAATGTTTGTTGAATTGAATTAAATATAATAAGCCATAATTCCTGCCCTCACGGGGCTTACAGTCTAATACAAAGGGATTTCAGCCCTTTGGACTCCAAGACCAATATTTTGCTACATACCCCCTGCCCGAGCATAGGTACTTTGTGATATATAGGGGCACCTGGCGGTGCATTAGATGGAGTCAGGAAGAGCTGAGCTCAGCTTCAGTCTCAGCTGCTCACTAGGTGTGTGGACTTGGGCAAGTCACTTAACCTCTATTTGCCTCAGTTTCTCCATTGGTAAAATCGAGATAATAATAATAGCACCTGCCTCCCAGGGTTGTTGTGAGAATCAAATGAGATAAATAATTATAAAGTGTGGCATAGTGCAATTGGCTATTATTATAAGAGTTAGCTTCAGTCTCCTCCTCTATAAAATGAGCTAGACAGGGAAATGGCAAACCATTCTAGCATCTTTGTGAAGAAAACTCTAAATGGAATCAGACATGATTAGAAGAACTCATAACCTGCAAGGGGCAGCTATGCAGCATAGTGGATAGAGCACTGGGCCTGGAGTCAGGAAGAGCTGAGTTCAAATCCAACCTCTTGTGATTCTGTGCGAGTCACTTAGCCTCTATTTGTCTCAGTTTCCTCATCTGTAAAATGGAGATAATGATAGCACATACCTCCCAGGGTTGTAGGGGCAGCTAGGTGGCACAGTGGTTAGAGTGCCTGCTACGCCTGGAGTCAGGAAAACTCATTTTCCTGAGTTTGAATCTGGCCTCAGATATTTGCTAGCTGTATGACCCTGGGCAAGTCACTTAAGCCTGTTTACCTCAGTTTCCTCAACTGTAAAATTAGCTGGGTGTGTGGAGTGTTCCAGGAGGACTAGTACATTTTGTGGGAGGGCTTGCTAAATTCTTTTCAGGGCTGCTTATCTAGCTTTGGTGTCTACTTGTCACCAACTCTCAGCTGTGGCTCCAAGATGCTTCGCAGTGGTCATGCCTGGGTAAAACTGTCTTGGCAGAAGGGCTAAACCAGTTGAGGATGACAGTTGAACCCATGAGTAAGTTAGGGGGATGTCTACCCGCCAAGCATGTGAAGAATCCCCCACCCCCCCAGAATGGGCAGATAGGAATTTGTTCCAAAGGCCGTGCCGTGGAGTGTTGACAGCTTGGTTAGACCCCAAGGTCACCCACCAAATCCAGGACTGTTGCTGGCTGTTTAGACTTTTGTCCTGCCACTGGACTCTGATGACTTTGGAAAAGAGAATGAGGATGATTATTCTGTGTAGCAATGCCTCACTTAAATCCAATTCACGCACAAGACAAGACAACACCCAGTGATGTCATCAGTCCTCTTTGAAAATGAAGGACGGACAACAAGATGAGCTGGAGAAGGAAATGGCAAACACTGCAGTGTCGATGCCAAGAAGACCCCAGATGGGGTCACGGAGAGTCAGACAGAGCTGAAAACGACTGAACAGCCAAAATAACAACAGCAACCCAGGGCTGTTGGGAGGATCCCGAGTGCTATGTAAAGGCCAGCTGTTATTATTACCGCTTGTTGTTGTTGTCAGCTGTTACCCTCTCTGAATAATGAGAGGGTTCTGGAAGGCAGAGGAATGGGTAGGCTTATGCACTCTGAGATAGTGGCTCAAAAGGTGGATTGAAATCTGAAAGCAACAGCACCATCGTAGACCTCTGGTATGGCTCTTCTAGGGCTTTTGGTTACTGTTCAGTCATGTTGGACTAACTCTTCGTGACCCCATTTGGGGTTTTCTTGGCAGATACTGGAGTGGTTCACCATTTGCTTCTCCAGCTCATCGGACGGATGAGGAAACTGAGGCAAACGGTGTTAAGTGACTTGCCCAGGGTCACACAACTAGTAAGTATCTAAGGTCAGATTTGAACTCCTGTCTTCCTGGTACCACCCAGCTCCCCTCAGTCTAGCACCCTACTATTTAAGTTAGATTTGTAGAGGGTTAAAGAGGGATGGGAATCTTAGAGATAATAGACTCTAAGTCCCTCATTTGACAGATCTAGAGTGGTTCGGGAAGTGGAACCAAGGCTACACAGCTGGCAGAGCTGGAGCGAGAACCCAGGATTCCTGATATCCGAAGATGTGGTGCTCTTCCCATTGCATTGAGTCCACAGGAATTGCATGAAACACCAAGACTTTCCTGGAGGAGCCAACTGGCAAGTGACTAGTCCAGAATTATCCTGAATGTCAAGGGATGGTTTTTCTTCTTGTCTCTTTGGAGAGAGGGGAAAAGAAAGCCAATAGCAGTGGAGCCAGAGGATGGAAGAATAGGTAAGAAAGAAAAAACAGAGGCCGGGATTAAGGGCAGCATAGCCAAATCACACAATCTCAGAGCAGGAGGAGCCTTCAGAGGCTTCTAGCTCAACCCCCATTGACTAAGAATCTTCATCGCGGAGTCTGTGAAAGGGTTTATTTAGCTTCCTTGTGAAGATCCCTGGTGATGGGGAAATCACTACCATCCAAGGCAGCCCATCCTACTCTAATTGGCAGGGATTTTTCCCCCTAGCAACCGGCTAAAATTGGCTTCTTCAGAATGTCCCTCCATAGCTCCATTCCACCCACTGCATTCATCGAGTGTTTGCTTCTGCTTTCTGAGAACAAGCAAAACAAGTTTAATCTCTTTTTCATATGTACTGTTATAGTTGTCCAGTCATTTTTTAGTCATGTCCAACTCTCCATGACCCTATTTGGGGATTTCTTGGCAGAGATACTGGACTGGCTTGCCATTTTCCTCTCCGGCTCAGTTTACAGATGAGGAAACTGAGGCAAACAGGGTTAAGTGACTTGCCCAGGGTCACACAGCTAATAAGTGTCTGAGGCCGGATTTGAAGTCAGGGAGGTGAGTCTTCCTGACTTTGGGCCCCATGCTCTATCCACTAGCTGCCCTTCAAATCCTTGGAGACAATTATCATCATAATAATGACAATAGCTAACATTTATATAGCAGTTACTGTGTGCTAGGCACTGCGTTAAGCATTTTACAAATATTATCTCATTTGATTCCCACAACAAGCCTGGGGTGTAGGTACCATTGTTATCCCCATTTTACAGATGGAGAAACTGAGGCAGATAGAGGTGACGTGACCTGCCCAGGATCACATAGCTAGTAAGTATCTGAGGCTGGATTTGACCTCAGGTCTTCCTGACTCCAGGCCTGGTGTTCCGTCCACTGCACTACCTAGCTGCCCTTGGGCTTTTCTTCTCCTGACTAAACATCTTCTGTTCCTTCCAACTGATTTATATACGGCAAAGTTTCAAGTTCTCTCGCTATTCCTTACTGTCCTACTCTGGGCCCTCTTCAGTCGGTCATTGTTCTTCCTAAAATGTGGTACCCAGAAGTGAACGCAGCTTCCCCAGGTGTGATCTCACACAGGCAGATGCTTGATATTGACCAATGCAGCCTAAGAGCCTGTAAGAGGTTAGCAAGGTAGCATGATCTCATTCATGGGTCTCCAAACTTTTTTGATCTTGTAGCCCTATCAGTAAAATATTTTTGAGCATGTATACCCCAATTATTGAATTATAAATTATATACATGTACTACTGTGCTAATATATTATTTGCATTATAAAACATACATAAAACACAAATTTTAAAAGGTTAAGCTAAGATGAAATAAAATAATATTAAAAAATTTAAATTTACTAATAGTAATTTTCTTTCACTAAAATTAGTTTAAATAATGATTTTCAGTGAGAGCAAGGTGATTGAATATGCTTGACTTTTTTCTCCATTCGTTGTTCTCCTCTTCACGTATTTCTGTGTCATTGTCCCCTTCTTTCAGAATGCCGGGCCAGTGGTCCAGGCCTCTCTGCTTCCATGGACCCATGGACCCCCAGGACCTAGGAGCTGTGTAACTTTACTGGCTTCCTTGGTCTCCTGGGTCCATGAGGCCCCAGCAGTGGCTTCCATCTATTCTGCCTTCTCACAGATGCCTTCCCCAACTGTCCTTGGCTCCTCATTCAATCTGCAACTATCTCTGACACAGCAACTACTTCCTCACCTTTGTAGGGAAGTGGGGATGGAGAGAGGAACAAGCAGCCTATGTAGGCTGTTGGCTATAAAAAGCTGTGCGCTTGGATTGGAGAGGACTCTAGCCTCCTCTCTCTCTCTATTTTAAGATAAAAAAGAAATGTAAATAGACATTTTAATATTCTATTCCTATCCCTCCAAAGGATCATCTTTGTGCTTTAATTTAGAGACCACTGGTCTACTGGATAGAAGGCCAGTCTTGGAAGTGGGCAAATCTGTACTCCTGTCCTTCCTTTGTCACATACAGGAGTTTGCTGGAGCCAGCTGTATGAGCTTCAAGAGCCAATTGTTAAATTTTCAGTGTGAGCATTTACACTTTGGAAGTGAGCAAAGGCCAAAATCAGGGACTGAGTAATTGTTTTTTTTAAAAATGATGGAGAAAATGTTAATGCAGATTAAATTTAAAAGTGTGTCACTAATACATTTTTTTTTCCTCCTTTGGAGAACTGATTGTTAAACATATACCTGCATACTACCTTAGTGACCAATGGACAAGCCTCTCCATGGGTGGGGAACCTGAGGCCTTGAGGACCCAGAGGGCCACATGTGGTCTCAAAGACACAAGTTCCCCACCCCTGTAACCTCTCAGTGACCAGGAAACTCTCTCAGACTATAAATTGTGGGTGAGCTGCTGCTCTGTCTCCTTATAGGGATAACTCTATCATAAAAGCCCAAATTAAGGATGACAAAAGAACCAAAGGGACGAAGACCATGAGTGTGCTCTCCTTTATCCAGAAAAGGTGCCCATTCTGGAGCATGGAAGGAAGGATGTTCCCATCAGCATCCTACCACATTTACACTCTTTGTAGACAAATTCTGCTGTTGGCTAGTGTGGTGTGTTGGAAAGGGGCCAGTGGTGCGCTGAAGAATGTTTGACACAGGTTGTCTTAAAGAAAAAGTACATATGGCACACTTTAAAATTTAACTCTATTATTAACACTGTTCAGTGTTCTAAATCAAGTCCCGATTTGTAGTGTTTGCTGATTTCTGAGGTATAAATGCTTATGCTGAAAATTTAACAATCAACTCTTGTGAGGTGGTGGGGGCTGGCTCCAGTACACCCCTGGTCAAGTAAACTTGAATTCTATTTGTAGCTCTTCCACTAAGTTGCTATGCCACCTTGGGAAAAATCACTTAATCTCATTGGGCCTTATTACCTTTCTTTGTAAAATAAGGAAGGTGACTTTAGATGATATTTAAGGTCCTGATTTTCATAATTCACTTTTTTTTTAGAGCAAGCTCCTCTGTGGTCTGGTTAGACAGGGGTCACAGAGCCACCAAATTTCCCCACCTCAGAAGCCATCTAGTACAACCTTTACTTGAAGAAGAATCCTCTATTTATCCACAAAGTGGTTATCCAGCCTTTGCTTGGGAAAACTCATTCTAACTCTCGAGGCAGCCCACTCCACTTCTGGCTAGCTCTAATGGTTAAGAAGGTTTTCTTCATGTCAAGCCTAAATTTTACTTTTTCCACTGCAACTTCCATCCATTGCTCCCAATTCTGCTTTTTGGGGCCAAAAAACAAACACATCTAATGCCTCTAATACATGGCATCAAGTCAAACAGGCAAGTATTTATGAAGTACCTATTATGCCCTAGGATTTCAAGGACTTGAAGATAGCTTTTATGGCCTCTCCTGGGTCCTCACTTCTCCTGGCTAAACACCTCTAGTCTTTCTGACTGATCTTCTGTTGGCCCTTCACCACTTTCATTGCCCTCCTCGGTTAGTTCTCCAGCTCATCAATGTAATGGGGAGCTGGTCAATAAGGACCCAGTCTTTAGAGCTTGTGTAACATACTCTGCCTGCTGCTAATCCAGATGGAAGCCTGGTGATCCTGGTTATGCAAATGCATGATAGAGGGGGCCCTTTCCTCTTTGGAGCAAGTGCTGGTATGCTCTGAGGGTTTCATATTGCCTGAAAAATCTTAATTGAAGACTGAGGAGGAACTTCATGCTTGGCACAGGGTAGTCCCTTTCTCTCTTGAAGGAGGATGCCTGCCTACTGAGTTCACTTGTGGATGTGGCATAGCTGATGGTTGAGTTACTCTCTTGCTTTCAGGAGATGGTATTTCAGGTGCTGGGTCAATTCACTGCGGAGCCAATTGATGAGGTTGCTTCTCCGAACTGGATCCTCACTAGACTATGAGAGAAATTCATTAATAACTAATTATTAATTTGTGATTTACCTTTTTATTCCCTTTTATATTCCTTTAAAACCTAACTCCTGAAAAAGTCAGTCTCTAAAGGGCATAGCTGACTGGGGACATTGCTCTAGCCCTCCAGGCACATGCTCATTATCTTTGGTAATAATTCCACCCAGGGAGACCCAATTTCTTCTTAGAGTATAAACAAAATCCAGTCTAGGTGAGCCTTTGCCTGAGGAAAGAATCCACCATACTTGGTCCCCTCCAGTTGGGAACTTGTGGCCTCCAGGCCACATGTGACCCTCTAGCTCCTCAAGTGTGGCCCTTTGACTGAATCCAAACTTCACAGAACGAATCCGCTTAATAAAAGGATTTGTTCTGTAAAACTTGGACCAGTCCAAAGGCCACACCCAAGGACCTAGAAGGCCACATGTGGCCTGGAGGCCATAGGTTCCCCAACACCCCAAACCTAGCTTGTGAAGGGGAAAACTAGCCAGAGAGTCTGAAGGGAGATGCTTTCTCTGCCCAGGTGCCTTGAGGCTGCTTAGTCTCAGGATGAAGGCATGTTCTCAGCAGGAGCAGAAGAGTTTTAGCGCCCCTCCTCATTAAATGTCCACCAATCAGAGTTGACTTTCACTTGTTAGGAGAGTTCCCTTTCAGAAGGGACTTAAGGTGTTTCAGAGTCACCCTTGGCATCTTTGGTTACTGAGGGAAACCACTGAACATTAATTTATTGATTGCCAGCTGGTCTAATTAATAGATTATTAATTACCCAGAAACTCTGTCTCATGGGTGTTTCCATTTGTCTTAACTAGGTTCCTGATGGCTCTAATTATTGAGGGGAACTTTGATGGCTCTTCTGCTCTTTCAAAGCTTACAAGGTCATAACCTGGTCCACTCCATCTCTGATACTTATTCATCTATGATCAAGAAAGAATAAAAATGATGAGACAAAAGAAACAGAGCAAACTTGTATGCATGCACACAGCCACACAGGGGACAACCAGGTGGGAAGACAAGGCAGGTGTGGCAATCTGTCCCTACCCCCACTTAGAAGCCCACAGCAGCTTTTGCCTCATTCTTCACCAGGAAAGAGAGTAAAAAGTAATTTGTATGAACACTGAATTCTGGCTCAGCAAAATAACACCATGTTAAAATTATCATTAAGCATTAACTTTTAACACCATGCTGGAAGCCAGCCCCTCTATCAAGCATCTCCAGAAGCAGGCTTACCTAGACTCCATGTCCATAGGCAGCCGGCATAGCATATGCGCACGCTCTAAAGACTGGGCCCTCATTGGCCCTCATTGGCCATTTTCCTAAACTGTCACAGTCATAACTGAACATGACACTTTGCCAGTGGCTTATAGATAGTCATGGAACTCGAGTTGGCAAGGACCTCAGAGGCTAACTAGTCCAACCCCTTCATTTTGCAAATGAACATGTTGAAACCCAGAGAAGTTATGTGACTTTTCCAATGTCACACAGGTGATGAGTATCCAGGTTTTAATCAAGGCAGAGTACATTAGGACTTGTTTGGGCTCTGTCTGTGTGTGTGAGGAGGTGGTGGGAGGTAGGACTAGACCTGTGGCATATGGAACTCCAGATGAAGAAATTCTCTCTACCAATGGTTATGGTACCTTCCCTGCAACTTATAGTCACAGAGAATTGCCTGGTGCACTGAGAGGTTATCTTGTTCAGTAGGTATCAGAGCTCAGATTTGAACCCAGGTACTTCTAACTCTAAGTCTTTACCTACTATACCAGATTTCTCTCTTAATGCAAGCTGGAATAGCGTTAGCTTATTTTAATTTTTATTGTCATATCACACTGCTGACCCTAAGTCTATTAAAAGACTTAGGTCTTTTTCATATACATGGCTAACTGTATCTACCCCACCTTGTACCCATCAAATCGATTTTTTGAACGTAAGCATACGACTTTACATTTATCCCTTTTACATTTTGTCTTTTTAGATTTAGCCCAATGTTCTAGTGTGACAAGACATATATGAATTCTGTCATCTTGTTTGCTAACTGTTCCTTCCAGCTTTGTAAGTATGAGTGACATTGAACAAATGGCCCATGACATTCTAATTTCCTTCCTCCTCAGGGCCACAGCAAGGTGAGTGGATGGACATGGTGGCATGAGTGCCAACAGGGTTGGTCTTGGGCATATAATTGGTGGTCGCCTACATGAAGTGATTTGAGGGGCACAGAGACAACTTCTTCCACCTAAAAAGATCTATCTTTCCATTGTAACCTAAAATCACACTATTAGTTAAACATCCCTTGTGTTAAGCTTGTCTTCTTCCTAAGGCTCTCTTTTAAGATGAAAATACCCTTAGAAAGACTGACACATTAATTCTCTAACTCTTTAGCTGAATGGGCTTGCCCGATGCTGTCTTTCTGACAGAGAATGGGGCAGCATGAGATTTCTAGGAATCTAGGAAGTGGGAAATAGTGGGAGGGAAATGGATGATGAAAAAGGAGGGAAGGGGGGAGTGGATTGTCAAAGACAGACTTTACCTAGGGCTACCTCAGTGCTGATCCTCAGGGCAAAAAGAGGGAAAGTAGGATTTCTTCACTGCCCAACTGACCTAGTATTTTTTTTAATCATACCCTTCTCATAGTGGGGCATGGAGCTGGAGTTTCTGGATTATAATGTTGAATGGTAGATGTCTATGAGACATCAAGGTAGGAATGTCCAGTGGGCATTTGGAGATGTAGGATGCGTAGTAGAGTAGATGTAGGAGGACAAGAGATGACAGGAGGTCATGGATATGTAGGAGGTCTGGATATGTAGTTCTAAGAGTTGATGAGATCATCAAGAGAAAAGGAGAACATTATAGAGAAAATGCTTACAAAACGTCTTCATTGATTTGTCCTCAGAGGCTCAACGGAGAGAATCCTGGGTCCTTGGTGGGGATGGATGATATGGAGCCCATTTGGCTTCTTACTGAGAGGAGGTGGTCAGGTGGATGTTTGAGCTGCATCTCCTTGTACCTAGTGGGTCCTTCATAAGATCCTCCCTCCATGTTGGTGTTTTGGGGACAACGGACATTTTCCTTTACCTGAAAGTGACATTTCGAGGAGTAGGAAGAAGAGAAGGGCTAGAGGCACCAATGGTCGTTCAAACGTTGGCACTGACCAGAGCGGCCCCGCGTGCTGCATGCTGGGCTGATGATGCTCTTGCCTGACTTTATCTTGAACTAACTCCTTTGGGATAATATTTGTAAAGTACTTAGCGTGGTGCCTGGGAAACAATAGATGCTCCCCTTCCCCTTGCCATCTGCACAGTGGGAAAGATCCTTCCTGGCTCCTCTTGGTGTTTCTTGTGGAGCCAAATCTACAAGGGCAGGAGCCCAGGTATTCCTGACCCTTAATGCTTTGTTTCATGTCAGACTAGTTCCAGGAGAGGAAAAAGGAAGAATAATTGTCTGATTTGGAATGTCAGAGAACTTCTAGGCCAAACTTCTCACCTTGCAGATGAATCATTATCATTCACATTTGTGTTTTCCTCATAAAAACCCTCCTATGTAGATGGTATGAATATGGATACTCCCGTTTTGCAGATGAGGAAACTGAGGTTCAGGTGCAGAGCCAATATTTGCCAGGTCTCAAGTCCAGGTCCATCACTCTTCCCACTAAAAATTTTTTAAAAAATGATGGCATATATTTCTTCTTTTGCCCACAGTTATTAAATCCTCTGAGGTGAGTATTATCACCTCTATTTTTTGGATGAAGAAATAGAGGCTCGGGAGTGAAAGGGCTTGTCCATGATCACACAGCTAACAAGTGTAACCCTGAACTCAGACTCAGGTCCTGTGTTCCCTCCTCTCTTCTAAGTTACAATAATCAGACCTAATTTGCAGGGTCCTCATGGAGGCTGGAGCCACTCTAAGGGTGCTGCTTCATCTGTCTCTACTCAAATCCCTACCTCTTACCCCCACCTATGCTCAGGTACGTGGCCATGTCTTCCCAATCAAATGGAACCCAAGAAGTAGAACAGAAGTTCTGGGACCCTAGGAATCAGAGCCTAGGAGAGGGGCAGGAGCAGAGGGAATCCCATCCCCATTGTGGAGACTTTAGGCCTCCCTTATTCCCACTGGCCTTCCTCCCCCAGCTATGTTCCAAGAAGGCAAAAGAGGCACTGACACTCACTGTGGGTTGGCAGCTATCAAAGCAACCCCTGCTAATTTGTATTTGGGGGTGAGGAAGGACTCCCTCTCAATGTAGGGAGCTGCTCGATGGATTGCAGGCTCCAAGAGGGTTCCCAACTGAAGCGAAACAGAAGGGCCCACTAGGGTTGGGAGTGGGGGAGGTCAGTGCTATATCTCTATCCTCTGGCTCCGGAGCTCTTACCCTTTTATGTGTCATGGACCCCTCGTTTAGTTGGTAAGGCCTATAGACCCTTGACTTATTGAGTAATTGAAGGAGCTATCACATTCCAGTTAGAGCTTAGTTAAACTAAGATGTTATTTTTTCCCATCCAAGTTCGTGGATCCCCTTTCCACAGACCCATTGGGGTGAGGTGGGAGAATCCATATGCCTTTTCTAGCTCATGGCTTTTCCATACTGACCCTCATAGATCCAGGCTTATAGACCTAGAAGAGATCTGAGGAATCAGCTAGTTCCTGAGTGTCCAATGTTTGTCTAAGGACCAAATGTGGACTGCCAGAGATTTTCAGCAGGAGTGAGAAGGGAAACCCTGACTAGTACACTTACTTACACAGACACTGTAGATGGATAATGATTTGGGTGAAAAATTGAAGAGAAGGGAGTGAATGGTCTGGATTATCTGTGGGAAACAGCAAAGCCCTTTGAAAGACCTCTCCAACTTCTCCCTGAAACAAGGTCTATTTTTCAATATCAAAATTCTTTCTCTGTTATTATACTGTTGTGAGTCATGGAACTTAAATTAAAATGAGCATCACCCAGAGGACGATAGGGAGGACCGTGGTGGGTATAAGTAAGCTGCAATATGTACAAAGAATCGCAGTGGAGAAGCAGTATGAAGGATGTCATTAAAGAAATAGATGATCAAAAACGGGCTGGTCACCCGGTGAGAACAAAGGATTGCTGTCGGACGGCCTGTGTACTCCATTGATATCCTTGTGATATCAAAAGAAACAAAGGAAAGCTCTCAGCGTATTGGTTTGACTCCATGTGGAAAACTTGGGAGAGGACACAGACAAAAGTAACATTGGATAAAAAGGCATGGATAGGTTGTGTATAGCTAGAGGGAACATCCACCTTGTTGAGATGATAGGTCTATTTGAGTATTGCAAGGATCTCACTGGTTCATAATCCTACATTAGGCCCTGAATGGGACACATACTTTGAATTATTATTCTAAGAATATTTAGCTGGGCATGGTAGTACATTCATGTAATCACTGGAGGATGAGTCTGCTGGATAGTTTGAGTTTGGGAATTCTGAGCTGCAGTTGATTAAGTCTGAGCAGGAGTCTATATTAGGTCTGAAACCAATATGGTGGGCCCCTGAGAGTGTGGGAGGGAGGGGACTTAGATGACTAAGGTGGAGAGAATCAGGCTAGGACAGAAGAGTGGGTCAAAGTGCCTATGCTGATCAGCAGTAGGTGTGGTCCCATGGATGGATGTTGTAGCCCAGGAGAGATAGGGAGACCCAATCTCAAAAAAAAAAAAAAGAGTATTTATAGGCTTATGTAAATACTACGCTTATATTCTCTTGTTTGGTTCCCCTCATATCCACGACAGTTGGCTAACATTGGGACAGAATATGAGACCATGGAAGAGAGCACATGGACTATGTGGGACCCCTCAGCTTTAGGGGCCTTCTCCTTCAGAAGAGGAGAAAGGGGCACTGGAAAGGCAAACTGTCTTGACAAAGACACAGAGACGACGGATCTGAAGGCAAGGGGATGAAGCGAAAAGAATGTTGAACTTTGAGGAGACCTGAAGTTCTGGCTATGATCCTTACTATGTGACCCTGGACAAGTCACTTACCTTCCAAGTCCCTAATTCATTCTCTATAAGCTGAGAGAGGGTTGGGCTCCGAGATCACCAAAGCCTCTTCCAGTTCCGCTGGTAATATGGAAGTGGAAACTCACCTGGGTCTCATCAAACAGGATCTCCTAATCTTTCTCCTTAACTCAATTTTCTCCTCAGTAAAGCCAGTCTTAATGACATACTTCTGGAATGAGGCTTACAAAGGCCATTGTCCTCCTCAGGTCCTGCCTGGCACCCCAGAAGAGCAGGGTCAGTGTCTGGGAGGTCAGATCAGAACTGGTACTTCTCCACTGTATCCTGGGATTGCTTTTAGGGAAGGCCTGAAATTGGAAGGCCTGAGGCTGTAATCCAAACTTTGAAAGCTCCTCTGCTTCTGGGTGGCCTGGGAGTTCTCTCAGGCTCAGAATCCTCCCACTGCCTTGAGCCTGAGCTCTTCTGGCCAAGGTAGCATAGTTAATGAGGACATCAGGCCTCGCCATTGCTCCCCAGGCCCCCACTTGCCAGTGTCCAGGCTGGCAGGCTTGGCTCCCCATCAGGATGTACTAAATTCTATTAGCTGGAGAGTGGTAATATTTCCATACCCGCCCTCTAATCACCTTCCTACTGCAAGTGGATTAATTAAAATGCACATGCAAATATGCCAGTTAAAAAAGCACTGTCCCACTTCACATGCAAATGCAATCAATAGATACTGAGATAATTAGCATAATGGAAAAAAAAAGAAATTCTTTGTAGTGAAGCTTTTGGGGTAAAAACTTGAATACTTGAAGAGTATGTAATCAAATCTACCTGAGTGTAGATTTGAACCCCCCTCCAGCTTCCTACCCCTCCTCACTTTCCCCAACTTCCAGCAACTTATTTACCCTCCTCAAATAATACTACGAGTACTAGCATAAGTCCCACCTGCTCCAGGAAGGCCATCCTGTCTGCTATCACCCCATGAGGGTTTGTTCCTTTATTGCCTCCTCTCGGCACCCCTGCACTCACTTATGTGCCCTCTCACTCTGCTATTGTTTATCTTAGGGGCAGAAAGCCACATCTTTTTCTTCTTGCTCCATCAAAGGGCTTATTACAGCACTCAGAGCCACTTAACAAGGGTTTATTAACTCACTGACTATCCTTTAGGCGCTCTCCTGTTAGTTAAAAGGATAGCCGGAGGACCTGGGCAGGCTGGGAGCTTAAGGAGTTGTGGTGCCTGCCCCTCTGCCACAGGACATTGGCACAAGGCTGGTTCCAGGCCATTGCACAGGGGGAATTCAATTCTGAATTCCCAATGCTTTCTCCAGCTTGCCTGAATTTATTTGAAATAAGGTGGGATTTGAGGGGTGCAGATCATATCTGCACACTGTCCCAAATTTAAAGGGAACCTATCTCCTATAGGACTTTGAGGTCAGCTTAAGGAAATATCACTAATCCCTTTAAATTTCATAATGGGGACCAAGCATACCCCACTTCTACCTCTACCACTAAAGGCAAGAGACTCTCAATCCTTTCACCCTTCAGCTTAGAATATTATAGATTCTGAGCTAGAAAAGATTTGGGCATTATCCACTCCAACTTCCTAAGTAAGCACTTAATATATGCTTGTAGAATTAAATTTGTTAAATTAAATTTTACGCACGAAGAAACTGGGGACTGAAAAGTTTAAGTGACTTCTCCAAGATCACATGGATAAGTATTAAGTGGCAAGTAGAAAAGCCTGAATTTAAATCCAGGGCATAGAAACACAGAAGCATGGCTCCTCTGACTCCAAATTCATTGTTCTTCCTATACTATTTTCCTAGAAGGATATGTTAAGTATTTCAACAGGCATGGTCCTCTATGATTCCGCTTTACAATCGTAGAGTCATAGAGCATGTACCCACATATATGAGGACAGGCAATTTGAAGCTACAATGAAATTGTGAGGGGCATATATCTCTGAAATTTGGAGATGTTTTGAGGTGATGGGAAAAGCTGTTTTGCCTTACTCTTGATACAAGCGGTACAGTGGGCAGGATGAAGGATGAAAGATTTGAAATCGATTAGTCTGGTTTCAAATCCTCACTCTGCTGCTAAATAAAATACAGATTCCTCTATTTGTCATTTAAAACCCTACTGGGTCTGGTTCTAGCCTGCCTCTCTGAGTTTGTTACATGATGCCCCCTTTCTCACACTCTAAGTTCTAGCCAAATCTGTCTATTGCTGTTCCTCAGAAAGGAGAGTCTCTCTCTTCCATCTCCATGCTTTTTGCATAGGATTTCTCCAAGTGCCTGGAATGCTCTCCTTCTTATCTCCACCTCTTGGAACCCCTGGCTACCTTCAAGGCTCAGCTCAAGTGCTACCTTCCTTATCCTGACAGTGTTGGCCTCACAACTATTTTATATTTATTTTGTATAATTTACTTATATGTGCATTTGATTCCCCCCCACCCAGGAGGTAAGCTCTTTGAGGGCAGGAACTGTTTCTCTTTTTTTTTCTTTTTTTTCCTTCCTCTCTCTCTCTCTCTCTCTCTCTCTCTCTCTCTCTCTCTCTCTCTCTCTCTGTCTCTCTCTTTTTTTCCTTCTCCCTCAATCTTTCTTTGCCTTTGTATCTTCAGCATCTAGTACAATGCCTAGCACATACAGACACTAAATAAATTCTTCCAGAATGAGTGAATAACCTCTTTGACCTTGGGCAAATCATTTAACCCTTCTAATATGTCAATTTTATCATCTGAAAACAAGAGGGATGAACTAGACGGTCTCTAAGGTCCTACCCACTCTAAATTTATGATTCCATAATGTTGCCTTTTCTCCGTCTGGATGGGAGAGGGTGAGTGCAGTGGTCTAGTTAGTTAGTGAGAAGAGGGGGAAGGGCATGGTAGATAGGGAAAGTGAGGGAAGCTGATAGTACTAACTGGGTTGAGATCTAGATTCAACCTTCCAAGAGTGATAACTCTAAGTGGTGTCATTGCTGGAAAGCTCCTAGGCACATTACAATGTACCAACTTTTAATCTAAGGTGCTAGGAATTGAGTGGATACAACCCACCAAAAGAAAATTCTTACTTAATAGTCAACAGAAGAAAAGAAGTCTGGTCTTTCTAAAAGAATATCTACTATACTGCATATTATAGGGACTAAGCCCTTGGGTCTGGAAGAACTAATTAAGTTAGATATATTTAGTAGATTTCTTAGGACAGCTAGGTGGCACAGTGGATACAGTGCTAGGCTCGGAGTCAAAAAGATTCATCTTCCTGGGTTCAAATCTGGCCTCAGACACTCACTATCTACGTGACCTTGGTCAAGTCACTTAACCTTGCTTGCCTCAGTTTCCTCATCTGTAAAATGAGCTTTAGAGGGAAATGGCAAACCACTCCAATATCTTTGCCAAGAAAACTCCAAATGGGGTCAAGAGGAATCAGACATGACTGAACAATAGTTTTCTCATATTCTTTTCAGATCACACACTTTATATGTATGTAGATTATATTTTCCCACATGAAATTTTTGGTTTTTTGGTCTGGGTATGTGCTTTCACTATTGCAGGGAACTTCCTATATGGACATTCTATCAATGCAGATCAGCATCTTATGTATAACTTGGAGAATTGCTTGGGCCATTGAGGTGTTAAATCAACTGTTCATGGTCGTACAGCTGGTATGTGTCAGAGGCAGATCTTGAATTCAGATTATGAGAGAAGAATAATAAGATCACAGATTTAGAGATGGAAGGGATCTTGGAGGTCATACAGTCCAATCCTCTCATTTTACAGATGGGGAAACTGAAGTCCACAGAAGTTAGGTCTGAGGTCACAGGTACTAAGTTGCAGACTCAGGATTTGAACCTAGGTCTTCTGACTCCACTTTTTATCATGCTCCCTTTTCTTTCCCCTCTCCCCCTACTGGGTCAGGAGGAGGAGTGGGTATGTTTCTTGTTTCTCATTGATATTTCCAGACTCTGCATTTATTCAGGAACTTCTCCTTTGAGGTTCATTCTATCCGGATATATTATCCTGGTGTCTCATCCCTCCTAAACTTAGTCTTAGTCCTCACCCCAAAGTCTAATTATTTTAATCCCTCCTGCTTCCCCAGACTACCAACATCAATCTACACTAGTCTCTGTTACCTTCCTTTAATATCTTGACACTGTAAATTAACCAGTTAAATTGTACTCTGGACCTTACCTTTGAATCACTTTTTTGTTTGCTTTGTTTTTGTAGCTGATTCCTTTCCAAATCTCAACTTTGGATTATTTCCACCATCTGCTTTCTCAAGTACCACTGAATGGTGATGGAGGAAATTATGCAACTACACTATCTGGGTTCACTAAAATTTCGTAATTCAGTCTGAATTAGGTCTTCACTGCTACATGCCAAATCTTGTACTCTTCCCTAATTGACTATCACACTCCCCACAGTGGCTGTTTCAAACTTCTCCTCTCATCATCTGCATCACTTTCCCCCTTTCCTTTTGAGCAGAAATCTTTTCCTCATACTCCTAAAACTATAGTTTAAATTTCTTCTCTTGCAAGGACTTTGAATACGCTACTAGATATTTAAGAGAGAGGGAGTGGAATCCTGGGGAAATGCAGGTTAACTGTCAGCTGGGAAGAGTTAATTGTCATGTCTGAGAGACTGTATCAGGCACAGAAGAAAGGACTAAGAGACCTTTTTTCCAGAGAGAATGTTAACTGTCAGTCTTTGAGAAGGCATGAAGAGATGTTGAGAGCATTGCATTTAACTCATCCTGTGGAGAACATATGCCATAGATAAGATATCTTGAAGAGGATTCTTAAGAGACTTTGCTATCCTGAGAGAAATGGAAGGTGGGACAGGCATTTCATTGTCTGTGGGATGGTTAGAAGTAACTCTGTCTGTGCTCTTTTTCATAGCTAACAAATTGTTGAAATAGTTCAATGTGAATTGATTGCTACACTATTAAATCATCTAACAAGTAGCACTGATGTTTGCATAAGCCTATGAGGTGGGGTGTGCGTGTGATGCCAATCAATGATTACAGGTCTTTCCCCCACCCATTCAATAGGCCTCAGGTAGGTCTAGTTAAGGGAGGCTTGATTAGAGGCAGGCTTATACCCTTTACTTACTAAGTGCTAAGCCCCAGGCCTACACCCTTTTTCTGACTGGGCATGAAGCTCTTGAGCCCTAGGAAGAGTACATATACCAAGAAGGTAGCCATTAAAGACAGAATTCAGCCCAAGGAGAAGAGGTAAGGACTCTGAGACAACCAGAGTTGTAGAGAGAGTGCAAAGCAGAGAGTGGAGACCAGAGAGCATCAGATACCAAAGAAATGAGGGGGGAGAGAATGCAGGCAAGCAGACAGTTGGGATTAGTGAGTGTTTATGGGAAGGCCCCAGGGGGAGTGGGGAAGGTTACAGGATGTCTTGGTTCTTTGCTGTAATACTGTGTTATAATTTCCTTGTTGTTACATTGAGGTGGGCTTACTGGCTTTGGGATACAACTGTTGCTATGTCAGGTTGGAGTTGTTGATCTTGGGGTTTGATGCTCTGGTGTCTAAATAAATGTTATACTTCCTCTGCCTTCCACCTAAGAGAATCTCTTATACTTTGTGGTTCTGAGCTATAGGGGCATATTCATGGTCATCTTCAAGGTCATGAATCTTGCCTTACTGATGGGACGGGGAGGAGACAGAAAGAAAGACAGAGAGGGAGAAAGCCAGACAGAGAGATATGAAGAAGAAAGAGTAGTGAGGAGGAAGAGAGAAAGCTTATTGAAAAGAGGTTTCCGTATTTATAAATTGATGGAGGGTGCATAGCTAACTAATTAATGAGAAAGATTGTAAATTTCTATTAATTTACGAGATAGAAGAACATATTTCTTGATTGCCTTAGAACCTTGGGTTGGAATTAATAAGGAAACGAGACAGTGTCAGATAGAGAGGGGTGAGGGATGCTGCAATTGTCTACTAGCACACAGTCAGTGTGATTGAATAGGCTATGTGTGGGAGTGCCATGCCTAAACTTGTTACACTTCACTGAAAACACTGAGGTCATTCCTTAATGAGTATTCTCTTTTCCCCAATTCTATGCCACAGTTCCCCTCGACACAGTCCCTCTTTGTTGCCTCCTTTGCTTTAGACTCCGAGGAAGACAAAGCTCTTCTATATCTTGTCAAGTTTAGTTAACTCTACTTGTGCCCCATCTTATATTCTCCAGTCCCTTCTGGGAGCTCAAGCATTTGATCATTTTCTTTCCATTCTCTCCTTGTTCATGACCTTCTTCTCTGCTGCTTACCAGCATGTCCTTATCTCCCTCATCTTTAAAAAAAACAAACCCTTCATTTTGCCATGTATCTAGTCAAGCTTAAAGCCATAATCAATAGAAGTTCAAAGTCTGACTTGACTTTAGTCTCTAGTCCTCTATTCCCCTGATCCTCTGACACCATACAGATGCTTCTCATAATAGCCAGCATCCAGGTGTCTTTATTCCCTATTACCACACTTCATCCATTTTTTATACTTTAAACAATGATAATTTATTTACAAGGAAAAGAGTATTCACAAATTGAATGGAAGGTCTAAGAAAATTGGAGAACAAATTATTTACCTAATTTATTTGTAAATAATGTTTATGTTTCATGAATATACCCTAATTTAACAAATTTATTCAGATTCTTTTACCTGGCCTAGTCTGTGGCCTCAGGGCAATAAAGATCACCTAAGTGGTACTCTAGAACTATCTTCATATGTATGTATGTATAAATATATATATATATACATATACATAATATACATATATATGCATTTTAAAATATTTTATATTATATATTTTATATACAGACAAGAGTATATTTTATATACATATGTGTATATATACGTATATAAAATTCACCACTCAGAGAATCAGTAGCACAAACACACACACGTACAACACCCCCCCCCCAACATGATTGTGAGCTCCTGGAAGGCAGGGACAGCTTTTCCTTTTCTTTCTATTTCCAGAACTTAGCACAGTGCTTGGCACATAGTAAGCACTTACTTAATGCTTTTTGACTTGACTTGACATGTATAGATACCACCTACCAGTGATTATACATATAGAGGTCAAAAGACACCTCATTTCTTCTCAAAAGGTATGTTTAAGAGAGCAACATTTCATGGAGTCAAGGCAGGTAACACTTGAGCCCAGGCTTCTGAAGAAAGGAGGGAGCCAAGGAGACTGAATTAGGTAGTGCCGGCCCGGATGATTCAAAGTGGGGGGCCTTAGCATAGAAGGGAGGCTATAAGAAGTGTTAACTGGCTAGGAAGAGGACCTAGAAGTTTAGCATTTGGGTTGGACCATGACTTAAACTGCAAGAATTATGAGCTCTTGGCCGGGAATGAAGTGCATCTGTCAAAGCCTGGGAAGAAGCTGTTTGCCTGGAGTCTTGCAGATCAGATCAAGAGGGCTTTAAACTGAAGTTGGCTGAGGGAGGGAGAAAGTTTGCCTTATTCGCTTGCTAATTCAGATTCCAGAGAGACCAGCCAGTGGGTATCACATTATGTCAAAGTCTGTCGCTGGAACTAAAAGGGCTTCACAGAAGAATTAGCTGAATCAGTCAATGCTGAAAACAAAATACTCTTTTATTTGGCTTAAGTGAAAGTCAAAAAGGAAGAACACATGTCATCTTCTGCAACACCCAAGGGAACAAGAGGCAGGGACAACAAGTGGGAGTACTACAGTAGGTCCCACATTCCCACATTGGGGTAGTATTGACCCCCCCCAAGTAGGGTAGTGCAACTTTCTCACATTGGAGCTGAATTTAACACCTCCAAAGTGAGACTAGAGTCTAGGGCATTATGGTCTTCAGGTTATAACAATAGGAAGGAGTCCAGGATGGGCTAAGATTATTGGTTCTATGTAAAACTTTAAAATAAGGGTTTCTCGCTTAGTTTATGAGAGTGGGAGGAGATCTGAACTAGAATAGTCCTACTACAAAATTTTACTGAACCTACATAGTATAGTTGTGCCACATGGGCTGTGCACTAGTAGACAATTGCAGCATCCCTCACCTCTCTCTATCTGACACTGTCTCATTTCCTTATTAATTCTAACCCAGGGTTCTAAGGCAATCAAGGAATATGTTCTCCTATTTCATAAATTAATAGAAATGTACAATCTTTGTCATTAATTAATCAGTTAGCGCTACACCCTCCACCATATATATGGAGGGAAGGTATCATGGATCTGACAGAATTGCAACCTTCAAGTCAGAGGTAGGGAGGCATCAGACACTAGACAACTAGAAGCTTCTTCCCTGGACACTTCCAGGCATAAAAGATCCAGATATGGTGAGGGTGGGGAGGTTCCAGAAAAAAGGAGAGGGGATGAATAAGGTGGTACCTAGCAGAAGTTAAGGACATGACTAGGTAATAAATAACCTATTGGACAGAGAAACACTAATAGAGGGGAAAAATACAAGAGTATTTCTTAGCCTATAACATATAGAAAGAAAAATTGCAAGGGGCCACCCAGTTATTCCTAAGAGACAATATCTAGGGAGGCAGTCACACTATTCATGGCCTCAGATGGATATCCACTAAAACAAATCTCTTCCATTCTGTTACAACCAGTTACAGAAAAGTAGATTATGGCCCTGGATTCACCATCCCAAGATTAAATGGCTCAGATTGAGGGATTTACTTCCTGCCCATGTCATCGTTGTTCTGTGCTATTATTTATCTTCTCCCTATTGGGGAAGTGGTCCTGTGTTGGTGAGTGTACCTCCATGCAGGAAGCTGTGCAGCACAAGGTCTGTGAGGGTACAGAAATAAGTGTGGGGATGTGTGATCCAGGCATGGACTGTGGTGAGGTGGTCAGAGTCACCTATTCATCTTATAGACATGGAATGAGCCGTGTCTGTCATATGGATTACACTATGCCTTTTTGTTCTTGAATAATATAGAATGGCAAATGTATTTGCAAGGCAGCTGCCTGTGACCTTATATGGAGGTTGATTACTCCACTCCAGTATCTTTGCTAACGAAAACCCCAAGCACCGTATGGTCAACAAGGTTCACAGAGAGTCAAACAGGACTGGACAACAACAAATATATATATGCACTTGTTTATGCATATATGTGTTCATGTGCTTGTGTGTGCATATATATACATACATACATACACACACATATATGTATATATATATATATATATATATATACACATACGGAGAGAGAAGAGATCCACGCTTAAAGCAGCATAATTTTGAGGGCATTGAGGAATTGATATAATTATCTATAGGGGAAGGTAGCAAAGATATGGAAAATCTTATTAATAACTGAAAAGGGTGACAGAGACATCAATAACTACTGACTTCTATACCTACTCTCCCACCTATACAACATCTTTATAAGTCCTTTTTTGCAACAGTTGAGGGCATTCTCAAGGGGAGCATTAGTAGGAAACAAACAGGCTTTCACAAGTGATATTCGATAGTCATCCATATCTCTACTTGTTTCACTATTGACTGAAAGGTGTAAAATCCTATTGTGCTTATTATTTATTGATCATGAAAAAGGTTTTGATTTGGTAGAACAAAATGTAGCCTTCCAAGGTCTTTTTCAAAGTGTCTCATTCAGAACTCAAAATCACTCAAGATTTCCTGAGAAATATAAAAGCAATTTTGTTCAATGACTTCCTCGAAACAGAGAGGCATGAAATAGGGAAATGTATGCTTGCCAGAGGCATTCATTACTGTGATGGTGGAGATCCTGCATAGAGTCCAAGTTTAAGGGAGATTTTCTATGGATGATGAAGTCATAAAGATGCGTATTTGTGAATGACACTAAGCTAATTGCATGAAGCCCTGGAAGACTCTAGAGGCTTCTGGAAGAGATCTACAGTCCTTTAAAGGAGTTTGGCCTGACCACACATGCAGAAAAGAACAAATGAATGAAGGATGTCTATTGTTCAGATTAAAACATGCATTTGAGTTTATCTGGGTCAGACAATCACCAGGGCCAGTATTGAGTAGGGGGAAGAGAGCAGGCTAGATTGTCTTTGGGAGATGGTAATGTTCTGGAAAACAAAGCCACATCATTTTAATGTGAGCTATCTATCAATGTTGCTTCATGGAAAGGAGGCAGAGAATACAATGGCCCCCAAAGAATTACAAATGGGTACCACACAATGGAGGGGAACATGATGGGAGTGAACAAGCTCAACATATAACCAATGAAGAAATTCTAAGAAGAACAGGAGTAAAACATGTCATCAAGGCATTGTATGACAGGAAGAGAAGGTGGGTCTATAGAGACTGAAAGCCAGGAAAGCCAGGGAGACAGCTAGAGGGCTTCACTGTCACTCTCTCAATGTCAGAAGAAAGCAAGGAAGGCCATCAGTTTGTTGTACAGATTGCTGTGGTGAATCTACAGGAGGACATGAATAAGAGTCACACAGAATGTACAGGAGTGGCTGGGCTGTGATATTCATCTTTGGGGAGAAAAATTCACAGACCTTTTTGAGTATTTGAATATGATCCTTCTAATAAAGACATCCTTTACATCAGGGTGTATGGGGTGTTCAGAGAGGACTAGCATTTCTCATGTGAGGGCTGTCAAGTCCTCTTCAGGACTGCTCATCCCCTTTTGGTGTCCACCCTTCGCCCAATTCTTATTTGTGGCTCCAAGAAGCTGTACCATGGACAGTGGTCACATCCTTGGTAAAACCACTGATAGGCCTCAAACATGTTTGTTAGTTAGGAGGAAAAGTCTATCCCAAGCATGTGTAGACTTTCCTAAGTAGTCTGGGAGGATGAGAACAATTTGTTCCAGTGGCCATGATGGCCTGAAGCAGGAGCTGTGGAGTGCTTTAAGCTTGGCCAGACATCAAAGATGCCAAGGTTATCTATTTCATCCAGCCTTTGAAAGATGTACCTTAATTTTGGACAATAACCCATTATTCTTGCAGCTTAAGTCGTGGTCTAGAAACCCAAATGCTAATCTCCAATACCATCTTCTTAGCCAGTGATTACTTCCCATATCCTCTTTTTAGAAGTTCCTACTTTTAATCATCAGCCATGCTGGCATCTATCTCAGATTTATTGGTCTCCCTATTCTTCAGAAGCCTGGGGTTCAAATGTTCCTTCCCATTAACTCCATGAAATGTTGCTCTCCTAATATAAGCTGTTATAAAGAGATGGAGTATTCTTAGGGGTGTAATCAATGGTTGGTTACATATCTATGAAGATCTTACTGATTATCTGAGAGGCGAATTTTTGAACCTGCCAGTGAATTAAAAGAGGAGGGAGGACAGATAGATTGGAAGAAAAAGTTAGGCAAAATGTGATATGGACCCTAGACTTTAGGAGAATAGATTCAGAATTCAGAGAAAGGACAGATAAGATCATTTAAGATATGGTTCTACATGGGAAGCTTGCTCAAGATGGAAAGGTTATCAATAAAAAATTCTAATGATACAAATACAAATAATTCCAGTGAGAAAGAAAGCGCATGAACAAAACTGATGTGGCTACTAGGCCAAGAAGGTTTTCATTCTAGGTCAGGGAAAGAGAGAGTGAAGAAGGCATGTAGGGGCAGCACTGGAGTCCTAGGAAGGTAATGGCTAATGCCATGAAGTCACAGGCCATTTTAGGTCAAAGAGCTTAGGGAAATTCTCTAGACTAGGGTATATATTCAAAGCAAGACAACAATCTAGTTATGAACTGGAGAGATAATTTGTACTCTGATTTTCTTAGTTTTTTTCAATTCTCAGATTTTCTTAATTTGTAAACTTACTCTCTTCCTTGTAAATAAATGCCTTTATTTGAAATGGAAAATGCTGGGATCTAGCAATAGGGAAGAAGGGGTGTATACTGGCTGGCATGAGAAGTACCTGTAAGGTACTGAGAGGTTTGGGGGTACAGGACTAGAGATCAAGGTCCAGTGAAACATTGAACTTCAAACTGGTCAGGGCTTTTAAGCCAGTAGAATGAGACCAGCCTGGTATGGGGCACTCTATCCCTCACCCTTGCTCCTATGATCTGTCCCTCAGAAGCTGTGAATCAACATCAGGGAAGTATAGAGTCAAGCATCTTGAGTTATTCTTGAGAATTCGAAGAGGCTTGTGGAACTGTGGTTACACTCCCAAGATAGCTGGAGTTCTCTGCCTTCTCAATTAGTCAGTAAGCATTTTTTAAAGTTCCAATTGCGTGCCAAGTTCTTTCCAACTCTTTTGCTTCTATTTTCTATGATGATTTTCAGGATGGGAAGGAGAGAACTGAAAGGTAATAGAAACCCACGACTAATGGAGGGATGGGAAAGGAACACTGAGTGGCTCTCAATGGTCATTTGGCCTGGATGAAGAACATTCCAAGTTACTAAAAGAACTGACAAGCTGATGATTGCTGATCCTTGGGCAGTGATCTCTGGAAAATTGTGGAAAATGCCACTCATCATGATTTTTTTTTAAAAGGGGAAGATGGGAAACTCCATGAACTTTAAGCCAACAAGTTTGAGGTTGATTCTTGCCAAAATTTGAGAATAGATTATTAAAAGGACAGCTTATGAACACTTGGGAAGGGAAATAGCGGTCACTTTATGTGAATAAGAATTCCTTAAAAAGGAAGCCTTTTTCACTTGTGTGCATTTGCACACCTCCTCCCCTATGCCTGGAAAAGACTGTTTCCACAGTACCAGGGGTGGGGAACTTGTGGCCTCGAGACCACATGTGGCCCTCTAGGTCCTCAAAGGTAGCCCTTCGACTGAATCCAAACTTCAGAGTGTTCCCCGCCCTTGGTTTAGAACAATGACCCTCCTGAATAGTCACTTGTTGGGAATGTTGTCGAAGGGACTTTAGCTGGAGGTTGCTCCAGCTCCTGTATATGCTGTCATACGCCCTTGCCCTGTTAGAATGCAAACTCCTCACGAGTAGGGATTATTGCATTTATCGTAGTTGCTTCCTTAACAACTAGCACAATGCTTGTCACATTTTTGATGCTTAAAAGCTGCTTTTTGACTGATTGAATCGTTGGTTGATTGATTCCCACTCCAAGATTCATGATTTTATTATTCTGCCTAGCCAGGTTTAGCCCCAGCTCAGCTCATACCAGCACTGGCCCAGAAATGGCCTGATCCATATCTCAGATCTCTCTTCCAGATTTTCCTTTCCCACAGTCCTCTGGGGTCAGCGGCAGATTTCTGCTACAGGATGTTCCAGGCCAGTAGGGGAGCTGGAGAAACATCCTCTTCTTTATTTTCTCTCACTAGGGCCTCAGAGGGAAACCCTAATCCTTCTTCCCACAGCTGCCCTGGATTGACACAGAGCTCATTCACACTTATTGCTATTTGGGATGCTGCCCTAGGAGTTAGTTGCTTCTTTTGCCAAAAAAGAGTGAGGTGCCTAAAGAAGCAAGTGAGGATAATTTCAGTAAAAGTACACTAAAGAGGAAGAGAGGGGTAAAACCAGTCTAATTTACTGTCAAGTCTGAATTATATGCAGCCCTGGGAAAATGCTTCTTGCATGTGGATCCACTGGAAAAATGACCCCAAGTTTGAGATACTCTGTGGGTCAGAACTCACTTAAAATATGGCTCATAAGCCCTCATAGATGTGTTTAATTTTTACTAACTGGTCAGAAGATACATTTGTTCAAACAAAAGACATTTAAATAGTATAGCAAATAAAGTGACAGGAGATTTCTCCTGTGGGCATCTGGGGGCAGAGTTTCCTATAGACTAGCCCACCAATAATGGCGGATGGCAAACACCCACAGAACATGTATATGAGGGAAAGCTCATGGATGATGTACAAAAAAGAAATACATATGACCAAGACACATATACATGGTCAGGGTAACTCAAACCTATAATACTTCAGGAATACTGCTATTCAGAAAGGCAACAAAATACAGTGTAAAGGATGCTGAATTTGGAGTCATAAGATCTGAGTTCAATTCTGGCTCTGCTACATATTGTAGGTGTGATTTTGAGCAAGTCCCTTCAGGTATTTGGGCCAGAGTCCTACATCTGGACAAGGCTGGACTAAATAACCTCTAAGATCTCATTCAGCTTGAAATCCATTCTCTTATGATGTCACTACACTGCTTTCTCTCCTCTCTAATATGATGTGTGGTAACCTGTTACCAGTTTCTGGGTTTCAACTCTTTAGGGGTCCAAGGGTATAGTGACAAGGACGATTCTCTCTGATAAGGACAAGCTGATGGCTCTTTAATCCTAGACAAGCTATTAGCCATCAAACTGAGCTAAGGAACCATAGAAAAAAAGTCAGGCAGAGTGTCTCAAGGCTAAAGTTAATTTTTTTTTTCTTTTAACTTCTTATGTCTGGGACTGAATCTCAGTCCATTGTACTGGATAACTATCTGACTTAGAGTTAGGAATTCCTTGTAACTCCTGTTCACCATGGCAGGGGAGTTGTCAGGTTCAAATGAAATAATGGATTAAAGCACTTTACAAACACTAAACAAACATTAAAATGCTGTAGGAATGGTGGTGATTATTATTATTAACCCACAGTCAACAGGTCTCCAGCCTGGTGATGACTTCACTCCTTGCTGAGCTCAAGCAAGACTTACAGAGCAGCTCAGAAGCATGCTAGTAAATGTCACCAGCACTGGTGCGGAAGAGGGAGCATAGACCACACACACACACACACACACACACACACACACACACACACACACACACGCATGCACACACCTGCAGCTTTAAGAGTAATCTGCATTATTAACACTTTCTTCAGTTTATAAAACTATATAAAACAACAAATCAAACTAATTGTAAACACATTGACAATTTAACAAAGGACTTTCACAAGCCAGTTATAATTGGCTCTAATGTAAACCCTGCCTCAAGGGCACTCCCACAATCCATTTTGGTAGGGGGCCCCTCTGCTAAATAAACCTCTAAAGAGCTTTGTGGAATTTGGGTTCCAAGGCCATTTCACATTCAAGTCCTACTTTGGATTTTCATTCAAATGAATCCAAGCAAGATTAAGGCAAAGGAAAGATAGGAAGGTCATAAAACTCTGACCTCCTGGCCCATATCCCTATCATTGTACATACATATACACATACACATAGACATACACATGCACATGCACATACACATGCACATACACATGCACATGAACATGCACATGCACACACATACACACATGCACACACATATACACACATGCTCACACATACACACATATACACGCATGCACACACATCTACACACATATGCATGTACATCTACACACATGTATATAAATATATATACATATTCACACACGTGTATATTTGTATAGCTATAAAACAAAGAAGCAAAAGAAAAAAGAAGCCTGGCTTAAACCTCATTGCATGTCTATATGTTAAAAAGTAATTTACCTGGATCTGGAAGAAACTTTAAAGGTCATTGAGTCCAAACTCTTATTTTAAAGAGGAGGAAAAGACCCAGAGTGGCGACGTGATTTGCCCAGGGTCACAGAGTTAGTAAACAGAAGGGAGGGAATTCACGCATTGGTATTTTCACTACAAACCCAGTGCCCTTTCAATGTCTCATAATGCAGTTTTGTTCTTCTCAGGACACACAGTAAATTGTAACTAGACTAACAAAGTACTACTAAGAAATCTGATCATGAATGGCATGCTTATAATTCACCTATCTAGCAGCTGGCATGTAAGTGGGCACTTCCAGAATACTCCAAACTCCATCTTCTCTTGACAATGTGAGCATGGCTCGTTCATTCCCAGGAATTTATGGAGTGATTTCTAGTGTATGGTCCTTCACTTGGCTTTTGTGGGATGAAGTGATTGTTGCCCTGGTGGAGGTTACCGTTGAGTACAAGAGATACACACACATAACTCTACATGGAAATTCACCAACAGAGGCCCAAAGTCATGGGTCTTTGGAAGAAGCAAGGATCAGAGAAGACTGCACAAGGAGGTGGCATTCGAGCTAGGCTGTGAAGGATGGATGAACAGAATTAGAGCTGCGGGTCTGGGAGGATAGGTAGAGGTGGAGGCAGAGGGTCCTGCAGGAATTGCAATTCATCTCAGTTCTTCAACTGACTCACTTTGTGACCTTGTGCAAATACTTTAATCTGTCTAAATCTCGGCTTCTTTGTCTGTAAAATGGGAGGGGTGTGCTCAGGGTGTGTTGGAGCCAGTTCCAATCAGAATTTGTTAACTTTTTCAGTGTAGACATTTATGCCTTCAGGGCTTGAATGGATGTTTTGTAGATTGTGCACCCTTAAGAAAGTGATGGAAAAAACGTTAATGATTCAGATGAAATTTTAAAAGCGTGTCATGGGTACACTTTTCTCCCCCAGGAGAGCTAGCTATAAAGCATTTGCTAGCCCACCACTAGGTTTACTAGGGCAGCTTGGTGTCACAGTGGATGGAGCACCAGGCCTGGAGTCAGGAAGAAGCATTTTCCTGAGTTCAAATCTGGCCTCAGACACTTACTAGCTGTGTGACCCTTTTTCTCATTGTTGTTTGTCCTTTGTTCTCAAAGAAGACCAATGATATCAGTAGTGTGAAATCTTGACTTACAAGTGAATTGGTCAAAGTCATCAGCCTATCTCTCTCCTCCAGAGTCATTGGAGTGCAGTGGCAAAACGTAAGTCAAGGTGACTGGCAATGGCCCCAGAGGCCAGCCACGTTAAGTGAGTGAATCATTTAACCCTGTTTGCCTCAGTTTCCTCATCTGTAAAATGAGCTAGAGAAGGAAATGGCAAACCACTCCAGTATCTCTGCCAAGAAAACCCGCACGAAGAAGTGGACACGACTGAAAATGACTGAATAGCAACAAAATTGGTGTACCAACATAGAGGACCTCTGAGGCCCCTTTCCAGCTCCAAATCTTGAGATCCCATGACCTACGTGTTTTAAAACAACCTTACTGTTTTATCCCATTGATTTACCACACTGTTAAAAATGCTTCGTTGTAATGATGTGAACCATTTGCTATTAATGCGTAGGTTTCCTTCCCTTCATTGAATATGATGTGCTGACCCTTGTAATTAGAGCCTACTCTGGTGCTAGGCACAGAACCATAGAACCAGAGATTTAGAGTGGCCAGGTATCATAGAGACCAGCCAGTCCAACTCTGATCCGGATCACGAATCCCGTTCTTAGCAGCATCTGAAGCTATTCTTCCTCTGCAAGGTCTCTGGGAATGGAATACTAAAGACGCCTGACTCCCATCCAAAGGTGTTTAATAATCAGCGTTTGCTGAAATGAGGTGAAAATTCGTCAACCGAGTCAAAGATAACCTTCTGCTCAGCTTGCTGCCAGAATCGCCCCGAACTGTAAATTAACAGAGACCTAGTAAACAGATTTTTCAGTAGTTTGTCGTGATCCACAGCACAACTCACAGTCTGCCAAGGGTGTATAGAGTCTGTAAGATGGAGAATTTGTATTTCTGAGTTTTTGTCACTGGGCAGATTGCAGACTCTCAGGGGAGGTTCTCATCCTGTAGGGCCTCGTCTATTTAGGGCTTTATCTGTAAGGCGTTTAGAAGCTGTTAGAAGCAGAAGTAGATGTTCCTGAGAGTGTGAAGGAGGGAAGGGAAGGCAGGGGGAGTCAGAGGAGCTGTGTTCAAATTCTGCCAGTAAGTGCTTACTACCTATGTGACCTTGGGCAAATCACTTAACCTCTAGGCCTCAGTTAAATTAAATATGGCTTTTGGATTACATAGCCTCTGAGGCCTCTTCTTGCTCTGTCAGTTAATTAATCAGTCAACCAGTGCTGAAGCGCCTATTATGTGTCAACACTGCACTAGGCTCTGAGGATCAAAATACAATAAATGGAACAATCCAGACTTCCAAGGAACTTACACTCAGAAGAAGACATAACCAGGATATGTGTGTGTATGTGTGTGTACATGTATGTCTATGAATACAGAGGCAGCTGGAGCTCAGAGCACTGGGCTTGGAGTGAGGAAACCTGAGTTCAAATCTGACCTCAGACACTTACTACTTGTGTTGACCCTAGGCAAGTCACTTAACTATTGTCTGCCTCAGTTTTCCCAGCTGTAAAGTGGGGAGAACAATAGCACCTACTTTTCAAGATTGTTGTGAGGGTCAAATGAGATTGTAGTTGTAAAAGTGCCAAGCACAGCGACTGGCATATTTCTGTTGTTGTTCAGATGTTTCAGTCACGTCCGACTGTTTGGGGCCCCACTTGGGGTTTTCTTGGCAGAGATACTGGAGTGGTTTGCCATTTCCTTCTCCAACTCATTTGACAGTTGAAGAAACAGAGGCAAACAGGGTTAAGTGACTCGCCCAGGGTCACACAGCTAGGAAGTATCTAAGGCTGAATTCAAACTTAAGTCCTCCTGACTAGACCTGGTACTATCTCTCTCCACTGTGCCACTTGGCAGCCAGACTGGAACATGGTGGTTGCTAAAATGTTTATTTCCTTTCCCTTCCCAGTGTATGTAAATGCATGTATATTTACATACACACACACACATATATACAAACCTACATACATATACACATGCACACCATACAGATACAATACATGTGTACATGTGTAAACTTGTATAGGCATGTCTACACACCTATATTCACATGCACACATACTTGTATGTGCATATACACGTATGCATATGTGCACATAGATACATGTATACATATGTACATACATACATATATTTAGGATGAAGATAGACTAGATCCATGGACCTATGATCCTATGAATGAATTGGCTCTAGTGTCAGAGGACGTGGGTTCAAATCCTTCGTCTCCCACTGATTTTCCATGTGACTTGGATTTAACTTAAAGTCACTTAATACATGTGCCTCAGTTTCCTCATCTGTAAATCGAAGGGGTTGTACTAGATGAGCTCCAAGGTCCCTTCCAACTGCAGAGCCATATATGATTCTATGAGCCTATGGGCTAAGAATAGCCCAAGGGAACTGATCTGGAGTTTTCAAGAAAGAATTCTATAGGATACCAAAGATTGCTCAGATATTCGTTGACTCCTGCATCCCCTGAAGGGGGGAAGCCTCAGAACTCTCGACAGCTGTTTCTGCAACCCAGGTGTCCCCTGCCAGCCTTGATAATTCTCTGCCTCTGATGCTGTTTTCTCCCTCTGGCTGTGTGTGTGTCTGTATGTTTAATGCCGCTTAGCCGGGGAAGATTTCTGATAAACTTGGCCTGACATTTTGAAAATCTGAAGTTGGTAATTGCTCCTTTGTTCGGCTCGGTTGCGTATTCAGAGGTACATTTTCTCCAGGGCTCTGGATTATTCCAGCTCAAATCTCAATGTTTTCAGAGAGCCCTGGGTTTGCCGGCCTGCCAGCAATTTGCATCTGAAGTCTTTCTCTGGCAGGGGAGCCTTTTTTTTTTTTACCCGTTGTTGGTATGGGGAAGAAATCTAGAGCTGCGGGGAGAGGTGGCAGGGCACCAACAACCTGTTGGTGTTCCTTGTCAGATGCCAGGAGCTCTGTTAGAAGGGGTCAGGAGGAGGGAAACCTCTGTGGAATGTGACATTAAAGGGATGGACAGTAAGTAGGGCTTATCTCTAAAGGCTGAGGGAAGGGAGCAAACAGACTAGGCAGAAACAGGCTTGGAAGAAAAAAGTGTGGCCAGGGGCCGTAACAATATTCTAGCCTCTGGAGGGTTCTTATGAAGACATTCTATCATTCTCCCCATTGCCGAGGGACAGAGAAAATGCAAAATAAGAGACACAAAGCAACATGGTCAGACACAAGACAACAAGGTTTGCTAAATACTGAGCCAAAGAAGGCTAAAATATGGCTCTTTCTGCAGATTAGCAACCACTACATTGCAATAGCCTACATGGATAGAGCAAGCAGGAGGCTGGATCACATGACCTTATTACTTGACCTGTAACAGGGACAGGTCCCCATCCTTGACCTAGAATTCTGGATTTTACTATTTGGATCAGATCCAGACTTTGATGAATTTCCAAAACCAGTGGCTCCCATGGTTTCAGGAAGTCTTCCCATTGTCAGCAATGCCAGCTGATGTCTACGTGAGTTTTAAGGTCTACAAAGCTGTTTACCAATATTATCTTCCTTCAGTTCCCCAACAGCTTGTAGGGTAGTTCCTACTGGTTCTGAAAACCATTTGTGTTTAATTTACACAGCTAATAAGTGACAATGTCAGAATCTGAACCCAGGTCTTCAGAGACCTAATTCTATATTGAGGCTTCATTCTACTTCACCAGATTGTCTCTAAAAAAAGGGAAAGGGAAGGAATATCGAGGTATAAGGAAAAAAATACAATCTGATTTCGTTAAAAACCCTAGCTCACAAATATAGCCAAACTAACATCATAATCACAATTCAATTATCAGAGATAGCACTCAGAGATGATAAGAAAAAGGAAATGATATGTGTTTATTAAACAGGTTTTATATGCTAGGCTGCTAAGTGCTTTACACATATTTTCTCATTTGATTCTTATAACGACCCTTTGAGCTAGGGGTTATTATCATCCCAATCATCCCAAGCTGAAGAAACTGAGGTAGACAAAGCTAAGTGACTTGCCCAGGGTAGCACAGTTAATAAATGTCTGAGGTGGGATTTGAACTCAGGTCTTTCTGACTCCAGGCCCAGCACTCTTTTTCATGGCACCACTAACTTCCAGGATGAACAAAAACATGTAAAAACAGGATTAAAAACACACATACCACTTATCTAGGCATCCCACAGGCAAGACTACCCCAGGTTCAAGTTACACTGTGGGTTTCTATGCATTCAAAACCAGAATTCACAAGCCCCTACTGATGCATTTATCTTTCCTGGTTGGCTAGGGACTAAATTAGTTTAAAATAAAAGTGTTCAATACAATAGCATAGCAAGAAAAGTAGTAATAAAATATTTCCCTCTTAATCCTGGCATATACCTTCCTACAACTACACATATCAAAGTTTGGAAGAGTGGACACACATAGGGAACAGACATGAAGAGGTCCATGTGTAGAGAATGTGGATAGAAGTACACATAGATATGGAACATGCTTGGTCAGTGTATATATCTAGAGAGATATGCAATTAAAGAACAAGGGTGGCTCGTGGCACACGAGTAGGATCTAGTAGGCTAGATCAGACACACAGCGGGCCCCCTTCTGATGATGTCAACATACAGTTCCTGTACCTATATTATTTTCATCTAGTTAATAGCTATGAGAGAGGCATCATGGCTTAGGGATCAGAGCTAGTCTAGGAGTCAGGAAGAACAAGGTTAAAATCTCCTCTTGGCTGCCTGCTAGCTGTGTGATCCTCTAAGACAGGGGTTCTTTGGCAGTCTGGTGATACCTGTGGAGCCCTGATCAGAAAAATGCTTTTATGTGCATAAAATAAAATAAATAGGATTACAAAGGAAACTAATTATATGGAAATAAAGATATAGTTTTTTTTTCTCTATTCAAGTTTGTGGACTCTCTGAAATCTCTCTGTGGACTGTTTGAGAATCTGTGGACCCCAGGTTAAGAACTCCTGCTCTAAAACTGCGTAAGTTACAGAAAAGATGACATTCTATGTTGGTTGAGGGAGTTTCTTACTGGGAGCTACTCGCACAGCTGAGATTGCAGGTTGGGTCAAAATGTCTAGTTAATATATTTTAACATTTTTAACAGACATTTTTTTGCTCTTTATGAATAACAAGAACTCATTTCTATACTGCTTTCATGTTAAGAATTTGCTTTCCTCTCAAAAATCCTATGAGGTATGTCACGCAGTTATTGTTCTCCCATATTACAGACTGGGTATTTGGAATGAATTTATTTTCATCTGTAACTGATGGACCCAATCCATGCCAAACTGGCTAGAACTGCAGGCAGAGGACTTAAGGGGAAGGGGAAAGACATGATGGTGAGGCATTGGGAAGGGTGACTGAGGGGTTCTGTGTAGTCCTCTAGGGGATCTTTAAGAATAAGACAGAAGATGGCTCCCAGAGGAAGAGATATGGAAAACCCCAGCTCAAGGGGTCCCTGAGTCTATTCAGGCCCGTTCTGTGTCAGTCATCAGCACTCAGACCAGGACCAAACCACATTTATGGCGCTTGAAATTGGATCACAGAGGAGAGAGACAATTATAAAGGCTTTGGAGAGACTGAGCAGACATTAAGCCTCTCAGATCTGTTCTCTGAAAGTCCCCCAATACAGACAGATTAGTAGAGCCACTTGCAGCCAGCCCAGCCAGTAGAGCAGCCAGAAGGGAAATACCAAAATGACTGAGGCCAAGAGAGAGGGGATTAAGATAATTGCATGAGTTTAAAAGCCTGTGACCCCAGGGTGCTACTACCAGCATCTCTGTTCTCTCACTTAGATTAATCTGGCTCCTGAGGAACAAGATTGTTATTTATCTTCCTGCATACTTGATGGAAATTGACTCTTCCTGACCCATTTTCTCAGGACGGATTTCTTTGAGCACATCATGATGGCCCAAGAGGAACAGCTGCCCCTGGGACCAGGGAGCCCAGCATGTCCAATTGTCTACTTAGTGGCCTATTGGGCTCCACCCTAGATTCTTCCATAGCCCATGGTACCAGAGATAAGTAGATACACGCTCCTTCAGGTTGTGGTTCTAAGAGGAAACCTGATACAGTAGATAAAATGTTGTGGGCCGGTGGTTATTCTTTCCACGGGATGCCCCATCTCCTGATTCTAAGGGTGTCTTCAATTTCTGGAGCTCTCTGTCTCCTTATCTCCGCCTCCTGGCTTCCCTGGCTTCTTTCAAGTCTTAGCTAACTGTCTTTGTAAATTCTCCTTAATCTTAACGCCTTCCCTCTGAAAAGATCTCCAATTTGTCCTATATACAGCTTGTTTGTATATAGTCAGGTGCACGGTGTCTCTCTCATTCGGTTGTGAGCTCCTTGAGGGCAGGGACTGGTTTTTGACTTTCACTAGTGCTTAGCACAGTGCCTGGCACAAAGTAGGGTCTTAATAAATGCTAATGACTGCCTCCTGCCTGCCTACTGGACTTGGAATCAGGAAGATCTGCCTTTGAATTTCCACCTTAGATGCGAGTTAGGAGACTCTGTGCAATTCACTCAATATCTCTGAGCCCCAGATTTCTGGTCCATAAATGAAGAGACTGGCTTTATGGCCTCTGAGGTTCCTTCTGCCTCTAATTCCAATTCTATAATCCCATGATTCTGCAAAAGCATAGCACTGGCTACTTTATGACAAGATGAGTGAGGGAGGGAGAGATCAGGACTAGACTCTTCAATCTTCCCACATTTGCACAGTTTACTCTAAGATCCCTGAAGTCACTAGTTTGGGCTCCTCTCATGCTGAAAGGAGAATAGCAGGATTCGTCGCAAGAATTATCTTCTGGTCCATTTAACCTTCAAAGCTGGGGCTGCTGTACGGAGAAGAATGAGTATGAGGATAATGACCTTTACGTGGTTCTTTGACCTTTGCAAAGTACTTCACATACATCATCTCAATTGATCCTGGCAACAACAGTCTGAAATAAGAATTACCCTTGTATTACAGATAAGGAAACTAAAGTCGAGAGAAGTTAATTGATTTATCTAGGGTTGCACAGCCAGTAAGGGCCTTGGTTTGGATGCCAACCCAGGTCTTCTGAATTCTGAGCCCTGTACCCGAGTAGTGCACTATGCAAGAATTAACTATGTCCCTGCCTGGCCTCCAATATGTGAAATTTAGATTTATCTTGCCTGAAACCAGGTCTCCAAATCATTTCCTAGTCATTTCGAAACTATATTATACATGCAAAGCTTCTCCCTGCCTGACTCCTCTCTCTGTGTTGATTCCCCTCATTATTAGAACATAAGCTAGTTGAGAGCAGGGACTGTTAGGCTTGTTTTTGTATCCCTAGCCCTTAACACAATAATAAAACATTTATTAACTGTTAACTACATTTTTGTTATTGTGGTTATTGTTTCTGTTCAGTCATTTTGGTGTCTGACTCTTTGTGACCTCATTTGGGGTTTTCTTGGCAAAAATGTTAGAGTGGTTTGGCATTTCCTTTATACAGATGAGGAAACTGAGGCAAACAGGATTAAGTGACTTGCCCAGGGTCACATGGCTAGTAAGTATCTGAGGCTGGATTTGAACTCAGTAAGATGAGTCTTCCTCACTTCAGGCCTGTACCAGTTAGCTGCCCTGTTAACTACATAGTAAGCTGTTAAATGCTTTCTTGTTCATTCATTCAACAAGTTCAGAATTCTAAGACTGAAAATGAGCCCTCCTTTATAGTCAAAGCCATTGGTTTAGTTTTGTTTTATGCATCAGTACACATAACACCACTACTGGGTGTAGTGGTGAATTCAACCCAGCTTATCTCTATATGTGTTGTTAGACAGAGAGGGGCCAAAGAAAAAGACACATGTGCAAGTGTGGAGGTGGGGTATTGGGTATAATAATCAGAGTTTGGTCAGTAACAGGACAGGTTAGACTTGGGATGGTTTAGGTGTGTTGGGGCAGCACAGTATGGTGGGAAGAAGACTAAATCTAGAGTCAAATCCTCTGGGTCTGAAACTCAGCCATGCCACTAACTCCATGTTTGTCCTTGAGCAAACCCGGATTCAAAGTCAGAGCAATGGTGTAAAAAATTGACTTGATCTTAGGCCTGTGAGTCACCGGCAGGAAGTTTTTACATTTCCTAGTCAAGTGCCAGGATTTGAATCTGCAGGTGAAGGTTAAGTAACCCCAGCTGGGAGGTTAAAAAGGCGACAAGGATGGCAGATCAGCAGTGGACATCATTCTTTACTAATCTGATTCGTGGCTTGGCATTATTCTTTTTTGAAGAAACTCAGGATCCTCATTCAACTCATATTCATTAAGCACCTATTGTGTACAGAACACGGTGTTAGGTGCTGGCTAATCTAATTTAAATTACATATAATTTCTGCCTTCATGGAACTTTCAACTGAAAGCAGGGCTGCAATACTGTGGATTCTAGTTCTAGGAAACTGTAACACTTTTTCCTAGGTGTATGGTGGCAATCTTGCCTAATCGGTAATACAAATCACAGTCTTGAGACCCCCAAAGTGCAAAGCTGTCTATTCAAGAATCAGAAACCCAGTAGACTGTCATTTAATCAAAACATAAAACTATGTAAAAACAAGAGAGGCAACATGGAACAGTGGGAAGAGTGCCGGTCTCGAAATCATGGAACCTGAATTTGAATCCTGGTTTTTCCATTTGCTACCTGTATATTTACCATTTACTGCCTTGGCCATATCATCTCAACTCTCCAGGCCTAGGTTTCCTTATCTATGAAATGAGTGGATTGAAGGTCCTAAATGAACGATTTTTTGATCTTAAGTATTAGAATGGTTTTCTGCCCATGTACACAAATAGGAGCAGCCCTTGCAGGCTCTAGAGGGATTGTAACTGAATTCTTCCATAATCTCTACTAATCATTTTATCATATGAGAAAAGGGATGCAGTCATCTCTGAACTCATGCCCCAGCAGTCAAATCTAAAGGTTTAGTGTCCTCTGCCTCAGTCGATCTTCAGAAGCTTTTGGGTCAGGCTGGGATGAACTGATGCCTCTCAGGTCATCAAAATTTTGTAGGGATTCCTGGGTTTAGGGATTCCAGCAGCATCCTGCTTCATATATGCTCTTCTAGCTTCCCATTCCCATTGTGGCCCATGACTTGCCTCTTTCATCTCCACTCTTGACCTTTGGACGGTCCATCTTATAAACTTTCTGCCTCCTAGAGTACTTTGAGCTAAGAAGAGTCCTTGCCTTGTGATACCACCACTCTGTGGCCAGACATCCAGTCTTTTGGAAGATGGAATTTTCTTCCAATGAATAACATTCTCAGGGCCTCAAGTATCACAGGATGTGAAGTTTGTTGTTCAGTCATTTTTCAGTAGTATTCAACTCTTTGTGACCCCATTTGGGGTTATCTTGGCAAAGATACTGGAGTAGTTTGTCATTTCCTTCTCTAGGGGATTAAGACAAACAGAAGTTAAGTGACTTGCCCAGGGTCACCCAGTTAGTTAGTATCTGAGGCTGGATTTGAACTCAGGTCTTCCTGATCCCAGGCTCTATCCACTCTATCCACTGAGCCACCTAGCTGCCTCCAGGAACAAGATTAGGTAAGTTCAGATCCCACTGCCACCGAGGCAAATGCCTTTAGGGAGGTACATTGGTGGGGTAGAAAGAGCTAGGATTCAGGAGATTTGGGTTAATGCTACGAATATGCTTCTATGTGCCTCGGTTTCTTCCTGTTAATGAAGAGCTTGGGGTAGAGGATCTCGTGATTCTCTCCTAGACCTATGGCTCTATAATTGGCAATGTACACCTGGAATGGCCTGGCCAAGCAGAGCTTTCCCTGAGGAGGAGGCTGCTGGGGAAGGGAAGGCATTGGTTGGAGCAGGGATGCGGAGGCTGGGATTGGAAAGCAGGGCTTTATGAATCTCATTGTTTGCCTTATTATTTTTATTGAACAACCAGAAGAAATGCGTGAAGTGTGTTCTCAGCCTTATAAATAATGCATCTGACAGATGTAGCCCAGAGAATTATTGCTTGCTGCCTGGTTTTGTGTGTTTATAACTTTCTCAGGAATTTGTCTTATTTCTGAAGCTCTATGCAAGCATCAGGCTGAGCGGTTTGAGTTGGTTTATATTCTTTCTTTTCTCCGTGAGGGAATTATCACTGACATGCTTTCCTGATTTCCCCTTTTTCTCAGAACCCCCTAAGTAGGGACAGCTTTTTATTTCTCTGATTTTATAAGCCACCAGCTTTTTTCCAAAATTGGAATGGAAGTGATCCTGGTGGGGGGTGGAGAACACTGACCTGGGAGTCAGAAGACCTGGGCTGCTGTGTTGATTGCCACTGATTACTGGGTCACCTTGGACAACCTACCTTTTATTCCAGGGTTTTAATTTCCTTATCTATAAATGATTATATATATATGTATATATATATATATATACATGTATATATATACACATATGTATGTGATGTGTGTGTGTGTGTGTGTGTGTGTAGGGGGGCATACCTTTCAGACAACGGTATCCGTGTTTATGAGGGGTTCTTTGTTTCTTTACTAAAAGGCACCTTAGAATTCCTCCTGTTAGTTTGGAAATGCTACCCCTGGAATTAGGGCTCATAGGTGTCATGGATGGGAGAATAGAAAGAAGCAGGCAAATGGGGACAAGGGATCAACATGGTTTCTGTGGCTTCAGTGGTACCAGGTCCAGGTCCATTCTATCTTGTGTGCAAATTTTAACATATTCATGAATAAAAGGATTATAAATCTTGAGCTTGAAAAGACCTCAAAGGTCATCTAATTCAACCCTCTTATTCACAGTTGAAAAAATTCAGGCCCAGAGAGATTAAATCAGTGAGCCAGGCAGACAGTCAACAAGCATTTATTAAGTACTCGCTGTGAGCCAGGAACTGTGCTAAATGCTGAAGATACTAAGAAAGGCAAAAATAGTCCCTGTCCTCAAGAAGCTTACCAATGGGAGAAGATAACATGTAAATGACTAGGTACATACAATGCATTTACTGAGTACATGAAAAGTTCTATCAGAGGGGAAGCTGGGGGCAGCTGGGGGAGATCTGGAAAGATTTCCTGTTAAAGATGAGTTTGAATTGAATCTTGAAAGAAGCCAGGGATGCCAAGAGGCAGAGGAGAGGACAGAGGCATGGGGGCCAGCCAGTTCAAAGGCAGAGAGACAGGAGATGGAGTATTGTGGGCTATGAAAAACAAATAGGCCAATGTAGGTGGACAATAGAGTATATAAAGGAGAATATAGCACAAGAAGACTAGAAAGATAGGAAGGGATTAGGTTATGAAGAGTTTTATTTTTATTTATTTTCCATTCTAAATTCACTACCTCTCTCAAGTATCTCCCTAAGTCATTAAGAAGGTAAGAAATACCCATTCCACATATGAGGCCATGGAAAACATATTTCTATATTAGCCATGTTCTAGAAAAAAGCAAGAAAAATAATTAAAAAATATGCTTCTGTCTGTACACAGAGTTCATCAATTTTCTGTCTGGAGATGAATAGCATTTTGCGTTATGAGTCCTTTGGAGTTGTGGTGGACCATTGTGTTGATAAGAGTTACTAGTCTTTCACAGTTAATTGTTGTTACAATACTGCTGTTACCGTGTACATTATTCTCCTGGTTCTACTCACTTCATTCTGCTTTGGGTCATATAAATCTTCCTAAGTTTTTCTGAGGCCATCCTCGTCATCATTTCTTACCAAAGAATAGTATCCCATCATGATCGTATATTCTAACTTGTTCAGCCATTCCTCAATTGATGGGCAGACCCAAAATTTCCAGTTCTTTTCCACCACAAAAAGATCTGCTATAAATATTTTTCTTACTTATAAGTCATTTTCCCTTTTCTTTGATCTCCTTGGGGTTTAGAACTAGTAGTGGTATTGCTGGGTCAAAGAGTATGAACACTTTTATAGTCCTTTGAGCATAGTTCCAAATTGTTCTCTAGAATGATTAGATTAATGCGCTAAACAGTAGTGTATCTATTTTCCCACATTCCATCCAACATTTGTCATGTTCATTTTCTGTCATCTTAGTCAATCTGATGGGTAAAAAGTGGTACTTCAGGGTTCTTTTAATTTGCATTTCTCTAATTTACTAATGATTTAGTAAATTTAATTTAATGATTTTTATGTGAGTATTCATAGTCTCTGATTCATAGCTTTTATTTTTTTTTCTAAAAACTGCCTGTTCATATCCCTTGACCATTTATCAACTGGGGAATGGCTTCTATTTTTACAGATTTGACTCAGCTCTCTATATAATTGAGAAATGAGATCTTTATTAGAGAAACATCTGTAAAATTGCCCCTCAGCTTCCTTCTTTTCTTCTAATTTGGGCTGCATTGATTTTGATTGCACAAAACCTTTTTAATTTTATGTAATCAAAATCATCCATTTTACCTCCCATGTATCTCTCCATCTCTTGTTTGGTAATGGAGTCTTACTCTATCCAAAGACCTGGCAAGTTATTTCTTTCATGCATCCCTAATTTGCTTGTGATATCACCTTTTGTGTCTAAGTCATGTATCTATTTTGAGTTATCTTGGTATATGGTGTGAGATGTTGGTCTTTGACTAGTTTCTACCTGAATACTTTCTATTTTTCCTAGCAGTTTTTGTCAAAGACTGACTTCTTCCTTCAATAGCTGGAACTTTTGGGTTTATGAAATACTAGGTTATGGTGGTCATTTGCTTATGTACATCGTGTACCTGATCTATTCCATTGAATAACCACTCTATTTCTCATCCAGTTCTAAATTGTTTTGACTATTCACACTTTGTAGCATCATCTGAGATTTGGTACTATTATGCCCTCTTTCTTGTTATTTTTTTCACTGATTCTGGGAATTCTTTGGTAGTTTGATGGAATGGCAATGAATACAAAAATTAATTTAGTTAGCATTGTTATTTTTATTATATTTGCTCAGCCTATATGTGAGCAATTAATATTTCTCCAGTTATTTAAATCTGTCTTTATTTGTGTGAAGAATATTTCATATAGGTCTTGTGCATTTGATGGCAAGTAGACTCCCAAGTATTCTATACTATCTGCAATTATGTTAAATGGGATTTCTCTTTCTATCTCTTCTTGCTGGGGTTTGTTGGTAATATATAGAAATACTAATGATTTTGCAGGTTTATTTTATATCCTGCAACTTTGCTAAAGTTGTTAGTTGTTTCAACAGTTTTTTTTGTTGTTGTTGACTCTCTAGGGTTCAAGTATAAGATCATATTATCTGTGAAGAGTGATAGTTTTGTTTCTTCATTGCCTATGCTTATTCTTTTTTTGATCATGGCTTCCAGGTAGTCCAATAATTTTTAAATTATCTCTCCTGGATCTATTCTCCAGGTCAGTGGTTTTTCCAATGAGATATCTCACATCATCTTTGATTTTCTCATTCCTTTGGCTCTGTTTTATAATATCTTTATTTCTCATAAAGTCACTAGCTTCCACTTGCTCCAATCTAATTTTTAAGGTAGTATTTTCTTCAGTGGTCTTTTGGACCTCCTTTTCTATTTGGCTAATTCTGCCTTTCAAAGCATTCTTCTCCTAATTGGTTTTTTGGAGCTCTTTTGCCATTTGAGTTAGTCCATTTTCGAGGTGTTATTATCTTCAGTATTTTTTTGGGTCTCCTTTAGCAAGTCATTGACTTGTTTTTCATGGTTTTCTTGCATCACTCTCATTTCTCTTCCCAATTTTTCCTCTACTTCTCTTGCTTGCTTTTCCAAATCCTTTTTGAGCTCTTCCATGGTCTGAGACCATTTAATGTTTTTCTTGGAGCCTTTTGTTGTAGGCTCTTTGACTTTGTTGACTTCTTCTGACTGTATGTTTTGGTCTTCTTTGTCACCAAAAAAAGATTCCAAAGTCCAAGTCTGAATCTGAGTCAGTTTTTGCTGCCTGTTCATATTCTCAGCCAAACTACTTGACCCTTGAGCCTTTTGTCAGGGTATGACTGCTTGTAGAGTATAGAGTACTTTGTCCCAAGCTTGAGGGGTTGTGCTGCTGTTTTCAGAGCTATTTCTACACAGCAAGCTCTGCCACACCAGCGTTCCTCCTCCCCCAAGAGCCACCAACCCAAACTGCGACTCAGATCCAAGCAGGCGCTGCACTCCAGCTGTGATCTGCTGTTTAATTCCTCCCACCAGGTGGGCCTGGGACTGGAGGCAACTGCAGCTATAGCTCTGGAAGCAGCCTCAGAGCTATGCCACCTCCACTGCTCCAGTGACGGATGCTGACCAGGAAATCCTTTCACTCTGTCCCAGCAGTTTTTTCCCACTAATCTTCTCTGTTGTCTTTGGCGTTTGTGGGTTGAGTAGTCTGGTGACTGCCACAGCTCACTGATTCAGGGTGCTACAGCCTGTTCTGCCCAGCTCCCAGTCAGGTTGGTCTGGGCATGGCCCATGCTGGGCTCTGTTCAACTCCACTCCCAGCTCCATGTAATAGACCTTACCCAGTGACCATTCAGGCTGTCTTGGACTGGAGCCCTGCTTCCCTCTGTTGTTTCGTGGGTTCTGCAGTTTTAGAATTTGTTCAAAGCCATTTTTTATAGGTATTTGGAGGGACCTTGGGGAGAACTTAGGCAAGTCCCTGTTTTCTGGCTGCCATATTGGTTCTGCCCTCTCAATTTATTTTTCTGAGATAGAGTTAAGTATTCAATTTCCTCTCCTATTAATCACAGAAATTTATATTTTTGTTAATATTCATCCATTTCATTTAGATAGTCAGTTTTATTGGCATATAGTTTGGCAAAATATCCCCTAATGATAGCTTTAAGTTTACCTTCATTCATTTTTACATTCACCCTTTTTATTTTTGATACTGGTAATTTGTTTTTCTTCTTTTTTTTTTAAATCAAATTAGCCAATAGTTTCTCTATTATCTGTTTAATTGTTTTTCCTCCATAAAGCCATCTCCTAGATTTTTTTTTAAAAATTAGTTTTAGCTCCTTTGCCTCCTGGAATATGTTCCAAGTCTTCCACTTCATCATGGTAGCTGCTACATTTTGTATGATCCTAACTGTTGGCTCTCTGATACTTAAGTTATTTCTTTTTGGATGTTTGCTATGTTTTCTCCTTGACCTGAGAGCTCTGGAATTTGGCAATAACATTCCTGGAGGTTTTCATTTTGAGATCTCTTTCAGGAGGTGATCAGCGGATTATTTCTATTTCTACTTTGCTTTCTGGTTCTGAGATATCTGGGCAATTTTCCTTAAAATGTCTTGAAATATGATGTCTAGGTGAAGTTTTTTTAATCATGGATTTCAGGGAGTCCAATAATTCTAAAATGATCCCTCCTTGATCTGTTTTCCAGTTTAGTTGTTTTTCGTATGAGATATTTAACATTTTATTCTGTTTTTTTTCAGGCTTTTGACTTTGTTTTGTTGTTTCTTGATATCTCATGGAGTCATAGCTCCCACTTGACCAATTCCAATTATTAAGAGGTTATTTTCTCCAGTGAGTTTTTTTTTTTTACCTCTTTTACCATTGGACCAATTCTTATTTTTAAGGAGCTATTTTCTTTAGTATTTTTTGTGCCTCTTTTATCAAGCTATTAATTTTTTTCATAATTTTTTTGCATTACTCTCATTTCCCTTGATTTTTCTACTTTTCTCTGATTAAATTCTTTTTTTGCTCTTTTAAAAAAATTCTTTCTTTAGCTCTTCTGGGAGTTCTTATTGGATTTGTGTCCAATCAGCATTTTTCTTTGAGGGTTTGCTTATAGATGAATTCAAGTTATTGTCTTTTTCTGAGTTTGTGTCTTGAGCTTCTCAGTCACCATAGTTAGTTTCCATGATCAAGTTCCTTTTTTATTGTTTGCTGTTTTCCCCAGCCTATTTCTTTACTTTGGAGTTTATGTTGGGTCTCTGGGGGTGAGAAGGATGTCCGGCCTGATTTAACTTTTATACCTTTATGCTTTCACAGCTATGTCTGGGAACCTGTAAGTTTTCAGATGCTTCTAAGGTGGTATGGTACAGGGAGAATTCTGGTCACTACCCTCCTGTTCTGCACTCTGGTGCCTACCCAGGTAGGGCTTTTGCTCCCTTACAACCACAATCACTTATCTCCACTTGGAATTGTGGATAATGAATGATAGAGTTACCAAATGGCACCTGATCCTGTATCCAGTGCTAGCACAGGAGTCCCCCGGACTCTCTTTCTGACTGAATGTTCAGCCTCCTTACCATTAATTAAGTGCTGAGAATTGCTCTTGCTGCTGCTGTCTCTAAGGCTCATAGACCTTCCATTCTGGCTCCTGACCAGCCCCCATCCTGGTATCTTTAGAGGTCTCTTTCTGTCTTTCTAAGCTACCCTGGGTTGGAAAATGATCCAATGCGACTTTTTGTTGGTTTTCCCATTCAAAATTCAGTTTGATGTGTTTTATTAAATTATTTAGAGGAGTACGTTGGGAAAATTTGGCAAAAATGCCCTTTTTGTTCCTCCATATTGGCTCTATTCCATCCTAATGAAGAGTTTTAAATGCTAAACAGAAGGGTTTGTATTTTATCTTGGAAGTAATGAGAAAACCACTTTAATGACTTGCCCAGGGTCACTCATGTAGCAAGTGACAGAGCTAGAATTTGGACTTGTGTCTTGAAAGTCCAAATTCAGCACTCTGCCACTGGACCATACTGCCTCTCTGGCTCCCTGCAGCTTCTTCCTTCAGGAATAAACTACAAGGGACAAATATTTTGGGAGTACATTCTCCTGAGTGAAAAGTTCAGGAGAGGGCATGATTATTTGTCCTTGGGTGCCTGTAGGGTTGTGGAAATATGTTAAGAACTCAATCTAGGTCAGACTTATATTTGCTGAACTCAACTGAATTGAACAAATGACTGCAGGAATTTGCCTCTGAGAAAATTTGACCCAAGGCTCTGCCGAAGTCATCATCGGGGCAGGCTCAAGCAGCAGCATGGGAGGTGGATGGAGAATCCAAACAATTTAGTGTCATGGAAACCAAAGGAGGGAGGAATTCCAAGGAGAGTCAATGGAGTCACATGCTGCTGAGCCCAAGGCAAATGGGCTCTTAGGGAGTGGTTTGCGACTTATGTGGCTGTAAGTGCTTGTCCAAGACTTGCGTTCTTCAATCAACAAGCATTTCTTGTTTATTATGTATCAAGCACTGCACTAGGCCCTGGAGATACAAAGACAAAAATGAAAATCCCTACCTTCAAGAAACTTGTATTCTATCGAGGGGATTAACGTGTATAATTCTCGTGCTTTTTCATTGCATTATATGGCCTCCCCTGCCCCCACTATTTTTTATAGCCGAGGATATGGAGGTTCAGAGGAGTTAGGTGATTTTCCTATGGTATCTCAATGAAGGAGGCAAGTCAGATGTAGAGCCTAGGTCTTCTGATTCTAGGGTCTGTCACAGGATCTCTAGTTGCTGCATGAGACTACATGAGACTGAAGGAAACTGGAACAGTTTGGGCCTCCACTTCCATTACCACTTTATTGGTAAAGAAGTTCTTCCCAAGGCACTATCATTGCACTTTAATTCAGCCCCCTTGGGAATTATTTGGGATTTACTGTGTTCATCAAAGCAGCTTCACCGATTCCTGTAAAACACCTCCAACAACAGGTTTAATATTAAAAAGCCTAATGCTTCAATTATTCACCATGTGGTTGGAAACGGCAAGTTTCTGGAATTCCCAGCTGCAAACTCTGTGTGTTTGTACGTGACACAAAAATGAGAGCAGGAGAATAAGAAAGAAGTCTCTTTTTGTGTTCAGGTGATGTTGCTAGCCTGAACTCCAGAGCAGACCCAGTTGAGAGCCATTGGTCCATCCAGAAGGGATGCTCATGGGGAACACTTAGTCTTGCACATGAAAGGGGGTGGAAAGTTTAAAGAATGTATAATTCAAAACAAAACAAAATGAAATCTCTTTTAGAATATAGCCAGCTGCTTTCCATATCCTCAGCTGCTGACCAGCTCCTTCTCCAGCTTGGGAATAATTGGGCAGTAAAATTTAGGAGGGAATTTTAGCTAATGAGAAAGGCTAGGATTCTGTGATTCCTAAAGGATTCTTCATAGTGACAGGTGAGATTTTGGGTTCAATTAAGATGTGCTTCATTTGAGGGATGGGTCAAGAACTGTCAATGGGCAAACTGCTTGCAGGGTGGACATGAAGCGTTTTTGTGTGTGTGGGTTTTTTGCCCATCTCTAAAGTCTTCTAATCCTTGGGACCCAAGTTTTTCATCTTGATCTCTTTACTAATTTTCTAGTTCCAGGTTAGTCCCTGGAGAACAACCTGGGGAGCCCATCTGGAAATGCAAATTTGGAGCAGCATCCCTTAAAGGACAGAGCAGCAAATTCAACTTAGCAGCTAAACTGAAATGACCTACCAGCCTGCTGAGTAGCTGCAAGGGGTGTTAAAGATGTAGCCCCTTCATTTTACAGAAAAGGAAACTGAGTCCCAGAGATATGTAGCAACTGTCTTCGAGTCAGTTATCTTGACTTCTATCCATCATCCTCCCCCCTATACAACACTGCTTCCCCAATGTTCCCTTTGCTCTTCCTTCTCTTGCCAGAGTCATGAAATCACAGACTTGGAAGAGATAGATGAAAGTGACTGAGAGACCATCTAGTAGGACCTCTTCATTTTACAGAAGAGGGAAATGGGGCCTAGGTACCATAGGTTAAACAACTTTTTCAAGGTCATCCAAGTAACGAGTGTCAGTTGTAGTATTTGAACCCATGAGGCCCTGGCTTTGAGTGTTATCAGCTTGAAAAATAAGTCTTAATATTGAGGTAGAGGGAAGGTGAAGGGTGAGGTGGAGAGGAAGCAAGTATTTTAACTAAAATTTTATAAACTCAAAGTATCACTCCTTCTGGGCCTTGAGCCTTGCTGGGTTGGAATACCTGAAGTTGGGTAGATGCCTGAGATAATGTTATTTCCAAAGGAAAGACAATGAGGGAGACATGGATGCTAGGTGTGATTCCATAATTAACAAGCTGTGTGATCCTAGGTAAGTCACTTTCCCTCTCTGAGCCTCAGCTTGTTCCTCTCTCAAGTGAAAGTATTGGATCAAATGATCTTTAAGATAAGTTTCCAACTATCCTGAAATTTTAGCAAAACCTCTGTATGCTTTGTTTTGCTTTTTTTTTTCTCCTGCCGAATCCCTTTGGGAAGTAGAATATGGTCACTTTTGTTCCGGTATTGGTGAAACACCTCAAAGACAGGAAGGCAGGATGGAGAAACACCAGGTTGGACTGCTTGGGATGATGTATTGTTTACTTCTGCCACCTTCTCCACCAACACCAAGGCTGAACTGGTTCCAAAGCCTCTGTGGTTCTGGTGAGGAGGAGTCTAAAAGCTACTGGGTTAACCTTAGACTAAGACAGAGGGGTCTTGAGGCCTGAGACCGGCTGCCCACCTAGAACATGACTTCTAAGTCTGATTGGTTCAAAAGAATCAATGTGAGTGGAAAAGGGGTTAGGCATTTGGAAGAAAACTTATTATTACTACTTCTGGCCAATGTAGTTCTGATTTTTTTTTTAATGGAAAGGAATGGAACTGGCACACTAAAGGCTAGTGAATTTAATTTCAAATCCTGACGAAATTCTACAACATGTTAGTAAAAGAATTGTTACTGAACATCTAGAAAATGAAGCAATGAACACAAAGAATCTGTATTATTTAATCAAAGTCAGGCCATGCTGGACTAGGCTCCATTTAAATTTTTGACAATTATTCACTAAATTGGTAGATCACGGAAATGTTGTGTACATAATTCACTTAGATTTGTGCTAATCCTTTGATAAAATGTCTCATATTATTTTCAAGGAAAAGATGGAGAAACATGCATTAAACAATATTATACATTAGATCAATTCAGAGCTGGTCGAATGATCAGAGTCAAAATGGTAGTCGTTAATGATTCCATGTCAACTTAGAAGGAGGTCTCCATTGGAGTGATCTGGGGTTGGCCCTGTGGTATTTGACATTCTTATAATCGGTAAAAGCATAGATGTCATCTTTATCAAATTTTCAGAAGACAAAGTTGGGGGATGTAGTTAACACTTTGAGGGAATGACAGTCAGGCTCCTTGAACACAACACTCCATCTCTGGTCCTTTGTGCTCTCTCTCTCTCAGTTTCTCTTCTGCCTGGCCAATCACTGGAAAGTTACTAGATTGATTGCATTTTTTTCTCTCCTCATCCCTCTCAGCTCCACTTTAGCTTTTGACATAAATGATCACTTCTTCCAACCACATATCCTTTCCACCCTTAGCTTCAGAGATGTTGCTTCTCCTGGTTGTCCTCCTAACATTTTTACCATGCCTATGTTCCTCATTACTCCTCGTCTTTTCCCTCTTAATCCTCTTAATGTTTTGTCTCTGCCCTTGTATATCAAGCTCCTACCACAGTACCTGTGCCCAGGGATCCTAGCTCAGGGATGCTTTTTCAGGAATGAGTTGGAGTAGATCCTAGCTCTACAGAAGGTTGGGTTCTCTCTAGTCCAATCCCTTCATTGTCAGATGAGGAAAGTGGGAAATTTGGGGACATGCTTAAGGTCACATGGGTAGTAAACATGAGGAGGAGGATTTGAATCCTGCTCTTTGGATTCCCAAGTTGGTGCTTTTACCACCATACTATGATGTCTCTTTCTGAAATCCCATGATTACTTTGAACTTCAAAATGCTTTGTTATTCATTCAAGAAATGGTAGCAGAGCTCTCCTCCTAAAAGCCTGTCTGAAAAATGGTTTCGATTCTATATTTAGATTGTATTTAATATCAAAATATGAACAAAATGGCAAATTTGTCATGCCCTTCTCTCAGAATTTTGCATGGCCATGAAACATTATTGAATGTAGAGGTAGAGATCCGAGGTCTGCCATTTAGATTTAGAGCTGGAGGAGACCTTGGATGCCATCTGGTCCAAACCCTCACTTTTTGAATGAGGAAACCGAGGCCCAGAAAAGCTAAATGACTCCTTCTACTTCATACAAGCAGCAGTTAGGTGGAGCAGTGAATAGAGCACCAGCTCCAGAGTCAGGAAGACTCATCTTCCTGTGTTCAAATCTGGCCCTAGACACTTCCTAGCAGTGTGACCCTGGGTGAGTCACTTAACCCTGTTTACCTCCATTTCCTCATCTGCCAAATGAGCTGGAGAAGGAAGTGTCAAACCACTCCAGTAAAAACCCCAAAGGGGGGTCACAAAGAGTTGGTCATGACTGAAAGGGACCAAACGACAACAACAACCATTCATATAGGTAGTTAACACAGAATTTACAGCCCAAACCAGCATTCTTTTTAAAAATTCCTTTTAAATAAGAACTTGTTTATCAATAAACATGATCATTTTGACATATAATGAAGAAAAAAAGGACGGATACTATAAGAAATTGTGAACTTGTGTTAGGTAGGGCTTTTTAAAGTATATATTGAATTTAGCATTATAGTAGTAATATTTCTCTGATAGCCTTATCCTCTTTTGGATGTCTTCTGTGAATTTTTAAATGTTTCATTGGTGCCCCTTCCCTTCCCTTCAACTCTGTCAGCCGTCTGCCAAGAGATGGGAAATGTGCTTCACCATCAGTCTTATGAATTTATGATTGGTCCTTGCATAGATCAGGATTCTTAAGACTTTCAAAGTTGTTCTTCTCTACAGTATCTCAGTCATTGTGTAAATTGTTCCTCTGGTCCTGCTTGCTTTACTCTCCATCAGCTCATATAAGTGTTCCCAGATATCTTTGAATCATCCCTTTCCTCTTTTCTTCTGGCACAATAATACCCAATCAGTCATCCCTCCATTGATAGGCACTCATTTTGTTTCCAACTTTTTGCTACAGGAAAAGCTTCGAATGTTTTCATACATATGGACCTTTTCCCTTTGTCTTTACCCTCATTGGGATATGTGCCTAGTAGTGTTATCACTATAACAAAGAGAATACACAGCTTAGTGACTTTGGAGTATTGATCTAAATTGCTTTGCAAACAAGTTGGACCAATTGCCAACTCCACAAGGCACATCCCACAGCCCCTCCAACAATCTTCATTTTTGTTTTTACAATCTTTGCTGATCTAATGGGTATGAGCTGGAACCTCAGGGTGGTTCTAATTCTCATTCCTCTTATTAGTGATAATTTGGAACATTTTTATATGGTTGTTTCTAGTTTGTGTTTCTTCTTTGGAAAACTTCCTGTCTATATCCTTCTACCATTTATCTATTGAGAATGGCTCTTGTTTTTATAGATTTGTACCAATTCTCTATGTATCTCAGATATCAGATCTTTATCAGAAATGTTTACCAGAAAGATTTATTTCCTAGCTGTTTTCCTTCTGTTCCTAACTGAATTGATTTTGCCTTTGAAAACCTTTTCAATTTTATGTAATTGAAATCCATTGTATCTTTTATGATCATATCTACCCTTGCTTAGTCAATAGATTTCTTTTGACTGTATCTCTTTGCCTCTCCTCTTAGATGAGATACTAAGAATCTTCTGGTGAAGAGAGTTGGGTATGTGAAGACAGAAACGTGCCTTATTTTATGCTGCTGTGTTCCTACTAGCTCTCTGATCTGCTCTTGCTGTGGCCAATTTCCTCGTAAACTTTCTTATCATCATCATCATTATCATTATCATCATCATCATCGTCGTCGTCTTCTTCTTCTTCTTCTTCTTCTTCTTCTTCTTCTTCTTCTTCTTCTTCTTCTTCTTCTTCCTCCTCCTCCTCCTCCTGCTCCTGCTCCTCTTCCTCCTCCTGCTGCTCTTCCTCCTCCTAGTGGCTTTAGAGCCCAGACTGGCTGTAGATTAGAGACTGCCAGAGTGTGTGTGGGCCACATGAGTGAACAGGGCACTCAGGTTGTCTGTTCATTTGAGGGACTCATCTCTTTTCCAGTCACACACGAAAGCTAATAGGGGAGTCTATCCAGAAGCACAGAGAGGCTGGACCAGAGGAAGTTGCTGGGGTGGAGTGAGATGACAGTCCAGGTTAGGAGCAGGCTCAGGCTTTCCATTATTGTCCCTGAAAAGATCATTCATTCCAATTTACAGCCTTGCTTCAATTTATCTGGTGGGCTGAGTAGATAAGGAAACTTCATCACTGTCCCTTCTCAAATCCATCTCTGTAAGCACCTTGGCTATCAGGATTGGACTGTGAAGCATTTCTCACTCTGTCCTCCATCATCATGGGCCCCACCCCAAGCCGAGCACCTGCTGCAGTGGCTACTTGGTAGTCAGAGGGTGTGCTTGAAATTATTAAGATGTCTTGTCATGTCAATAAATCCTGAGCCAGGAGAAGAGATGTGAAAGTGTTATTAGTGCACATGGGGGAGGGAAGGACAGACTAAGAGGGCCGGAAGAGAGATGCTAGGACAAAATCCTAGTTTGCACCGATAGAAATTGTATTAATTAAACTAAATCAATTGCTCTAGTTGATTCTCTAATTACATAATTAAATTTTCAGTCCAGATCTGTAGTTTCCTTGCTATAGAAACTCCTACAGAGACCTCAGATGAGCAACTCTCTCCTTCTCTACTCTGTTAATTGGCAGCCTTAGAGAGTTGCCTGGAGCACGGAGAGGTTAAATGATTTGCCCCTGGTCACACAGCCAGACTATGTTAGAGGCAAGACTTAAACCCAAGTCTTCCTGATTTTAAGGCTGGCTCTCCTCTCCACCAGGCACGAACTGGAACCTCCCAGTGGTTCTAATTTGCATTCGTCCTATTATTAGTGATTTGAAGCTTTTAAAAATTTGGTTGTTGTTAAACTGCCTGTCCATATCCTTCAACTATTTATCTTTTGGGAATGGCTCTTTAATACTTTGTGCTAAAAAACAAAACAAACCTAAAAACAAATGCCAACCCCCGTGGGGACTTTTAATCAGCTCTATCTACCACTTCTCCAGGAAGGCTGAGACGAAACAGCTTTTTCTCTTACTCACCTGTCAGGCATTGTTACTGGCCTTAGACAAGGAGGCTTTTGGCCCAGCTGATTTCTAGCCCCTTTTCTTCTAATGCTTTTGATGACACTGGATGGCACTTTGTAGGACAGAGCATCCTCAGCATAGTAGAATTGTCTAGGACAACAGGAAAAGGGGTCTGGAAGAAATCAGATTGGAATAGAAAAGAAAACTCTTCCTCCAAGTTCTTGTCCTGTTCTGCTCCAGGTTTCTCCTCCTCTATGCAATGCTAGAACACTGGAGAGCCCAGTCAGGGTAAGGTATTTGTGTGTGGATAGTGGTGGCAATAATGGATAGATGAACTTTCTGTGCACTGGGGATACTAGATTGATTGGTTGGATCTGGCTGGCCTGGCTCCAGTGAGGAGGAAGTAGTTCCTGACCCAGGTCAAACAAACTACAAACTTTATGATAACCAGAGGTCTCCAATAATGAAACTGGCATAGATAAGTAGTGAGCTCCCCATCACTGGAAATGTTCAAACTGGAACTGAAGACCGTCTCTCAGGGATATTATTGAGGAGACTCTGGTGTTGAGTGGGAGGGTCCCTTCTATGTCTAAACTTGCCGTTCCTTGTGAATAGTTACATGGGACAACCTCTACACATATGTGCATACATGCATTTTCTCAGATGAAACTGCAACCTGATTTTCCAAGCTGTGCAGCATTTGTTTTGAGAAAAAACAGCCAGCTCAGAGGTGATGAGGGTGACAGGGTTGCAATTATCACATGCTCCTCAGCTCTGGGTTTATTGTGTTAAAGGGTGCTTGACAATGCTGAGCTTCCCCTGTGTGGGGGAACAGGAGCCCCCAACCTCTCCTTATAACACTTGGCACATGGACAGACAGATGTGGGACTGGAAGAGGGAGGGGGGTGGAGGGAGAGGGGGCCCCAATCATCCTCCCGCCCCCAATTCCGCCTCTTCTGTTGCAAGAATATGGAGATAAGCCCTCCAGGTGACTCCATTTTTGGAGGAGTCTTTATAAGAAATCAGCTAGCACATACCCAGCATACTTTGGGTGGCACTATAGGCTCCATCTCAAAAGCAGAATTGGGGCTGGTTTATGAAAGGCTTTGGGACTAGTCGGTGACCTCTGTTGAGTTGTTCTGACCTGGGTTAGCATTCTCACCTTCTGCAAGAAGCCTTTCATGATCCCCTTTATCCTGAGGGCCTTCAGTCTATGGGTTATCTCCAATTTATCCTGTATGTTTTTATCCTGTTTGTATGCTCTCTCCTCCATCTGATGGCAAGCTCCTTGAGAACACAAACTATGGTTTTTTTGCCTTTCTTGTACCCCTAACACTTAGGACAGTGCTTGCCACACTGTAGGAACTTAATAAATGCTCGTTGACTGTCTGACCAAAGAGTAGGAGGAGAGCAACAGAGGAGTGAGCCTGTGTCATTTAGGATTAAGCAGACAGAAAGGCTGAGCTTGTCCCTCAGATTCAGTGGAGAAGGGACTGACAGGCAGGACAAGGAGCCTTAAATAATGGGATTTCTTCAGGCTGGGGCTGCCAGACAGAGATCAGGGCTGAGCATTTGGCTGTTAATAGACTCTAGGAAAGCACTGAGGGGGCTCCCTGTTAAGAGTGGTTTGGATTTTTTTACTTCTTTCTTCCCACACTCCCAGCTACTAATTAAGGGTAATTACACTGGGAAGACTTCCCTTTCATCAGAGTGGCCCTGGTAATTAGTCCTCAGGCTTAAGTGATTAGTTTTCTTCCGTTGGTGAGCTCCTGGACCTTGGGACTTGGTGAGGGCTTAGCTGCTTCTCCAACTAAGAAATCTGAGCTTAAGAACAATGAGTCCTTCTGTGTATAGGACCTCCAGAGCCAGCTCCAAGAACTCCCCACAGGTCCTGCTTCATCACCTCTCAGCTCAGGAAAATGGAGCAATAATAGTGCATATTCTTATGCCCCTTTTAGGCTTGCCAGGAGGTTTACAAATTATATTATCTCATCCTATCAGTGAGGTAAGCACTATTATTAGACCCTTTTTGTAAGTGCCTTCAGAGTAGGGACCAACTCACTCTTGTCTTTATGCTTTCAGCACCCATCCCAATACCCTACACACAGGGAATGATTGACCTTGTGATTTCACTGGTGTAGGGCAGTGATATCAAACTCAAATGAAAATGGAGGCCACTAAATCATACATAAGGATCCCTGCAGGCCACGTTTTTTTGACTTAGAAAAATCCAAACAGTATTAACATTATCTATGTTCTCCTGTATTTTTATTTACTTGGTCAAATGTTTCCTAATTGGATTATAATCTGGTTCTGCCCCTACTTGGGTGAGCGGCCAGTGGGCCATGTATTTAACACCACTGGTTTAGGGAATTTTCCTAATATGAGAAGTCCCTCCCCTTGTGCAGGCTGATACCTTCTCTACAACTTACAGGGTTAGAGTTGCCTAGAGTAGTGGCGTCAAACTCCTGAAAATAGGGCTATACTAAATTGTGCATAAGGGTGCAATTGACTTAGAAAACCACATGTGTTTATATATTTTGTTTTTATTGATGTAAGAACATTCAAATCAGATAGGAATTACATTTTAATCTCCTTTGGATCCCCCTCAGGAGTGTTGGGGCTGCACTCAATGTTCAACACCTCTGGCCTACAGTTCTGAGAGTTTAAATGATTTGCCCAGGAATAAACAGCCATACGTGTCAGGGATGGGATCACCTTTGCTGACTGGTACATAGTAGATGCTTGTTGATTGATCAGCTTTACATGTGAAGAAACCAGCTCAAAGACTATTTTATTTTATTTCATTTTATTTTATTTTTTCCCACCTTTGAGTTTTTATTCTATTTTTTAAATTAAGATTTTTTTATTTTTAGTTCACAACACTCAGCTCCCCATGATTTTGAGTTCCAGATTTTCTTCCCCCTTCCTCCCCCCCCCCCAAGATGGCATGGAATCCGATATGTCTTTTACATATAACTTCTCATTGAACTTATTTACACAATAATTAAATTGTAAAGAAGAATTATGTCCAATGGAATGAATCATGAGAAAGAAGAAACAAAACCAAAAAAAAAAAACAAAAGAGAAAAAAACAAAAGAAAAAAAGGGGAGCAAACAGTTTGCTTCAATCTGCATTCAGACTCCATAGTTCTTTCTCTGGATATAGATAGCTCTCTCCATCATGAGTCCTTTGGAGTTGTCTCTGAACCTTGTATTGCTGAGAAGAGCGAGGTCTATCAGGGTTAGTCATCACAGAATCCATATATTTGTGGTTGTGTATAATGTTCTCCTAGTTCTGCTCCGTTCACTTAGCGTTATATCATGTAGGTTTTTCCAGGCTATTATGTAGTCCGTATCTTCTCCATTTCTTATAGCACAGTAGCATCACTACTGATTAGAGAACTGCAAATCAAAACAACTCTTAGGTACCACATCTCTCCTGTCAGGCTAAAATGACAAAACTGGAAAATGATAAATGCTGGAGAGGATATGGGAAAAGTGGAACACTGTTACACTGCTGGTGGAGTTGTAAACTGATGCAGCCATTCTGGAGGATAATTTGGAACTATGCCCAAAGAGCTATAAAAATGTTCATACCCTTTGACCCAGCAGTACCACTTCTAGGATTGTATCCCAAAGAGATCACACAAGTGGGAAAAGGACCCATATATACAGAAATATTTATAGCAGCTCTTTTTTGCAGTAGCAAAGAATTGGAAATCAATGGGATGCCCATCAGTTGGGGAATGGCTGAACAAGTTGTGGTATATGAATGTAATCAAAGACTATTTTAAGTGACTTGCCCCAGATCTTGTCCAATCTAGTAAACAACTGAGAAAGTTGAATCCGTTTTTTGATTCTAAATCTAGTGTTCCTTCCTCAACCCAGAATTTCTTCCTTAGACATTTATAATCTGCTAGCAATTGGCAGAGGTAAGATTTGATCCCGGTTCTTCCAACTTCTAATCTAGTTCTTTTTTCACAGTAGTATATGACTTCTTCAGCAATACATAAACTGGTACGTACGGTAGACTATTTCAGTTTGTGCTCCTGGAGAGCACAGGGGTAATCTCGCCCATCAGCTGGATCTGCTGAATGGGAGTCATATAACTGAAATGAGCAAGATCTATTGGCATGCTAAGGAAGACTTTTTGGTGTAGCAGAAGCTTTAGCTTTCTAGGGTACAGATTTGGTTTTTATAACTTTTCAGGCTTACTTACGGTACCCAGCCAATCAGCAGAATTTTGTCACAATTTAGGGTACTTAAGTAAAGCATTTCACAGGAGAGAGGGACTAGGGAAATGGGGAAATCATCAAAAGAAAAAGAGAGGTCTCTGGGCAAATGTTTGCCACACAGCTGCCAGGGTTTGTTGTTGGAACAAGGGGACCTTCTCTGTTCAAGGGCAGGAAAGAAGAGGAGCTGACCAAATACTTTCATTACTGCAAAAGAAGTCCATTTGATTTAAGAAACCTAAATTGAGGTAGACATTCAGACAAAGCTATAGGTATCTCCTATCAAAGGACTCAACTAGTTTTTGTTTTTAAGCGGCGGATGAGACTGTCCACTTTACTATTGTTCTTACAGGGTTTGTTATATTTTCTTTCTCCTTCACCATAAACTTTGAGAATTCGGAGAAGGCAAAGATTGCTATGGAATGGAAATCAAGATAGGCTTCACCGAGGAGGTGGGTCTTAAGTTCAGCTTGGAAATAAATTAACAAAGCCTTTCCCAATACACCCACCTATCTGGCTCCTACCCCTGTTGCTGTTTGTGAGCCCTATCTTCATTTGCTTCCAGTCATCTATGCAGCGTTCTTATGCTGGCCCACATATGTATCAGTCCCACCTTCTTCTCAAGGGCCAGAGTGATTTTCTTAAAGTCTAAGTCTGAACATGTCATCTCCTACTCAATAAATTCCACCGGCTCTTTAATACCTCTAGGATCAAATTTAAAACTCTTTACAACATGACTTTCCTATCTTTCCAGTCTTTTAACACATTATTCTCCTCTAAGCACCCAAAATTCCAGCCACTCTAATCTACTTGGTATTTTTTAAAATTTTTTAATTAATTAATTTACTTTTAGTTTTCAACATTCACTTTTACATGATTTTGAGCTTTAAATTTTCTCCCTCTCCTTCCCTTCCCCTCTCCCAAAACAGCAACTAATCTGATATAGGCCATACATGTACAGTCATATTAAACATATTTCCACATTAGTCATATTGTAAAGAAGAATTAGAATCAAAGTGAAAAACCATGAGAAATAAAAATAAAAATAAAATGCTTCCATCTGCATTCAGACTCCACAGTTTTCTCTAGATGTGGATGGCATTTTCCAACATGAGTCTTTTTTTTTTTGTAGGGGGAAGGTAGGGCAACTGGGGTTAAGTGACTGGCCCAAGGTCACATAGCTAGTAAGTATGTCAAGTGTCTGAGTCCAGATTTGAACTCAGGTCTTCCTGATTCCAGGTCCAGTGCTCTACTCACTGTGCCCCCTAGCTGCCCCAAACATGAGCCTTTTTGAAGTGTCTTAGACCATTGCATTGCTAAGAGCTACCTACCTGTCATTCTTCACATCTCTGGGAGCCTCTGAACTGGCTGTCTCCTATGCCTAGAATCCTGTTCTCTTGGAATCTGGGATTTTCCTGGTGCCATCAGCTGTGAGCACCTTCCTCTCTGAGATTTTCTTCCACCTGCTTTTTCCATCTACTCTAGCTTTATCATGTGTATACTGATCTATCTATAAGCTATCTCCTTCATTAGAATGCAAATTCTTTGAGGGCAGATATCACTTTTGTTTTTTCATTGTAGCCAGGTACTTGGCCTAGTGCTTGCCAAATAACAAACAATAAATGTCAGTTGACTGATTGGTGAAAGGATTGTAACCTCTTTTGAGGCAGGGACTGTGTCTTCCGCTCCTGCGTTCCCCTACAACATTGGGGTTCCCCACACAGGAATCAATGAATATATATTTGCCATCATCAGACATTCATTCATTCATTCATTCATTCATTCATTCATTCATTCATTCATTCATTCTGTTATCCATTCATTGTTCATTGCTCAGCAAATATTTACTTACAAATATTGAAACAGCTTCGATTTGTAAGGCAGTGCACTAGGTGCTGTGGTGATACAAAGGGGTCTAAGGCATATTTCCTTCCCCTTAACAAGCCTACAGTCTAACTGATAAAACATCACTCCTACACAATGAGCCAAAACTAGAAATCCAGGAGAGCGCTGAATAAAGGCATCCTCAAATCAACTTTTAAACAAATTCAGTTGCAAGTGGAGGGAATCTTAGAACTCCAAGACACAAAGTCCATTGGGAGGAAAGACTTCGAGATGGGTGGGGAATCTGTGGCCCCGAGGCCACATGTGGTCCTCTAGGTCCACGTGTGGCACTTGAGGACATAGAGGGCCACATGTGGCCTTGAGGCAATATGAGTGTGTGTAGTTTGTGTGTGTGTGTGTGTGTGTGTGTGTGTGTGTGTGTGTGTGCATGTGTGTGTGTGTGTTGGGAGAGGGAACATATATCTCAGGGCACAGGCCCTCATGGCTCAATATCTTATGACACATTGAGGTCAATGCTAGGGGAAGGAAAGGGGATGGTAGAGTCAAAAAAAAGGTAGCTCACCTGGTGTGTTTGTTGGGGTGCCAGGCTGAGGAGTGAGAGGCAGAGAGCCATATGGTAGTTTCCTGGTTAGGTTAATTATTCTCTTACCAAATGATAAGCTCAGCTCTTCCTACCTTTAATTTTGGTGCCTTAGGGAAAAATCCCAGTGTCCCTGTTCCAGGTAAGGTTCTTTCTATTTGTGAAAAGTTAAATGATAATGTGAGATAAAAATTACTGCACAAGAGAAGTCAGAAGGCCATGTGAGCTCTATGCCAAATGAGCAGAACTACTAGTGCTCTGCATCTAAGAAAGGAAGAGAGCCCAAGGAATCCTGAATGGCTTTAAGGAGATGGGACTTAGATTTATCTATCAGTCTAGAACATAAAACCTAACCTCTGAAAGGGATCCTAGATGTCACCTAGCTAACTCCTTTTGCTTTACAGATTTTTTTTTGAGGCAATCAAAACTTAAGTGACCTGCCCAGGCTCACACAGCTAGTAAGTGTCTTGAGGTCAAATTTGAACTCAGATCCTCCTGACTCCAGAGAATTCCAGATGCTCTCTGCTGCCCCTCTTTTTTAATGCATAAAAATTTTAATTCATTACATGCCAATAGTAGCATCTGTAAGTGAAGGTGGAACAGCTAAGACCCCAGATTGAAGAACTGACTTGCCAAGTCATGGCAGAGCTGTAACTCCAAGCCCAGGATCCTCACTAATCCATAGTGTGCTCATGCAAAACTAAGAGGCATGAGAATCATTGCAGTGTTAGAGAAAGAGCACTGAACCTAGTGTCAGGTGACTTGGCTTCAAATTCCATTCATAAAACTTGTCACCTGTGTGGCCTTGGACAAACTATTCCATCTATCAGGGCCTCAGTCTCTTCATCTACAAAAAGAGGGAGCAGGACTATATTAGGGGCAGCTGGATGGCTCAGTGGATAGAGTGCCAGGCCTGGAGTCAGGAGGATCTGAATTCAAATGTGACCTCAATCTGCCATGTGACCCTGGGTAAGTCACTTAGCCCTATTTGCCTCAGTTTCCCTTCTAGTTCTTAATCCTCTGATATTGTTCAATGCTATTTCTGTTACACCATTCTGCCTCTCAAAAAAGAAGTCCTCTGTGTGAGATGGAACTGAGTTTAGCCTTGAAGGATGGGTCCGATAAGACTAGGCTAGGGGAGCGAGTATCTTGAACAAAAGCATAAAGGCAGAAATGAGTAGTTTGTTCAGATTAAGTGGACCAGTTTGACTCTTATAGAGAATTCATATAAGGAAGGTATGATATAAAAGGTTAGAAAGGTAATTTAAGACCAGGTTGGAGGGGGGGGGGGCTGCAGAATGTCAGGCTAGAGTTTAGGCTCTCTCCTTTCCTCCAGAAAGCCATTGAAGTTTTTGAGACTGATAACTAATCCAGCCAACAAGCCCCATATGCAAAGCACTGTCTTGCCTATGGTGCAAAAGTTTCAAACCAATTCAGTCTCTCCCCCAAAACAGCATCTTAAATGTGTGCTTATAAACTCCTGGCTCTGAATTCAAGGGCCTTCACAATTTAACTCCTAGTCAAAATGAACTTTTCTTCTCTGCCTCCCTGCTCTTTTTCCTGCCTTCTCCCAGTTCTGTATCTTGCTTATGTCATATCCCTCTCTTTCCCCCTCCTACCTTTGTATATGAATGGATTCTATCCATGAACATCTGTCGAAGTCTTTCCCTCTCTTTATGGCTCAATGCAGGTGCCATGAAACCAGTTGCAACCACCTTTCTACCACCCCAAGGTGGGTAAGATCTAACTAGCTGAGTTATCTGTCCCTCTTCAAATTTTTATAGCACTTTGCCTAAATGTCTTCTCTGCACTTATTACACCTTCTGCTATTATTTGTATACTTGTGATCACAGATTTAGAGCTAGAAGTGACCTTAGATGTCATATAGTCTAACTCTAGTTCTACAGATGATGAAAATGTGGTCCAAAGAGATTAAATGTCTTACCCAAGGTCATACAAGTAGTAAGTATCAGTATGTGAATCTGAACCCAGATTCTCTGCCTCCACTACTGTTTTTTTCCATTATACCATTTCCTTCTCTTTTAGAAAAGGCCACTAGCATATCTTTCATAGATTAACTGAACCTCAATATTAGGAGGTACCTCAGAGGCCATCTAGTCCAACTTATAACTAAGTATTCATCTCTGTCCAGTATTCACAAAAGGTGGTCATCTAACCTTTGCTCAAAAGTTGCTAATGAAAGGGAACTCACTACCTGGGCTGAGGGAATGATGCTTTCATATTTAGACAGCTATCCTTTTTTAGGAAGGTTTTCCTTATGTTGAGATGAAGTCTGCCTTTGAAACTTCCCTCCCTATTCTAGTCACTTGCTCTGCCCTCTGGGGCTAGTAGTAGTAATAATGATAACTCACATTTATGTGGTACCTTAAGGTTTGCAAAGCACTTTACAAATATTAAGAATAGATCTAATCCTTATTCTTCATTTCATGGAGTCTCCAGTCTCTTCCTCAGTCTGGTAACCTGTCTCTCCTCAAGCTCGAGACTGTCAAATTTCTTCTACTTCTTGTGTCCTTACCATCTAGCTTGCGCCTTGCACACAGTAGGTTCATGGCAAATGTTGAATTGAATGATGAATAGCACTTCTTCCTAGTGTGCTCTTCTGTGAAGATAGGCCTGGCCCTGCTTGATATCCTGCCCTGTCCCATGACAAATACCTTGGAGTGCTGAGCAAAACCAATCTGTGAATACTGTAAGGAAGAGGGCAAAGCAAGACCTTTGTGCCTGGTCCATCATCTGAGCCTCAGCATCCAGTAGGAGTTTCCATCCAGAAGGCAGAGGAGGCTGGATGCTACTCCAGGCCTTGTCTGAGAGCTGAGCAATCCCTTTGTTTGTTCCAACATCTGAAGCCAGAGAGCCATCAAAAGCCCCAGGAGCTTGGCAGAAGGGGAAGGCTCCAGCCATTGTGTGTTTTTCCAACCAGGTATACTTGTGAAGCCTCTTGGGAGGCAGCATCAAAGCCCAGCCAGAGCTTTAGTTAACGCTCCTTCCCTTTCTTCTCCCTACTGCAGACAAAGGCCCCTCTGCTTTCTCACACAGATGTGGCTCAGTAAGTGGTTTTCAATCTTTCCCAGACTGGTTTCTTTTGGAGGAGTGCATCCGGCAAGCTTGCTTTATGCTTCTCACTTTGATTTGCTGGAAGTGTGGAGGGGGGAGGAGCAGTCAAGCAGTAGTTCTTAGGCTGTGATTTCTCTTTCCCTGACAGCTGTGTGACCGAGGAGCACCCCAGCTTCCCCTCCCCAGGGAGCAGTAAGCTGTACACAGCACTTCATGTAGGGATGCAGACGCTTGGGGGTAAGATTCCCTGGGGCTGGCTTTGTGACTAAAACGTGAGCTCCTGCATCAACCCCTGGAAGATCTGAGGTCGCTGTGCACTTATTGTGCCCTTAAGGCCTGGGTTTTGTGAGCCAGCTTCTGATGCGGAGGAAGCATACCCAGGTGCCTGGTATTCAATGTTACTGCATTGGAAGGGACCAGGAGCTCAAGAGTTGACCGGTTCTCTCCTGTAACCTTTCTATCTGCTTTTAGATGGGTGCATAGACACTAGGGACTAGAGAGAGCTGAGATCATTAGGCATATTCTCTCATTACATAGGATTTCAAAAGAGGATTTGCTCAGTGCTAAAATACATTCCTTGCTGGTAAGGTTGTTTGAAATAGCTCCACATCCTTATCCTGTGGGCACTCGATAAATATTAATGGCCCCAGAATGATGCTTTCCATAAATACATTCTCTTTCTCCACATAACTAAGCAGAAGTCAGTCCCAGGGGGCCATGGTAAGGTGTAACACTGCCTCTCTACAAGGCAACAGCCTCAGGAGTAACCTGACAGCTGCTGGAAATCTTATTCTTTGGCTTAAGAGTGGGGCAAAAAGGGGGCTGAATGAAATCAGTATCTTGCCTGGTTTTGACTTAAGCATCACCCACAGGTGTGTGGGTCTGGAAGGAGATACTTGGAGGTCCATAGGTCTAAAATTGAAAAGTTGCTTTTGGTAGTAGATTGATGGAAACCTGATAGGCTTGACCTAGACAGATGCTAGATCTGGCCTCTGGTTTTTATCAGGCCTCTTGAGGGCAGACTCAGTTCTTTGCTCAGTAGGGAAAGTATTGTGTGTGTGTATACATATAAAAATATATACATACATATGTATGTATACATATATATACATATACGAACATAGATAAATAGCTATAGATATGGCGGATATATATACAACATATATATATATCTATAGATATCTATCTATCTATCTATATATATATATCTATATATATGCATATATATATATATATATATATATATATATATACATACATAGGCTAATAGTCCTGTGCATGGAATAGTTGAACCTCTTATCCTGATAGTGTAGATGGGGAAACTGAGGCCCAGAGAAGAGAAAGAATACTGGATTGAAAGTCAGATGATCTGGGTCTTAGCCACAGCTCTACTATTAGCTATCTGTGGGGTGGATCTTAGGTAAAACTCAGCTAACTACTGTAAAATGATGGTGTTGGACTAAAAACATTTTAAAGGTTCCTTTCTGTTCTAGCAGTGGGTAATTTTAGGATCTCGTTCAAGGTCACCCAGATAGTTAGGAGAAACACCTCAGCGAGAATCACTATCTCTCAATTTCTTTCTTAGGGCTCTTGCATAGTATTTCTACCTTGGACCATGGGTTATAGACTTTTATTCCTGGGAAGAAACCCAAGTGACACTCTAATGTGCCTCTGCTCCCTTAAATGATATGCTTTTCAGTCCATACTAGCAAAGCGAAGTTGATTGTTTATATGAGCCCAGGGGAAGAGGTCTGCCCTGGCTCCCCACAGGGATTCTTTGTGAAAATAGCAGCTTGGCTGTCCAATCAACACATTTCACTGGTTAAAAATAAAGTATCTCAGGGAGGGGCAAGGGCTCCCTTCAAAATCTCTTTTTCTCCATCTTTCTACCAGTACATAGGTGGCGGGGGTGGGCAGAGGATAAAAAGAGAAGGGAGCTCTGAGACTCTTCCTCCTCAGTGCCCTCCTGTGCTTTGCATTCCCCACACAAGTGGGATGGAGCTGAATGGAGAGCAGTCACGAGAGTATAATGATAAATAACTGCACATTGGTTGAAGGTAAATTGAATGAACATGAACGGGGGCAGCTCAGGGAAAGGAGCTCTCCAGGGTCCTGACTGTTACACTGTTATTTCCGCATCCCCCCTCCCCCCATTACTGGGAAAACATTTTACTCGCTTGTGCTCCCATCACTCAACTCCAGCTTCCCAAAGAGAAATTACCAGTTTCAAGCCACATTTGGATAGTGTTTCTGTGCTGAGAATCCATCTGGTGCATCCAGCCAGGATCCCCTTTAGGAACTTGCTGTGCTGAAAGCCCCAATTGTTCAGGCTCAGATAATTAATTTTGATGTTTATTTCAGAAGGGTGGAAAAAAGTACAAACTCATTCAACATGCTAACTAATTAGCCTGGGAAAGAAGTACGAGCCTAAAGAACAACACTCTTTGAAGAGGAGCTAGACCCTAAATGCTCCAGTAAATTGTGAGCTTCCTGAGGGGAAGGGTTGTTTTTCCTTTGGTCATTGTTTCCTCCTGTACTTAGCACAGTGCCTTGAGCACAGGAGATACTTGAGAAGTGATTGTTACAGTGAATTGGATTGGAAATACATCTGGAAGACCAGTATCTTAACATTCAAGGTGACATCAGTCTTTAAGAAAGGTCCTGCAAAGGTAGGGGGTATCTGTACCCCATTTCCACTGAAGTCACAACCAAAGAAATGGGAATTCCAAAGAAACTGAATTATAGAAGGAGTAATAAATAAAAACCATCATAGGATTTACATTTCAAATTGGAAGAGACCTCAGAGACACTCAAGTTCAACCTTCTCATTTTACTGATGATGGAACTGAAGCCCAGAGAATTTAAGTGATTTTTTTCCAAGGCTACAGAGATGGTAAGTGGCAGAAGGAGAATCTGAACTCAGGTCCTTTGATTCAGATTCTGGCACTTTCCCCTACCTAATGCTGTCTGACAATGGATTTTATGAAGATTTTGAATGAAAGTGGTGGCACCTCTGCTACTGGATATTTGAATGTTGGCTCTATTTAGGAGAACCAGAATGTATCCAGCTTTTTGAGTCACTAATGGGCTCTAAGTAACATCTCTTTCCTTCAGTATTTCAAAGGAGTTTTGATTTGATTTGATTGATATGAGCGTGTAGGGATTCCTTGCTGGTCCCCCCCCCCCCGCAGGTGCTTCTTCCATGAAGGCAGATTACATCCCTTCCATGCCTTAGTATATAGCTTCAGGGGTATCTGCCATCAAAATATTCTTCACCTGGTAACCAAATTTCTGTCTATGAACTTCTCTAACCTTCAACTACTTCTCAGACTGCAATTTATCACTGCCTTTACTTGAAGCCATTATACATTGCTAGGACCTACTAAAAGCTTACACTTCACTCACGGAACCTTGGACAACACAGGATTCTATGCCATGAAGCATTGGAATTAGAATTTGGTGAAGGGATACATGCTATCCATCTGTCTGTCTGTCTATCTATCTATTATTTATCTATCTATTTATCTCTATAGTCCAGGCAATAAGTGACAAGGGTCTGAACTAAGCTATGATAGCTAGATACATAGAAAAAAAGATCTGATGTAAGAGATGGTGTGGAGGTGAAAACAGCAAGATTGACAACTAATTAGATATGTGGAATGAGGAAAGCTAAGAAGACAAGGATAATACTGAGATTATGAACCTGGGAGACTGGGAGAATGGTGCCCTCAAAAGAAATATGTGGTAGAGAGGAAGAAGAGAGAGAATAGAGTTAATACCCTGATCATCATCTAGTCCAAACAATAAGCAAAAGAGCCCTCATGATAGCATAACATACAAGATGATCAAAGCCTCTTCTCTGTCTCAAATTCTGTGGTTATTAGGTGTCTATGATGGTGCAATGGGTAGAGCATTGGGCTTGGAATCAGGAAGACCTGAGTTCAAATCTGGCCTCAGATGCTAGCTGGGTGACCCTGGGCAAGTCACTTAATCCTCTTTGCCTCAGTTTCCTCATCTGTAAAATAAAAATGGAGAAGGAAATGGCAAACCACTCCAGTATCTTTGCCAAGAAAACCCCAGATGGGATCACAAAGGGTTGAACACAACTGAAAAATAACTGAACAGCAACAACGATGATGTGCCAAACTCTGAGATAGGTTCTAAGGTTTCAGAGACAAAAATCAAATAGTCCCTGTTTTCAAGGAACTTATGGTTTATCAGAGGAGATGATGTGTCCACATAGAAGTATCTGCAGAAAAAATACAAAATGCCACATAGACAATGTAGTTAAGTATAAGATAGTTAGGGAAGGAAGGCCTGAGCTGTTGGGAGATTAGGAAAAAGCTTCATATGATATTTAAGCTGCTTTTTGAAGGAAACAAAAAGTTTAAGCTGGAGTGGTAAGGAAGGAAGTGTAAGGATAGGGGCAGGCAGTGCAAAGACACAGAAGCTGGAGAGAGGGAGAGTAGCATGTATGAAGAATAGAGAGAAGTCCAAGTTGGCTGGACTGTTAAATGCAGGAAGGAAACACATATATGATGAGGTTGGAAAGAGGTTGGGACCAAATTCTGAAAAACTTTAAAAGCCACATAGAGAAGTTTGTATGTCCTGATAGAGGTAGTAGGGAGCTAATGGAATTTATTGAATGGGGAAATGGTTTGGTCTGCCATTGCTTAAAAAAATTTACTTCGGTAGCCATGTGGAAGATAGATTGGGAAGGAGACAAAATGTACCCAAGGATTCAGTTTGGAAGACATTTCAAAAGTTCAGGTAAGAAGTGATAGGGGAATGAACTAAAATCATTACCGTGCACAAAGAGAAAAAGGGTCCGATGCAAGAGATGTTGTGTAGGTCCAAACAGTAAGATTGACAACTGATTAGATATGTGGGGAAAGGAAGATAACAAATCAAGGATAATACTGAGGTTATGAACCTGGGAGGCTGGAAGAATGGCAATGCCCTCAACAGAAATGAGGAAATGTGGTAGAGAGGAGGAAGGGAGAGAGTAGAATTAATACCTACTTCAACCAAGTCAAGAAGCCATTCTACTCAGTGTTTATTTCCTGATCTGTGTACCACACAGCAGGATAATGGAAACTTTTCTGGGCTGAAAAGTGTCCTTCTTTTAGGAAAGTATGTCAATGTGCAGAGTTGGAACAAGGTCTCACTGACTTGACCAGTCTTGTGCACTTAACAGGCTTCTTTTGCAAACACCATCTTGAGTGTAGGTGTTAACACACACACACACACACACACACACACACACACACACACACACACACACACACACAGAGAGAGCCTGGGAATCACTTCATCCCAGGACTGGAAAATACCTCAGAAGTCATCTACTCTCACTGTATCAAAGCAGAAATCCCCTGTACCATATTCCTGATAAGTGATCATCCAGTCTTTGATTAAATACCACCAGGTGATGGAGGAGCTACCTTCTGAAGCAGCTTTTTCTACTTTGGTATAGGTCTAATTGGTAGGAAGTTTTTTCCTTACATTGAGGTAAATCTACCTCCCTATAACTTCCACCCATTGCTCTTGGTTCTTTCTCAGGGGCCAAGGTATTGTTCATTGTCTCAGTCATGTCTGACTGTTTGTGATCCCATTTGGGGATTTCTTGGCAAAGATACTGGAATTGTCATTTTATTCTCCAACTCACTTTACAGATGAGGAACTGAGGCAAATAGGGTTAAGTGACTTACCCAGGGTCACACAGCTAGTAAGTGTCTGTAGAACAAGGCTAATCTCTCTTCCACAGGAGCGCTCTTCAAATGCTCAATGATAACTACCATCTTCTTCATTCCCTCTGCCTACCCCACAGTCAGGCTTTTTTCACCCAAAGAGAAGATTTCTTCCCATGACTCTCCGATGTTACTGTTACAGTTTTTGTCCTCTCTGGCCACACAATAAGATGGACCTCCATAAAAATATACTTAGGTAGGTACACACAGATAGACATAAGAAGAAATGTAAGAAGATAAGCAATGACACATGCAGGTACAATAATAGATATCTATATCATGGGTGAACTAAAGAAAATAAGTGGAAGATATTCATACCCAAACCAGGACAATGTGAAGATTTTCAGAGCCCAGGAAAGTAATGGTAGTAGAAATAGAAAGACAGAAGGGTCCAATAGAATAATAATAAAGAAAAGTCCTAACTTTGTCATGCTAGAGTCCAACTTGAAGTGATAGTCAACTGAATAGTTTTCTCATAGGCCTTCCTTATTGTCTTTGTGAGGTCGCTATTCTCAGAGGAAGGCTATTAAGATCATTCTGTGGTCAAGTGTATGTATGGAGAAGCTGGAGCATTTTCTTACCTGTGGAATTCAATTAAAAACTTCTGCCTTTGCACAGGATTAGGCACTTACTGGAGAAAAAAAAATTAGACATGACAGTTTCTAGCTTCACAAAACTTAAAGTCTAGTAGGAGAATATGGCACATTGCATCACCTACATAGTGAATGGTACATAGTAAACATGTGATAAATGCTTTTTCATTCTATTGCCTTCTTGGGATATTTAGAGAAGGCAATATTTAATGCAGGCTTTAAAGTGGAGGTAGAAATTCTACAGAGTGTGTATATGTAGGGGGTGGGGCAGTAAAGAGAGAAGCTACATGGTACAGTGGAAAAAATACAGGATTTGAATCTTGGTTCAGATTTTATCTCTGACGCTTGTGTGATATTGGGCAAATTGGTTACCTTCTCTTTGCCTTGGCTTCTTCTGTAAAATGAAGGACTTGGACTAGATGGCCTCTGAGATTCCTTTCAGTGCTCAGTCTATGACCTTGTGAACAATAGAATCAAAATCTAGGGGGCAAGAAAGCATGGTGGTTTATACAGGCAACAATGGGTAGCCCAGTTTGCATGGAGTAGACTAGATGGAGGGAAGTAGGGTTGAGAGCTGGAAAGGTAGACAATAAGGCTAGATGTTGCCAAATCAGGCCAGGAAAATTAATTTTATTTTATTTTTCCTTTTAATTTTATTTAGTTTTAATTTTATTCAGTAGACATTATTAGGCAATCAATGAAAGCTTTTGACCTAATCTATCAGGAAGGAAAGATGTTTAGCCATACTCAATGGGGTGGCAGAAAGTGAAGAGTGGAGGTGGGAAGACCTGTCAGGACACGTTTTGTAATCATGTGCAAAGGGTAGACCTAGTGAGGGCCTGAACTAGAGTGGAGGCATGAGAATAAGGATATGGATGCAGGTATCTAGACATACTTCAGAAGTAGAATCAATATGACTTGACAACTTAATTGAATATAAGTATTGAAAGTGTTAAAAATCTCACCAAGGTTTCAAACAAGGGATACTGGGTGAACAGTGCTACCAGAGGCATAAATAGTAGCCAGAGGGAGGGCATGTTTTATGGGTTTGCCTTAGTTTCCTCATCTGTAGAATAAGCTGGAGAAGGAAATGGCAAACCACTCCAGTATCTTTGCCAAGAAAACCCAAATGGGGTCATGAAGAGTGGGACACAACTGAAATGACTGAACAACAACAATAACAAAATAAATGTGACTCCCCACAACCTATGGGTATCTACAACCTCTTTAGGTTCATATTTTATTGTTTATATGTTCCCATATGACTTCTGAATATTGACTAGTCAGAGTCACAATACATTACCTTATAGTGAGCAGAGGACCTTTCCTTAAAATAGAAATGCTAGAAAATGACAAGAAAATCACAACATTTCCAAAGATGCTCCAGGAACAAAAGCTTGTGAGTCCACTTTAACTCTGTCACTCATGGTTAAATCAAATCAATATAGGGGAGACATGAAAAATGAGTTGGTGACTCGTCCAATTTCAATAATACTGAAGGCGGAATTTCTCAGCGTCTGGGATTCCCACCATTATCCAGCACCAGAACACAGACTCCTCAGGATTATGTAGCCACTGCTTCCTGGCATAGGAAAGGGGAAACTTCCATGGGCTACCAAAGTGCTTCAGAATTTATGCCCTACAGGTTAGCACAAGCATGGGCAAGGAAGGAAGGGGATGCCCCATTGTCTGCTAGGCTTGGTAGGAGATGTGACTCAAGCAAAGCCCAGGTGCCATATGCATTTCTTCTCCTTTTCTGTGTCTGTCTCTTTCCTTTCCTCACCTCCTGGTTTTTGCAGGTCCCAGAGCAAAATTTACTCTCATCTCTCTTTTGAGACCATATCTAGTCCCTTGCCAGACATGTGGCAAATGTTTCTATGCAACCAAAATCTGAGTTGGAGTAACATCATCATATGCCTTGTTTTGAAAAAGCTTCTAAAAGATGAAGTATCCCTTAAATAAACTTGTTTTGGACATGTTAAGTTTACTGGAGCTTTGAAGTGGAGATGCCCTACAGATAGTTGGAGAGGTGAGTCTGGCGCGTGGGAGAGAAATCGAGGTTAGAGATATAGATTTGGGAGTCATTGGTAGAAATCGAAGTAGTAATTGAAATTATGAGAGTGAAATATTTCCAAGATCAAGTATACAAGAAGAAGAGAGAGCTGACCACTTCTTCTAAGGCATTGGGATGAGGAGCCAGAGGAGCCAGAGAAGGATGGGTTAGAGAGGCATAAGGAGAATCTGAAGAATGTTACATCTTAAAAGCCAAAAGGACAGAGTATCCAGAAAGAGTGGGTGATCAACAATGTCAAAAGCTCCCTGAGAGGCCAAGAATGATGAAGACTAAGCAGGATAAAAGGCCATCAATTTTGTCCCTTAAAACGTTGGAAACCTCTGAGAGAACAGTTTCATTCAGTGGTGATAGAGAGAGAAGACAGGTGGTATGGGTTTGGGGAGAGTTTCAGTGGTTAAAAAGAAATAAAAAGTAGAAACATTGGATGTAAACAATTACTTTTAAAAGTTTTGGCAGAAAAAAGGAGGAGAGAGATGGATGACATGGCATCTGGGTGGGGTAGATGGTTTGAAAAAAGACTTTTTAAGAATTGGGAAGATCTGAGTATGTTTGTAGTTATATAGGAAGGAGTCAGTGAAGGAGAGAAACTAAATATGCATGAGAGGGTTTCTCTCCACTTCTTACTTCAATGATGACTCTCCTATTAGATTGGAAGATCCTTAAGGGCACGGACAGATATTTTTCATTTTCATGCCCACAATACCTAGTATAGTGCCTTGCAGAGTGCAGGTACTTAAATATTTGTTGAATTGCTTTGAATTGTCTCACTTTATGGGGGTTATTTAACTATATTTATTCATAATGGCTTAAGTCACACAAAATAAACACTTCAGTGCAGAGGAAAGCATTCTGTAAGGAAGGGATGAGGAGGGCCACTCACTCAGTGAGCATCGGTGCCATTCTCTGTCAGCAGAAATTCCACCTGGTCTCCAGGCTGGTGTCATAAAGTGGGATCAGATCCAGTTTCTTCCCTGATCTTTTTATCATCTTGGGTAATGAGTGGGCATCTTCTGATGATGGGGAATAACTGATTGAGGTCATCTTTGGAATTTTTCAAGTTCATTCATTTATTCAACATTGAACTAACTTGAATTAAGCACACACTTTGTGCCAGGTGAAAGGCATTGGGTCACTTGGGATAGACAGGTGGTATAAGAAAAACCTATATTCAGTTATTACCCTGGCAAAACTGGCACTATGACCACAGGCAAATCAGTTAACCTCTCAATGCCCTCACAGTTCTCTAAGATTTCAAATTACAGAAAAGTTTCCAATCACACCAGAAGTCATCCCACACAGATGAAACCACAGTTTTGAACCCCTCTTCTTGAAAGGTACAGGTTAGGCAATGAATGAGATACAAGGCAACTAAGACAATGCTTTTAAATTGCTTAAGGTCTATTGAGAGAAACAAAACATCAACACAAGTAAATATAAAACAAATACAATATTTTTAATGCCTAAGAAAATACAAACAATTCTTAAGTCAGCTGGAAAAAAAAAGGTCACTTCCAGCTGGGAAAATTACACAATGCTTTATGGAGAAGATGGTATTTCATAGGAACTAGAGCAGGGGATCATCTTTCCCAAAAACGTAAATGAGTAAACCAAGGCAAGAGAGGTTAAGTAACTTTCCCAAGATCACACTGGATTCAAACCCAGGTTCTAAATTGAAACATATACTCTAGAGTCAATACTCTTTCCATGACACCAATAGTGCCTTCCTTGAAAGATGGATGCCTAGTTCTTATTTACTTGTAGCTGATTTCTCTTGGGCTCACTTTTCTTAATGGCCTCTGCTAATCAGCCTAGCTGGTATATCCCTGGGCATAGTTGGCTCTGCCAGCCAGAGTGATCTAGAAGTACTTATCACCTTCCCCAGAGCCAGACAGTGAAGAAAGTGTATGTGTGGGGTAGAGATTGGGGGTGGGTTTGGGTGTGTGGTGGAGGACAGGAGGTCCCCAGCTATCGCGATCTTAGTGGCACCAGTGGCTCTCCTACACTAACCTTTCCAGCAAGACATTTCCATTATTTGTAATGGCTTTCTTTTTAGTTTAAGTCACTAAAACATCTCCAGAGCAAGACTACGAGGGTCAAAATAGGCAGATTATTTTTCTGTGCGGAAGGATTAGACCAGGGGTGTTAGAGATGCCCTGTGAAGCACCATGCTAGACTCCTGAGAGGGCAGTGTGAGTTTTTTGTGTACGGAGGTGAGACAGAAAGGAGTAGTCGGCCACCGAAAAGGGAAGGAATGTCAAAGATAGAACTTACCATGGGTAGACTATAACTTGTTCAGTCTCTTCCAAGTGAAGAACAACACCTTCCCTCCTTTCCCACCCTCCCTTTCCAAGTCCATCATCATTACCTCAATTCTCACTCTCTTGGTTCCATAATTAATGTGGCTGTGCTGGTCATAAACATGCCCCTTGTAAGCAGCAATCTTTCTCATTATGGGCTGTGACAGATTGTTCGGATTTTCCTTGTGGATAAATCATCTTGCTTGTTACGTGGCTGGGATCTTGTCCTAGAATTGATGAAGCTGTACAGGTTGTCCCTCTTCCCTGGTCCCCAGGGGCTGGGAAACCAATGGCGAACTTCCCTGGGGGTTGGGGACAATGTTCAGAATCTATATCCTTGAACATCTTCCTCTACCTTTCTAGCCCACAACTGTTACCTGTAGGATAAAGTTCATAGGATCACAGATTTAGAGAGAGAAGGGTCCTTCCAGGTCATCTAGTTCAATTTTACAAAGGAGGAAACTGAGGCCCAGAGAGGCTAAATGATTTGCCCAAGGCCATAAAGGAATTAAATGGCAGAGCAAGGGTTTGAGCCTAGATTGTCTTTCCAAATCCCGCACTTTCTACCACACCACACTCAAACTCCTTAATTTGAAATTTAAGACTGTCTACCATCTGACACTGGCCTTACATCCCAATCTTTCCCTGCAGCTCCCACCCCTCTCCCCCATGAACCTTCTGCATAGGATCATCATTCTAAAGTTAGAAAGGCGACCACAGATTTGTCTTTGGTGCTGAGTTTATAGGGTTCTAAAGCACTTATAATTTTTTTTAGTAGCTTAGAAACAAGAACATCTATTGCCTATTTAGCGGGAATAATTAGTTAAAACAGGATGCTAGCAGATGGCAAGCTCTTCCTCTCTTGAGGGTTATACTTCAGGTGAGTTCTTCTGAAGCCCTGCCCCTCTCCCCCTTCCCTAAGGTGTGTTTTGGATCATCTGCTGTATAAAAATGACTAGTTACTACTGTGAACACCTATTATGTGTGGCACACTCTGCCGGGCAGTAGGGATCTAAAAGAAAATGTATTCTCTGTCCTCAAGGAGCTTACACTCCATATGCTTTTGCAGTCCAGCATTCCGTTCAACATTGTTATATGGTAGCAAAGAAAGCCAAGCAATCTTTAGGTCGCATTTAGACAGGCAAAGTGTCCAGGGCAAGGAGTATCGTGGAAGGAGGCACTAGCATTCTGCTATACTCTGACCTGATCAGACCACATATGGATTAGAACAGCATTTTGCATTCCTTGTCAATCTTTATGCTTTCCTCCTAAAACCAAGTGGAAGGGGTATCAGAGTATCACAGAACCACAGAATCTTGCAATTCAAAGGGATATGCACATTGCTAATGCCAGAAAATCCTCCTCTTTAGAGCACAGAAGTATTTTTTTTGTGTGTGTGAAAAGTCAACAAAAGTGAATTACGGGCTTCAAGCCTCTGTTGGATTGTAATACCCAAGAGGGTACAATTCTTAAATCTTTCTGAGAATACACAAATGTTTTGTTGGAGCAGTGCACCTCCACATTTCTCACCATCCTCCAAGGCCTGGATCCAGCTCCACCTTCTCCACCAAGCCTTTGCTGGTTACCAAATTCTGAGTTGGTCTCTTGGTCCTCAGTGTTCCAATAACATTCATAGAATTTCAGAGTTCAAAGAAGGGGCATTCTGGAACAGAACAAGCCTTTACCACAAAGCAGAATTTCAAAGCCAGCCAGCATATCCCCCTGAGTCTTTTCTTCTCCAAATTAAACATCTCCAGTTCTTTTAACCAATCCTAGTAAGCTCTTTTGAATAGTTTTCAACTTATCAATGACCTTCCTAAAAGGTAACCCCCTGACCTGAGCACTAATCCGTACGTGGTCTGATCAGGTTGGAGTATAGCAGAATGATAGTGCCCCCTTTCACGATACTCCTTGACCCGGACGCTATGCCTGTCTAAATGCAACCTAAAGATTGCTTGGCTTTCTTTGCTACCATATAACAATGTCAAATCAGTTTGATTGATTTGTTTTGAGTGGTTTCAATCCACTCAAACCCCAGATCTTTTTTCATTGTCTGTATCACTCACTTGACTTTGACATGTATCACTTCCTGCTTTAGGTCGTTAGTTACCTTTGCATGCGTATTTGTCCTGTCTCCCCAACTTGACTGTAACCTTCCATTGAATGGAAACCCATGTTCTTCCTATACTACTTCATATCTCCCACCTCGGTTTGAGCCCCAATGTCTGGCAAAATGGGGCAGTGTGGAGTGAAAGGACACTTAGGAAAATTCAGTTCTTATCTGACATTATCTCACCCTGTGACCTCAGGCAGTGTCTTTGCCTCTGTGGGCTCCAGGTTCCTCATCTATAAAATGAGATGGTTGGATTAGGAGATCTCTTCCAGCTCTGACACTCTGTGGCTCTTTATTCAACAAATATGTGTTGATTAGCTGGTCTCCTTCCAATGATAATGGCCTAGGGAAAATGTTGCCCCCCTCATTGCTTTAATTCTAGCCTTTACAACCAGGCAGCCCCTTCCTTAACACAACCCAGCAAGTCACTAGATCCTTTATGGACAACTAGGTGGCACATTGAAGAAGCACTGGACTTGGGGTCAGGATGACCTGAGTACAAATCCTGCTCTGTGATTCTAGACAAGTCACTTAACCTCTCTAACCTAATTTCCTCATCTATAAAATGGGGATGATAATAGCACCCACTGACAGGGTTGTTGTGAGGATTAGACAGGATGACACATAAAATGCTTAGCAAACTTTAAAGCAGTATATAAATGCTAGCTATTGTCTTGCAGAATTCCACAATAGCAGGGGTCTGCTTCAGTTCCCAAGGCTACCCTTGGCAACACGCCTTTGCACCAGAAGTTCATTTCTTAGTCCAACTCACTTCTCTCTTGACAGAGTGTAAGTGCACTTCAAGATGTTATTATTTTTTTATACAACTTTTCCGCTGGAATTAAAAAAAACCTACCTTCCTTTGCTAATGACTACAGAGCCTTTGGCCTTCTTAAGGATGGAGATGGATGCCACTGGAGAAACTCAATGACTACAACACTACCTATTTCTTCACTTGATGCCTTTTCTGGCAGTGACTCTATGATTTCAACAAGTTCCTCAGACTCCTTTTTTAAAAAGTTTACTTTCATTGGCAATTTGTTGGCCCTTTCTAGAGCATTCTATCTGAAAAGAAGAATTTAAAGAGAGACATTGTATTTAACCCCAAAGAATGGATCTCCAGTTGTGGAAGCGCAGCCATGGTAACAACTGGGTGGAAGAGGTTTTGTTTTTTAATGGTGCTTCTTGTGTTTCTCAAGACTCTTAAATTTGGGATTGGGCCAAGGATGGGGAACCTTCAGCCATAAGGCCACAGATGGGCTTCTAGGTCCTCAAGGGCTGCCTTTTCACTGAAAACAATGGCAGATGATAATGACAGATAAAAACTGAATTCTCCTAAGTGCCCTTTCACTCCACACTGCCTTTTGACTGAAAAGGCAGCCCTAGAGGACCTAGGAGGCCATATATGGCCTTAAGGCCAAAGGTTCCCCACTCCTGGATTAGGCAGACCCAGGTTTTTCCTCAGACACTCAAAATGCCCTTAGCTCAACTCCAAAGCCTCTGCAGAGCCCCGCAAAGGGAATCTGGTTTAGTAAGTAGGCTCCTAGGGGTTCCCCCTCGCACACACAATTGGGAGAGGTCACCTTGCAGCCTGGGGCAAAGTGGTGCCCACTTCTCAGAGCCCTGCCTGGTTCCTTGCCATGCTTCATAAAAGGTCATTGTACCTGGAGGGAGAATTTTCCAATTTTAATGAGGAGAATGAGGCCTTTCAGTCACCTTGTTGCTAACATATATCCTCTAATCCCCAATTAAGGCTGGAGCCTTAGCTGTATCCGGCATCTGGTTCCCAGTTGGAACAGTAATTGCCGCTTTTCTCCTTCCCTCCCTCCTTCTCTGGTGGGAGGGGCCACTTGAAACCTGGCCAAGGTGACTCTGGCTGAGCTCTCAAGACTTCTTTGCAAATAGGCTTAGATTAGCTGTTAGACTTTTGCTTTTTTTTTCTAACCAGTTCTCATGGTTTTCTCTTTCCTCCTAGCCCTGATCATTGAACCGTTTCTTTCCTTCCCTGCCCCAGTACCTTCAGAACGATGGCCCCAGAAGACTGTGGTCAGATAGAAAGTAGAGGATAAGCATGGGGTTACATTGTCTACTCTGACTCAAACTCCACCTAGAATTCCCAAATCTGATGATGGATGGAAGGGACCTCAGAGGCAATCTGGTCCAAATCACAACCCAAAAGGAATCCCTGCTACAACATACTTGATAAGTGGTCATCCAGTCTCTGCTTGAAGATCCTCAATCCCTACCTCCTGAGGACCATTTCACATACAGGGACTGAACCTGTGAGAGGGAACTCCTGGGCAAGGAAATAAACTCTACCAATGTGAGTCAGCTCCTTCTCTGCAATGGCAGAGTCTTAGAGAGTTTTTTAAAGCCCTGAAAGGTTAAGCCATATATCCATTATGTGTCAGAGCTGGGACTTGAACACTTATCTTCTTGGCCTGAAATTAATCCTCATTGGTACAGAGCAGGGATGGCGAACCTATGGTCCTCTAGGTCCTCAAGTGCAGCCCTTTGACTAAATCCAGACTTCACAGAACAAACCCTTCAGTCAAAGGGTCATTCTAATCCAGAGTGTCAATAAGCATATATTTGAAAAATTTAAAATTTAAAATTAAAAAAATGTTCAGGAAAAAAGGGCACTAGCAGCGGTGGGATAAGATCAGGAAAGGATTCATATAGAAGGTAGTGATTAAACTGAGTCATGAAGGAAGGAAGGGAATCTTTGAGGTGGAGGAGAAGAGGGAGTGCATTCCAGGCACAGGAGATGGCCATCTTTAGTGTGGTCTCTCTTCCCACTCTTGACATTATAGTTAACCGGTTCAAGAGCTTGGCTATTCAGCAGCAGCTGCTCAGGGATATATATTTAAAATTCATTCATTAGAGCAAATGTATGCAAAACAGGAAGTCCCAGCAGATGCTTACTTCTTAAAAAGAGAAGTTAGGGGTTTAAACATGCCAGGTGCTCACTGTCCAGCTTCCAAAGAGAGATCTTGTGAGCTTATTGCTTCACTTTGTAATTGGGTTGTATTACAATAATGTGTCACTTGATGTTAAAAAAAATTGTCTAACCAGCTCAACTGTGCCCACCTTTTATTTCCTTATCTTTGCTTTTTATGACCTTCTGTCCCAATCTGCTCTAGCATGTTTGATAGTGGGACTTTCCCACAAGAGTTCAGCAATGTAGAAAATAATGGCCCTTTATTGTGACATGTTTGAACTCACACAAGAGAAGGACCAAAGCCTAACTTGAAACACTTGGGGACAGGAATATGGAGACAGTGGCAACAATACAATTATGTGTAGTAAAGGCTGGCCCCCACATGTAGCAAGGGGGCATCATGGGGCTGGGGGAGTCCTACTTAGTTTTCATAACTTCTGAAAGGACTGGCAGCTATGTGATAGGGTAGCCAAAAAAGGTGTGTATGTGGGGGAGGTTATATGCTCCATTAAATAAAAAGGATGGCATACAGGAGCAGGAATGTACTAAGCTTGCTAGCAGCTACTATTCTTGTTCAATCATTTTTCAGTCTTGTCTGACTCTTCACAACCACATTTGGCGTTTTCTTGGCAAAGATTCTGGAGCGGTTTTCTATTTCCTTCTCTGGCTCATTTTACAGATAAGGAAACTGAGGCAAACAGGGTTAAGTGACTTGCCCAGGGTCACACAGCTAGTAAGTGTCTAAAGCCATATCTGAATTCAGGCAAAGGAGTCTTTCTGACTCCAGGCTCAGTGCTCTATCCAATACAGCGCCACCTAGCGGCCCCATAGTTGTAGTCTTCCCTAATTAGATCACATCTGATCATGTTTAGTTCTAGATACCACATTCTAGGAAGATTTTTATAAACTAGATAAATCCAGAGAAGAACGACTAACAAAATAACAATAACAGTTCAGCAAGTTAATGTTTACAAGACATTTTGCATGTATTGTCTCATTTGATTCTCATGACAATCCTGCAATATAGGTGCTTTTATCATCTCTACTTTCTGAATGAGGAAACTGAGAGAAAGGTTGAGTAATTTGTCCAGGGTTACAAAGATGAGGTTGAGGCAGGATTTGAACTCAGGTCACCCTGACTTCAAGTCTAGTACTCCATGTATTATGGCAGCCTGTATGAATAGCCTTGCAATTATTCCATATTATAATTGATTGAAGGAAATAGTTGGGGACATTTAGCTCAGAGAAGAGAAATTTTGGTGGATGAACATAAAATCCTAGATTTTAAAAAGCTGGAAGGAACCTCAGTGGTCATCTAGTCCAACCCTTTCATTTTACAGATGAGGAAACTGAAGTCTAGAAAGGTTAATTGACTTGCCCAATGTCACACACGTAGTAAGTAACTAAATCAAGACCCGAACCTGGGTCATCTGACTTTGAAGCTAGTGCATGAATCTAGAAGCAAGCCTTCTTCAAGTGTTTGAAAGAATGCCAAGTGGAAGAAAAAGATTTGTTTGGTATGAAACCCAAGGGCAGAACCAAGGGATGCAAGTCAAAAAGGGACAAGTTTAGGTTTGCTGTAAGAAAAAAACTTCCAACAATCAGAGCCAGCCAAGAATGGAATGGGCTGTCTCAAGACACTGCCCTTCCCGCAGTGGAGGTCTTCAAGCAAAGGCTGACTGACCATTTGTCAGGGTCGTTGTGGAGAGGATTGCTGTTCAGGCAAAGGCTAGATGAAAGGACCTCTGAGATCTCTTCAAAACCTGCTCTTCTGTAATTCTGTGATTTCGTGATTCAGTCCATGACCCTTTTAATTTAGTAGTTTACTACTTTTGTTCCCCTCCTAGATGGTCTCTCAGATCTTAGTTTCCATGACTTTTATTGTCCTCTCACCCAACTCCTCAATTTCCTTTACTGGACCATTGCCAGTCATCTTGACTTTTGTCTAGCCAATAGACTCGATGATTCTGAAGGATAGAGTGATGCTGATGCTTTCGTTTAGCTCTGCCTCACTCAAATCCAACACATTTGCAAGTCAAGATGTGACCCTCATGATGTTATTGGTCCTCTTCGAGAACAAAGGACGAACAATAACGACAATTATTTCTTTTGCTGAATAATTATCTACCTCTTACCCCCTAAATGTGGATGTGTTATGCCCTCTTCCCTTCTCTCTACACTCTTCTCTTGGTGATCTTATTGAATTTGCAAATGATCCCAAGTCTACATATCTGCTCCTAATTGCACTGTCCTAAACTCCAGTCATCCATTTATGACTGCCCGCTGGACATGTCCTCTTCGATGTCCTGTTGGCACCTCAACTTTAACAAGTCCACAACTGAATCTATCATTCCCTCTTCAAACTTACCTATTTGTTTGGAGGTTGCCACCATGTTCCTTGTCACTTTGGTTTGTAAAAACTCTTCCCTCTCCCTCACATCCCATATCCAATTATTTGGTAAATCCTATAAATTCTACCTCTACAAAATCTCTCCTCTTTATCCATTTGCACAGCCACAACCTCAGTAAGGCCCTCTTCACCACTCGCCGCCTAATAGCTCCTGAGGTGTCTCTCTGCTTCCACTCTCTCCTTTCTTCAATCTATCCTTCACACAGCTGCCAAAAATAATCTTCCTACGACACGGATCCAATCACACTATTACTTCTGTCAGCGATTCTTTTTTGCCTGCATCTGGGCTACAATATAAACTCCTTCATGTAGTACTTTTGATTTCCATGGTCTGCCTCCACTCAAACATCCCACCTTTCTTCCATATCACTCCCCTTCTGTCTTCCAGCTAAATTGGACTCAGTATTTTACCCACCACCCTTTTGTATCCATACAAGGTGTCCCCCAAGCCTGGATTATACTCTGCTTTTATTTCCCTTTTTCAGAGTATTTTCCATCAAGGCTCAGTTTGGGTGCTTTCCCCTTCATGAAACCTTTCCTGATCTCCCATTTGTCAGTGTTCCATCTCTTCTCCAATCCACTCTTAATACAAAACCACAAGAAATCCAGATTGAAGGGGACCTTCAAAATCATCTCATATCTCATTTAGTCCAATTCCTCTCATAGTTAAAGTCTAGCCACAACCTGCATTTCTGCGGCAAAAACTTATAGGGTTGTAGGTTTACAATACTGCTCCTAGTTGGGCAGAATAAAGCTAATTCCTCTTTCAATATTCTCTTCTCCAGACTGAACACCCCTCATTCTTTCAATAGATCTGTGCTTGGCAAGGTCTTTAGTTCCCTTACTTCACAGTTGCCCTCCTCTAAATACTTTCCAGCTTGTCATTATCTTTCTCAAAATGGGGGGCCCAGTCCAGAACATGACCCTGCAGGTGTGGTGTGAGTGGGGCAGAGGACATTGTTGCATGCGTTTCTTCCTCGTGATTGTTGGCTGACTAAGATGGTAGTGATGATGTCGATGTCAAATGCTGATGAATGATAATGACATAAGTATCAAATGATGGCCCTGTCCTCTCATGGTGAGGGCTACTCTAATAAGCCAGAGCCAGGGCATTTGTGTGCGTGTTTACATGTGCATGTGTCCAGCTATACGCACATATCTATTCTCCTCTTGTCATTACAAGAGGGAACAATGAATGAGGACTCAGGAAGCCTTATTTATGCCCATCTCTGCTATTAATTTGCCATGTGACTTGGAGCAAGTTTTCTAATCTCTCTGGGCCTCTGTTTCCCAGGATCTAAAATGAAGATGATGGTACCTGCACTGTCTACCTCACGGGGAAGGATACAATGGCTGTGAAAGTACTTTGAAAATGACAACATGTCATGCAACTGTGTAGGATAAGAAAACAAATGAGTCACCCCACAAGCATTTTTAAGTGTTTACTATGTGCCAGACATCGTGCTAAATGTTGGGGATACAAAGAAAGGCAGAAACAGTCCCTGCTCTCAAGGAGCTCACAGTCTCATGGGGGAGACACCATGTAAATAACCAGGTACATACAAATTCTATACCGAATAGATGAAGTTAATCGGAAAGGGGAAGGGATTGGCAGCTCACATTAAGTGATGAGATAGGTTTTAGGCAGGTTCAAGAAAATTCCGAAGGCCAAATTAGAGTTAATATGAAGGATCAAAACTTCTTAGCAGCATCTTGAGTTTGTGCTTGCCCACTATGGGCAAAATAAACAATGTTTCCAGGAAAGTGAGAGGCAGTTCTTTCTGTAAGCTCCCTCCCATCTCCTCTCTCCATCCCTTCCTTGGAAAAGAAGCTGATAATTGCCCAGAAGTAGGAGCATGATCTCCTCTCCCTCATTTCTAATTTGCAGGAGGCTGTGCCTACTGCCCAATTGTCAGCACATTTCACGGATGGAGAATGAGGTTCCTGAGAGGAAAGAAGAGATGGAAAAAGGGAAAAACCCAAAGCAATTTGGAAATTGATGATTAATTCACAGCACAATTCAGGAATGGTTCAGGATGGCAGGGTTCAGGGTCCAAAGAGTTGGCTGTGCCATTTAACCCAAAAGTATTCAGGTGATCAAATGGAAAATAAAGAAAATTAGGGACAAAAACTAGGGGGAAAACATACAAAGGAACACACACACCTGTCCTCACTCCACCCCATCACTCCATTATGTAAACCCATCAATCAGCACACTAAGGTCATCACTGAACCATTTCTTCCTATTAATCCAGTATTCTCAACCTGGGAAAGACAATGAGTCAGAATTACTTCTCATCAGGGGAGGAATCTCACCGCATCTGCATAGGACTGAGTAGTCATTAGTCTGCGTGCAGTACCGGAGCTGTCCAGATCAGGGTGGGGGGGATGGGGGAATAGAAATGGAATCCTTCAATGAGAGACAAAAAATATCAGATTAGATGATAAATTCTGGAAAGAAGTAGTTTTTTTTAAAAAAATACATTCGAGTTTATATTTTGTAGTTGCAAGTTGGAGCTGGAAGAGAAGAAAGGATGGTTGTTGATAGGAGGAAAGGAAAAAAAAACCATAACATTGTATAAATCTGAGTATCTTGTAGGTATTTGAACTTACCTCTGAGTAAATGATAGATGGAAACATCACATATACAGGCTCTCTCTACACTCTTGCTACCTAGCATGGATAATTCAGGTTACTTCCTACTTCCCCACCCCTAATATAATTCCATCTAAGCTTTGATTTAACTGAATAAGTATTTACCACTTGCTATATGCTAAAATCCACTCTAAGTGAAATGGAGGGTATGGTATATAAAATGAGATCCCTTCCCACAAATAGTTTATAGTCTAATTGAAAAGACAATATCTATGCACACAAAACAATTAAATAACAATACTGTAGGCAGGAAGACCCGGATTCAGATCCTACTTTAAGTACTTACTAGCTGTTTGACCCTGGATAAGTCACCCTCTCTGGTCCTCAGTTTCTTTATCTGTAAAAAAGAGTTGGATTTGATGGCCTCTAATGTTTCTCCTGGCTCTAAATCCATGATCTTGTCATGAAGTGGAAAGGCCTTTCTTTCCATGTACTCTTTCTTTACCTTTACTTCCTAGAATCCTTAGCTTTTTCCTTCAAGGCTCAGTTCAGGCGGTACCTCCTCTACTTCCTCACATAATCTGGCATCTATGCATCTGGATACCTGTTGTATCCCTCCAGTAAACTCCCTGGGGCAGGGATTATCTTTTTATCATCAGCCTGTATCACTGAGCCTCTATTAAGCATTTGATGTTTCTTGAATTGAAATACATTTATTTGGGGGGCAGCTAGGTGGTACAGTGAGTAGAGCACTAGCCCTGGAGTCAGGAGGACCTGAGTTCAAATCTGGCCTTAGACACTTGGCACATGTGCTAGCTGTGTGACCTAGGGCAAGTCACTTAACCCCAATTGCCCTGCCCCCCCAAAAAAAACCCCAAAGAAATACATGTATTTGAAAGAGATGTTTAAACAGCAAATATTATTGGAATTCAGAGAAATTAGTGATCGGTGGAAGAAGGAGGAGTTAAGAAGGCTCAACAGAAAGAGGCAAGATAATTTAGGCCTTGAAGATCAAGCAAGATTTGGATAGGAGAGAAAAGGTGGGGAGGGTAGTTATTCTGAATGGTGAAAGGTTGTGGGGTACAGGGAGCAGCATACAATCTCCTCTCAATGCCATACATCTGCTCCTGGCTAGAGGTAGTTCTGAAAGTGCTTTGTATATAATGAATTTCTTCCCTTGCCCAAAGGCAATTCCTGCTCATTTTAGTTAAGTTGGTGTAAGAAAGACAGTGGATTGGAATCAGGTAAACTGAGGCATAATTCTAGCTTTGCCCCTACACACTTTGTGACCTTGGGCAACTAGCTTGATCTTTCTGTGGCTCAGTTTCCTCATCTGTAAAATGTAGGAGGTTGAACTAGATGATCTCTGAAGCGTTTTTTGGCTCTGACATCCTATGAGTCTAAGACATTTGAAATTTCCTATTAGTCATCAACTGAAGAGAGAACAGTGCTAAGCTGCTTTCCTCTCAGGCCTCTAGGCTTTTCTTTTAATCCTAACAACTCTCCTTATTATCTAAAGCTGTTTTATTTATTATTATGTCATGGCTATTATAATAGCTGTTATTTTATCTTGCTATTTACCAGACCCCATCCTGTATTATTCCCAGGAAAAAGCCATCATTTAGCAATGGACCAGAAACTGGCTGATTCTATCCAGAAACAAATGATGCTTAAATAAATTCATCTATCTGCCTCTTCCTCTTTCCTTACCTACACACCCAAGAACCCTGGCAAATCTCTTTGCCCTAATAATTTCCTGAAGTGAGCTGGCACTTTAGACTGGAGGACAGGCTTCTGATAATTTCCTGTGTAGATACCTTGTGATACTATTCTGTCCTTTTCCAAGTTCCCCTGCCCTCACTCAGAAGGGGCTAAGAGTCACTTTCCCTTAAGTTCTTTTTCCAAATCCTATTCCCCACCTCTTCTCTCAGGTCTTCCAGATTAGAAGCCACCTCCTCTCTACTTCATCACTGCCCCAACTGACTCAGTACCTTAGGAAGTTTGCAAGTAGCAAAAAAAATTCGAATGAGAAAAAATCTAGAGTACTTGACAAAACCAGGAGATATGAAGCAAGCATTAGGATGACTTGTGGAGAACAGGAAAGAAGACATAGACTCTACAAGATCATAGCATCCTAGATTTAGAACCGCAAGTGACTTTGGAGGGTCATCTAAGCCAACTCTCTCATTTAACAAGTGAGGAAATTGATGTCCAGAGAGGATTTGGCCAAGGTTGTCCAAGTATCAAGAGGCAGAAGCAGGATCTGAATTCAGGTTTTCTGACTCCAGTTCAGGGCTCTTTTCACTATACCTTCCTTCTAGACTCTAGAACCAAGAACCTGACTTAGGTCTTACTAGAAAAAGCTGACAAGGAATCTGTAATTTTACATTTTACATGCACTAGAATCATGAACTGGGGAGTTGAACCTTTAGAGTCATCCTCAAGATGGTGCTGATTGGCTTGCTCCATGGAATTACCTTGAGCTGATGAGATCAGGAAGTACCCAGGAAGGAAGAGGATCCCTATCCTAATACCTGTCTTCCTCCCTCCTCCTCCAGCAAGGGATTAAAAACCAGAAAGGTCAAAAAATTTTACATAAGCCTATAAACTGAGAGTTAAGGAACAGCTGAAAATTACATCCTCAACAGTTTAGGAATCTCATAATCTATTGGATTTTGAATTTCACTGGGCTCTTGCTTAGAGTGACTGTGTGGGCTTCAGCTGAAGAAAGGCAGAGGATCCGAGAATTTTGGAAGCTTAGAATTGGAAGGGATCCTATATGCCATCTGGTCCAACCTCCTTATATAGAGGGGGAAACTGAGGCCTGATGAAAGGAAGCAGCTTGCTTTCATGGTCCTGGTATAATTGTGTAGCAGCAAGCTAGCTCTGCAAACAACACATTGCATAGCATTGCTCCACAAATAATGTTGGGTCCAAAAAAGCTTCACATGTACCTGATGGGAAGGCACAGCTAAATGACAGTATACCCGAAAAAGACTCAAGGATTTTGGGAGGCTTCTACTAATGTGTTTCACTAGTGGGATGTGGTAGCAGAAAAGTGAGTGAAATGTTAAGTTTCTTGAACAGAGACATTATATCCAGAAACAAGGAGGTGATAGACCTCTGTATTCTGCTCAGGTCAGGCCACATCTGATGCCATTGTCAAGTCATTTAACCTAACTGGGCTTCAGTTTCTTTCATCTGACAAATGAGGAGATTGGACTAGGTTACTTCTGAGATCTCTTCCAGCTCTAAATCCATGATTGTACTCAATTATGAACACTAAATCTTAAGAGAGACATTGATAAACTGAAGGATACTCCAGAAAAGGGAAATTTGGATGGTGGAAAGTCTCTAGATGATGCCATATGTTTGAAGAAACTGGGAAATGTATAACCTGGATAAGGGGTATCTTAGGAACCGTCTTCAAATATTTGAAGGGCTATCACAGGAAGGCAGATCATACAGGTTCTGCTCAGGCCCTGAGGGTAGAACTTGGAGCAATGGGGAAGTGATGGAGAGGTAATTTAGGCATGATGTAAGTAAAAACTTCCTAATTAATTAGAACTCTCCAAAAGTGGCATTGATGGCTTTGGGAAGTTGTATTATCCCTCCCATTGGAGGTCATCGAACAAAAGTAGTGTGGCCACAAGTTGAGGATGTTGTAGAGGTATGAATTAGATTAGATGAACCCAAGGATTCCCCACGATCCAGTAACCAAATTCCACTTTCCCCATGAATACACACTCTTTCTCCTGCTTACGCACTGACCTCTTTCATTAGTAGAAAGTAGAGAAGGGAAGCACTGGAGACTTCTTTTTCGGAAAGAGCACTGACTCTGGAATCAGAGGCCTTGGGTTCAAACTACATCTTCAAACATCTACTACTTTCGTAATCTTTTTTTTTTTATTAACATCTTTAGTTTTCAGCATTAATTTTCACATGCGTTTGAATTACAGATTTTTCTCCCCATTTCC
>CM053622.1:704614273-704624531 GCA_028646595.1 Phalanger gymnotis | reverse complement strand
AACCTTCTCTGTAGTCTTTGCTGTTTGTGGGTTGTGAGGTCTGGTACATGCCACAGCTCAGTAATTCAGCATGCTAGGGCACTCTCCGCTCCACTCCTGGTCTCATCGGTCCCCGGTCTGCCAGGCCGCGGGCGCTGGGCTCTGCTTGGCTCAGCTCCGCTCCCCTCAGCTGGGAGCTGGGAGTTCCGTGCGGGACAGACCTTACCCCGAGACCATCCAGGCTGTCCTGGGCTGGAGCCCTGCTTCCCTCTGCCACTTTGTGGGTTCTGCAGCTCTAGAATTGGTTCAGAGCCATTTTTTTATAGGTTTTTGGAGGGACTTGGTGGGGAGCACACTCCAGTTACTGCTTTCCAGTCGCCATCTTGGCTCCGCCCCCAGAACTAGAAAATTTAAAGCAGGAAAGGACCTCCAAGTCCAATCCATATGCAGATGAGGCCCCAAAACAAAGTGCCCTGTCCAAGACCACCTGGCTGAAAAGATGGAGACTGGATTTGGGGGTCACATCCTGTGCTTCTAAAACCAATGCTCTTAGCACTCACCAATCAGTCCACCCCCACCCCACGTAGATCTCTTCCCCTGAGGTCCCTGGACACTTCTCAGCCACATTGACACGTATATAGGGTGTTCTAGTTGAACTGTTTTGTGAACTTAAGAATAGCCTCCTTAGTGAGATTATAAGAAGAGGACAGAAACGATCCCTGTAGCACCTACCACAGTGCTAGGCACAATCAATGTACTCAGTTAATACTTGTTGATTGAATGAATGTGAGTGAGTCAAAGTTCTGAGAGTACAGTCTGCCTTTTCTATCATTGTCAAAGGGAAAAGACTCCTGTTTGGTCCCTGTTTTGGTATTGTTTGGTCCCAGGGAGAGGGAAAGAATCAACACTCTTCACATGCTATAATTTTGCTATCTGTGCCGAGGAACATAGCCCTAAAAATGTCAAACAACAGGTTCTCTGAGCTAACTTTTCGTTAACCTTCTTGGTGTTTCCCTTAACATTAAATTCCACAACAAATGTAGTAAGTTATCTCCTCTAATTAAGAATGTAATTACTTAACATATCCTATCTACTCACCAATAGGGAGAACCTAATCAGGATATATAATTATATTAACTGAGGGGAAAGCTCCAGGGAATGGTTGGGAGTGTCTATCAGTGGAGGGCAATGGGATGTCATTTTACAAGCATGGAGCTTCTGTCCAACTTTTCACATATAGCCTCTCTCAGTTTACAAAGTGCTTTTGTGCACATTATCTGATTTGATGACACTGGCCAGAAGTTATCTTAAGCATCATACTTTGACAGCTGCACCTATGACAGACCAGGTCCTGTGAATCAAGTCATTTGCAACCTAAGCTGATTCTCTTTAGCAATCAGTCTGTCCCATGTATAACTTGATGAGCAAAATTGCTTCTGTACTATTTCAAAACATTTTCCCTCATAAGTCATGTTGTGAAAGAAGAATCAGAACAAAAGAGGAAAAAAACGTGAGAAAGAAAAAAAGAGAGAAAATAGTATGCTTCAATCTGCATTCAAACTCCATAGTCCTTTCTTCAGATGTGAATGCGTTTTCCATCAGGAGTCTTTCAGAATTGTCTTAGATCATTGCATTGCTGAGGAGAGCTAAGTCTATCAGAGTTGGTCATCATACAATACAGAAGTTAGGTGACTTGCCTAGGGTCACATAGCTAGTAAGTGTCTGAGGCTGGATTTGAACTCAGTCCCTCCTGACTCCAGGGCCAGTGCTTTATCCACTGTACCACCTAGCTGCTCACTTCTCTGATGTTTGCTCTCCTTCTAGTCTTCATAGCTCTCCTATTCTAGACAAAACTGCTTCTCAATTACTTTGAAGATATTGAAGCAGTGTCAGTCAAGCTTGTTAGTACAAAGTCATCCTTAGCAGGGCAGTAGTAAAGTGTTATGTTCTAATAATAATAGCTAACATTTATATAATACCGTGCTAAGAACTTTAGAAATACTATTTCATTTGATCCTCACAGCAGACCCTGGAGGCAGGTGCTATTATTATCTCCACTTTCTAGTTGAGTAAACTGAGACAAGCAGAGGTTAAGTGACTTGCTTAAGGTCATACAGCTAATACGTGTCTGAGTCTAGCTTTGAACTCAGATCTTCCTGACTCCAAGCCGAAAGCTCAATTGTACCACTTAGCTGCCTTTTGCTATTGCAGGATTATCATCTTTCAGTGAAACAGTCCTAAGTTTGGGGTCTGTAGATTTCTAGGTCTGTTCTCATAGCTGGGAACTGAAAGAAATTAATATTGTATTACATTAATCACTAATTATTAATTTGTGATCCACTCTTTTCTTCCTATTTCTCTTGAGGTCCAACCCCAGAAAAGGTTAGTCAGCCTCTGAGGATATTGCTCCTAGGCTTCATGGGACCTGTCCAACTGGGAGACCAAATTTCTATTTAGAGTATAAATAGAATCCAGTCTGGGTGAGCCTTTGCCTGGGGAAAGAACCCCATGTCCTTAATCCTTTCCATTAGAGTTTAGGGCAACTGAGCTCATGAAGGAGAAAACTACCAGACAGGTCCTGATAGAAATGGCTCCCTTTGCTCAGATACTTTGAGGCTGCTGAGTTGAATGATCAAGCTATGTTCTCAGCAGGAGGAGCTGAAGACTTTTAGCCCCTTCTCAGTAAATGTTCACCAATCAGGGTTGATTTTCACTTGTCAGGGGAGTTCCCTTTCAGAAAGTATTTAAGGTGTTTCACAGACTCCCTTGGCATTTTTGGTTGCCGAGACCATCACTGACCATCAATTTATTGATTGTTAGCCTAATTAATAAATTGATTATTAATTTCCCAGAAACTCTCTCTTAGGGATTTTATTTGATATAGAACTTAAGGGCACAACCAACCAGGCCAGCCGGCTCTTCGCACAGTAGGATTCTTCTTTCTCCAACCAACTCCCAGCAACAATGCCTTTTATTTAACTACCTTTGCTCCCATCAAAATGGCTATGAGGCCTCTCTTCTCCATCTCTTTCCTTTTCTCTTTTTTCATTGTCTATGGTACCTTTCTTACAATTTATTTTTCATTTTTTAATTATTATTTTATTTTTTTCCAATAATACATCAAGACAATTTTTAGCTTCATTTTTACAAGATTTTGAGTTCCAAATTTTTCTCCTTCCCTTCCCTCTCCTCTTCTTAAAATGGTAGGAAATTTGATGCAGGTTATACTGGTGTTATCATGTAAAACATTTCCATATTAGTCACAGTTGTGAAAAAAGAAACAAATCAAAGGGGAAAAACATGAAAAGGAATAAAGTAAGTTAAAAAATATGCTTCTATCTGTATTCACAGTCCATCAGTTCTTTATTTGGATGTAGATGAGCCCTTTGTACTTGTCTTAGATCCTCGTGTTGCTTCAAAGAGTTGAGTCACTCATAGTCATCACACAATGTTGCTGATAGTGCCTACAATGTTTTCTGCTCACTTCACTCAGCATCAGTTCATACAAATCTTTCCAGGTTTTTCTGAAATTTGCCTGTTTATCGTTTCTTATTGCACAATAGTATCCTATTACATTCATATACCACAGCTTGTTCACTCATTCCCCAATTGATGGGCATCCCCTCAATTTCCAATTTTTTAACACCACAAAAAAGCTGCTGTAAATACTTTTGCGCATGTAGGTCCTCTTCCTTTTTATGATCTCTTTTGGATATAGACCTAATAGTAGTATTGCTGGTTCAAAGAGTATGCAGTTTTATAGCCCTTTGGGCATAGTTCCAAATTGCTTTCTAGAATGTTTGGATCAGTTCACAACTCCACCAATAGTGCATTAGTATCCTAGTTTTCTCACATCCTTTCCAACATTTATCATTTTTCTTTATTTGTCATATTAGCCAATCTTATAGGAGTGAAGTGGTACCTCAGAGTTGTTTTAATTTGCATTTCTCTAATCAAAAGTGATTTAGAGCACCTCTTTATGTGGCTATGCAGAGCTTTGATTTCTTCATCTGAAAACTGTCTGTTCATATCCATTGATCATTTGTCAATTGAAGAATGACTTGTAACATTCTTATAAATTTGTCTCAGTTGTGTATATAATTGAGAAATGAGGTGTTTAGCAGAGACACTTGCTATGAAGATTGTTTTCTAGCTTTCTGCTTTCCTTTTAATCTTGGTTGCATTGGTTTTGTTTGTACAAAAGCTTTTTATTTTAATACAATCAAAATGATCTATTTTGCATTTTGTAGTTCTCTCTCTCTTTTGTTTGGTCCTGAATTTTTTTCCTTTCTCATAGATCTGACAGGTAGACTATTCTTTGCTCTTCTAATTTGCTTATGGTGCCACCCTTTTTGTCTAAATCATGCACCCATTATGACTTTATCTTTGTACACAGTGTGAAATGGTCTGTACCTAGTTTGTGTCCTATTTTTTCCAGTTTTCCCAGCAGTTTTTGCTAAATAATGAGCCCTTACCCCAAAGACTGGGGTCTTTGGATTTATCACACACTAAATTACTATGGTCAATGACTACGGTGTTTTATATACCGAACCTATTCCAATGATCCACAGCACTCTTTCTCTTGGCCAGTACCAGATAATTTTAGTGATTACTGCTTTATAATATAGCTTTAGATTTGGTATTGACAGGCCACCTTCCTTTGTATTTTTTTCGTTAATTCCCTTCATATTATTGACCTTTATCTTCCAGATGAATTTTCTTGTTATTTTTTTCTAGCTCTATCAAATAGGTTTTTTTTTGGTAGTTTGATTGGTATGGCACTGAATAAGTAAATTAGTTTAGGCAGAATTGTCATCTTTATTATATTGGTTCAGCTGACCTACGAGCAACTGGTATTTTCCAGTTGTTAAGATATGACTTTATTTGTGTGAAAAGTGTTTTGTAATTGTGTTCATCTAACTCCTGGGTTTGCCTTGGCAGGTAGATTCCCAAGTATTTTATATTGTTTACAGGTACTTTAAATGAATTTTCTCTTTCTAGCTATTGCTGCTGGGCTTCGTTGGTCATATAAAGAAACGCTATTGATTTATGTGGGTTTATTTTATAGCCTTCAACTTTGCTAAAGTTGTTAATTTTTTCAAATAGTTTTTAGTTGATTTTCTAGGGTGCTCTAAATATACCATCCTATCATCTGCAGAGAGTGGTATTTTATTTTCTTATTGCCTATTCTAATTCCTTTGATTTCTTTTTCTTCTCTTATTGGCATAGCTAACATTTCTAATGCTATATTGAATAATAGTGGTGATAATGGGCATCCTTGCTTCACCCTTGATCTTATTGGGAAGGCTTCTGGCTTATCCCCATTACAGATAATGCTTCCTAATGGTTTTAGATAGATACTGCTTATCACTTTAAGGGACACTCCCTTTATTCCTATGCTCTCCATTATTTTCATTAGGCATGGGTATTGTATTTTGTCAAAAGCTTTTTCAGCATGTGTTGAGATAATCATATGATTTCTTGGTTTTGTTATTGATATAGTCAACTATGTTGATAGTTTTCCTAATATTGAACCAACCCTACATTCCTGGCATAAATCCTATCTGGTAATAGTGTATAATCCTTGTGATATATTCTTGTAATCACCTTGCTAGTATTTTGTTCAAAATTATTACATCAGTATTCATTTAGGAAATTGACCTGTAATTTTCTTTCTCTGTTTTAGCTCCTTTTTGAGCTTTTGTATGAGTTTTGGGAAGTGAGACCATTTCCCATTTTTCTTCGGGGTTTTGCCTATAGGTGTTTTGTTGTCCTCTTCTGAGTTTGTTTCTTGATCTTCCTGTCACCATAATAACTTTCTATGGTCAGATTTTTTTGTTTTTGGTTTTTACTCATCTTTTTTGGCCTTTTTCTTTTCTTTTAAATTTTAGCTCTGCTCCTGGAGTGGAAGAGGCACTGTCTTAGGCTTCTTGTGGCAAGAGCTGTAGGCTCTAGCTATTTACCTGGTGCTGCACTGATGTTGCCTTGAGGCCCACAGGGAACCCTTGTGTCTGGTGTTGTGCTGAAGGGGTGGGGTGGGGGTGAATGGCACTGCTTGAGGCCTTATGGGTCTGACAACTTACCTGGTGCTAAGCCTGGGGCCTGATGGTAGTGTCTGGTGTGTGATGAGACTGGTGGGGTGTTTCTGCATTTCCCTGGGTCTACACTGAATCGGGTGGTGGCCTGACTGCTGGTGGCTCCCTACTTGTGTAGGACTACATTGAAGCATGTGGTGGTGGTCAGAGTTAGGGTGTGCCCATTCCCCTGGCATGTTGGGGGTCTTAGTGTTGGTTTTTGCCTGCTCCACCACACTGGAGCTCAGGATCTCCTGCTGGTTTGCTGAGGTGGGGCTTGCTACTGGCTTGCTGGGATGCTTCCTGTCCTGGACTGTATTCCCTTTTTGCCCCAGTGAGACAGATTTTTTCTGCCAATCTTCTAAGTTTCTAGGGCTCAAAGATTATTTCGCTCCATCTTTTTGCTGGTTCTTTTGTTCTAGGATTTGTTTTGGGGAGTTACTTTATGGTTGTTTAGAGGTGAATATGAGAGAGTTATGGTGATTTACTGCTTACTGCACCATTTTGGCTTCTGGAAGTGTCTGTGGTCTTTCGCTTTTTCTTAAGCTATAGAGGGAAATGAAGAGCAACAAAGGCATCTCTGAGAGGTTTCTCCTCTCTCAAGCTTTAGACAGAAACAAAGGGCAAATACAGCCTGTCATCAACCAATCAGCTCTCAGTAAAGTAACTTCTTTTTTCCAACCAGCATTGCTTTCAGCAAAGTGGGTGAAGAGTCTGTCTCCTTTGTCTCTGCCTTCCTATTTTACTGCTCCTCCTGCATTCAGCTTCTTTGCTGACTTCTGATGCTTAAAATTAGAACTTCTTATGAGTAGTGACTCTATTTTAGCTCAGGTTGAAACAACCAAATCTACAGTTCTCTCAGATATGGAAAGAAGGAAGAGAAAAAGCATTTATTAAGCACCCACTTTGTGTTGGGCACAATTCTTAATGGCTGAATTCTTTGATTTTCACATCAGTCCTGAGAGGTAAGTGCTATTATTATCCCCATTTTCTAGTCGGGGAAGCTGAGGCAAATAGAGGTTGGTTACTTTTCTAGGCTCATACAGCATTTAAGTTCCTGAGGCAGAATCTGAACTCATGTTTTCCTGGCACTAGAACCTGGTGCTCTGTCCACTATGCAGCCTAGCTGCTACAATTAGGTAGAAACACTTTATAAACTTTCCCTTAGTCTCCAAATAGTTCTTTGTTTTATGGTTTTTCAGCTATATCTTTCAAAACTCTGAAAAGAGTCATATTCATATGAGCTCATGAACCTTAATGTACTACCTTAGTGTTCTCGCCTTTGCTCTACTTTCCAACAATCCCTTTCAGTTCATTTAATCTGAGATATAGTTTTCTCTCAGATCTTTAGAGCTGTCTCAAGCTGCTTTTTACACACAAAGGTCCATTTCCTGCACCTTTTGTTAAAAATGCCTATATGTCAAAGGTGAATGCTTTACATACATTTGAGGAAACTGAGGCCTGAAGAAGTCAATACAATACAACACAGTGGCAAAGTCAGAAACTGAACTTAATGCTTTTTTATCAGAAATTTTTTACTTTGATCTAATCAAAATCCCTCCTGCTACAGTAGTGGCGAATGTTCTTTTGTCCTACTCTTGGTGTAAGAAAACAGCTAATCTCTTAATCTGTTTTTCCCTAGGTAGAAACTTACTTGTTGTGAATTGGCTCTTAGATTTTCCTCATCTGTAACACTCTGTTCTCATTCTCTTTCAATTCCCCTTCCCACCAACTCATCTCCCACATTTCTTTGTTTTTGAAAAAAGATCTCCATTGAGATCCAAACAGTCAATCTATGATATTTCAGTTGGATGCAAAACCTATAGAATTGTTCTATAAGTACATACATCTTGGACAATGAACAGGGTCCAGAAATGAATTGTAGGTAGAGAATGACCTGGATTGCCTTTGGGCAGGGCTAGGGAGGGATAGGAAGTCTCTGAAACAAAGGTCTACCCTTTAATATTAATATTGTTTGATGATTCTGTATGAGATACCAATATCTTTGAAGCTGTATGGCGCCCAAAGTCCCATAAGGGGACCCAGGGTGGCAGCGAGGAGACTGCTGCACATTACTAACCAAGACATGTGCAAGAGAATGACATAAAGGATGTTAAAAAAGTGAAGGAAATGGGGTCAAACAGGCAGTAGAAAAAGGGATACCATATCCATTGGCACCCATGAAATATTAAGAGAGAATATTCCCTAAGCATTGCATAACCCCCACCTCCCGAGGATTCATGAAAGGCAATGAACAAGACTCATACACAATGAGATGATATGTGATCATTGATGAAACCAAAGATCCATTGAAGTATCAACTATCCAAAGGTCATTTGTTAGAAAGAGAAATTATTTCTACCCCATTAGGAAATTCTCAATTGTCCAGATCCAAGCATGATGCTTTCAACATAATAGAGAGTTAAAAAATGTTTGTTGAATTAACTGTTAGATTCTTGTCATGTATTTATCTTTATCTTTATTCATTCTTATCACCCAGTGCAACACCTTGTCACAATCTTTTACCAATCCAATGATCATTCTCTCCTTTCTCAGAGGTGTTTGTATCACTAAGGCAACAACTAACAATGTAGATGATAATTGTCAAAATGCCTATGTAGTTCTGAATGGCAAAGCATATGAGACTCTCCACATAGAAGGTAGAAGAAGTAAGCCATCTATTCAGATACCAGAGAACCATATCCCACAAGCCATTTATCCAGTTTATCACAGCAGTAAAACATTCCACACACAACATAACAACCTGGAGTCTCACCATCCCAAATCCTCTCTGACCCCCTACTGGGGTCTTCCCAAAAACAAACTCACAGTACTACTAAGTCAGCCTGTTCAGCTCTAACTATCACTAGGTCAGCCATTAGCAGTCATTAGCAGCCATAACAGCCTTCTCTCTCTCTCTCTCTCTCTCTCTCTCTCTCTCTCTCTCTCTCTCTCTCTCTCTCTCTCTTTCTCTCTCTGCATTTCCTGTGATATAACTTCCTTTTCCTGTCAGGAAGCTCCTCCCATCACATGTGACTTAGGCTTCCCGTGACATAACCAGGTCACATGGTCTATTAATGGGTGGGAAAGATTTTCAAATCTAAATTGCTACTACAGTGTTCAGGACTTGGTTCACCGTCTTCCTCTCTGTCTTAACCCCTGCCCTCATACTTGATGGTTTTGACATAAATGCTGATATCCCTTCAATTATCCTTGCCTTCTTGTTCATAAATCTTCTAAAATTTCATGATCTTTATCTTCAACTCCCCCTCAATATCATGCAGTTTGGTCATACCCTTGACCTGACCATCGTCAGTAATTGGTCCATCTTAATGATTTAGATTTCTGAAATCCATTTCTCTAACAAAAACCTCCTACCTTTCAGTGTGCCTCATGTCTCCTAAAGCTATTCTTTGTCCTGAAGGTCACCTGCTGTCACCCTGTCTCTCTCTCTTCTCTCAGTTCATTACTCTTGCCATGGCTTCCCTTTCTTTTTTTTTTTTGATATTTTGATATCTTTTATTTCAATACAATTGGTTTCCTTTGTAATCCTCAGAATTTTATGCATTTAAAATCTTCATCTAAAAAGGACTCCCCAGATTACCAAAGGGATCATGGCTTCCCTTTCTTATTTTAACAGCCTTGACTTTATGGTTGACCAGATCTACTATACACTGTCGGCTGCCCTTAAATCCCTTCTTCTCTTATCTAGCCACCAGTTCCTAAAGGTGGCTATTCTAGCTTTTCCATTCCCACCCATTTGTTGCTGAGTGCTCTTGGAGAAAGTCATGCAATTATGTAGACTGGGTTCATTATATATTCATTTTATCTAATCTCAACTTGGCCCTGGGCCCTCACTGCTGCCTGGCAACTGTTTCATCCATCCTTTTTGAAGCACTATAATATAGTGGTTATTTCTAGTCTTTTCCTTTTTCCTCAGACTTCTTATGCTACCTCCTTTCCCTTTCCTCTGAACAGAGGACTTTGCCTCCTTCTTTATTGAGAAAAGAGAGGGCATTCATTGTAAGTTCTCTCTTCTATCCCACTCCACACTTCAAAATTCCTCTTCATCACCCTCCATTTTCTCCTCCTTTACCCCATTCTCTGATGAAGAGGTGTTTCAACAATCTGACTAGCAGCTATTGTGGGGGTGAAAGCCCAACAGCAAGAACGCTACCAGAACACTGCAAAAGCACAGGTTCTTT
>CM053622.1:704567360-704614173 GCA_028646595.1 Phalanger gymnotis | reverse complement strand
CAAAGTCCCAGCATCCAGGTTACAAGCTGAAGGGCCCTTAGCTACAGCTGCCTGGAGTCTCTGCATCAGCACACCAGCACAAGGGAGAGCCCTAAACAAATTACAGACAGACCCAATACAATTCATAGTTACCAACATCTAGGTTCAGCCCGGGAGCTCAGAAGAAGGGCTGACCCAGGGTCACATGCGCCACCACTGCTGTGGGTAAGAGCTCCAAAGAAGAGAAAGCCAACCCCTGGTTTTACATCTTTTTCAGGGTCAGGGGTGAGTCACACATGCAACTCACCCATGTGACCTAGAATCGTCAGGAAGAGGTGACTTAAACCCACGTGGTCTAAAAGCCTCTGCTGTCCCAGATGTGTAAACTAGGCCCTCCCTGGAGTTAGCCCCATCTTGAGCCCCACCTTAGTTGCCAATCCACACCCTCTAAGGTTTTACACCTAATAGGGGCTTGGGCTTGGGGCTTAGCACCTAGTAAGGCTCAATGAAATACACTGAATTACTCAAAGGGAACAAAAGCCACAGTCTTCAAGGGCACTTGGTTGAACTAAGTGCTAAGGAGCCCATTTGGCTTACCAACACAAGAGGTCAGTTAGTCAGTCAGTCAACAAGCATTTATTATACATTTACTATCTGCCTACTGATGGATGGCTAAGCACTAGGTACACAAAGAAAGGTAAAATACAGTTCTTGCCATCAAGGAGCATAAATTCTAGTGATCATAACTATCCAGAAGACCCTAACATCTACATATGGCTTTAATCTCTCCCATAATTTCCATACGGCTTTAATTTACACCCAGATCTCCAGTCCCGTATTACCTGCTTGACATAAACACCTGGATGCTCCACAGGCATCTCCAACTTAACTTGTTCAAAATGGAAGTCATTCTATCCACCTCTCTGTCCCCCAGCAATAATCTCTTGTCCAAAATTTTTGTTTTCTGTACATAACCTCACTATTCTTGTAGTCATCGAGGCTTGAGACTTTGAAATCACCTTTGATTCTCCCCTGTCTTTCAACCCCCATATTGCCAAATTTCGTCAATCTAACCTCTATAACATCTTTTTCTTTTCGTCCATCCACACATCCTACAAGGCATTCGTAAGCCTCATGCTCTATTATCTCTATCTTGGACTATTGTAACGGCCTCCTAATGGGGCTTATGGCTTCCCCAATACAACTGCCAAACTGATATTGCAAAAACAGATCTGACCGTGTCATTCCTCCTCCCAACCCCCTTTCAAAAAACATCAACATCTCCCTCATGAGCTCCAAAATCTCACATGCAATTCTTCTTCACCTCCACCTTGTAGAATTCTTTGATTTTTTCGAAGCACAAAAGCAAGTATCACCTCCTACAGGAGACCTTTCTTTATCACCAGGTTGTACAGTGGGTAGAAGGAAAAACTGAGGTAAAATCCAGCCTCAGACACTTACTACCTGTGTGACTCTAAACAAGTCATTTAACCTGTCTCAAAAAGTTTCCTCATTTATAAAATGGGGCCCATAATAGCTAACAATCTTCTAGGATTATTGAGAGAATAAAATATGATATTTACAAATTTTAAAATGCTATATAAATACTAGCTTTGATTACTACTACCACCAGCAGTACTACTACCACCACTACTACTACCACCACCACTACTATTACCACTACCACTACTACCACTACTACCACTACCACCACTACTACCACTGCCACTACTACTACTACTACTACTACTACTACTACTACTACTACTACTACTACTACTACTACCACTACTACTGCTACTACCACTACTACTACTACTGTTATTATTACTATCACTATAGTTATTACCACTTTATGCCTCTTGAAATTGCTCTGTCTGCACTTTGGACTTACTGGTGCATTTATCCATCTGGTAGAATGTGAGCTCCTCAAAGCATCACAGAATCATAGGTTTAGAACTTGAAGGAACCTCTGAGGTCATCTAGTTCAGTGCCTTTGTTTGACAAAATGAAAACATTGAGACCCAAAAGGTTAAGTACCCAGTCCAGTATAGAATAGCCAGTCACATAGATAGTAAAGTAGAGCCTGGATTTGAACCCCAGCCTTCTGATTCAAATTTAGTGTCTTGCTAAATCCATTGGCCTCTGTTTCATTTCTAAGGGTCGATTTTGTTGTATTTTGTTTTGTCTTTGTATCCCAAGAGCCTAGTGGAGTGCCTTGCTAGTGGTAAATACTTAATAAGTGATTGTTGCATTCATTTGAATTGAGTCAAGTCTGTAGACTGTCTCCTAACTAGAAACTCCAAAAGGACAAGGAGTGAATGACCCCTCCAGGGTATAGAGTGTCAGCTTCCAAACCGTCTACTCTTCATCCCCCAAGGTTCTGCCACCAGAGAGGGTTTCTAGGCCTGCAGGCTGGTGTTTCAGGAGTTTCCTGATATACTTCCCCCCCCAGCACCTGGCATGGTTCCAGTGCCAAGTGACATCCCAGCAAGGTACGGATCACATCGGTGCTGTTGCCTCCTTATTGTAGTGTGGCTTTCCCCTAGCTGTCTGGCTGAGCCATGATTTAGCCCAAAACTGTACTTAAGGTTGTCATGGTTTTAAACAAATGATATTGCCTATAGGTAATTACAGCATTGTCTCCCCAGAGCCCAGGTAGCTCTCAGATTCTGGGCCAGGCAGAGGCATCTGGGAGAGTGCCCTCTGGGAAAGGTTGCCAGGAACTTCAAGGAGGAGAAGCAGGAGGAGGGGCTGAGAGCTGGCCATTTAGCAAGGCACTTGCCACAGGAATGAGCTGCCTAGCCGACGGAGAGGGTTGGTTTCCACTGAAGTTCCTGCTAAATTGCACATATGCTCAGCACATCCAAAAATACCTGACCACCCCCTCATCCCCAACATTTCAGCACATACCACCCAGCAGGGCAGTGTATGTGTGTGTGTATATACGTATATGTGTGTATATATGTGTATGTGTGTGTTTATGTATGTGTATTTGTATGCGTATGCACGTGTATGTGTATGTGTGTATATATGTGTATGTGTATGTATGTGTATTTGTATGCGTATGCATGTGTATGTGTATGTGTGTAGACCAAATATTAAATAAGATCTGGTCGTAGCTGGTGCCTAGGGTTTTTTCCATCTTTTTTCCGGAAGAAGGGGAAAGAGCAGTATCAGCACTATGTAAAGTTGTCAAGCAATACAAAGCAGTCCAAGTTCATCAGCTGACTCTCATCTCCCCCTCTGATCACCTTCTCCTCTCTACTTCCCCTTCTGTGTCTTCAAGTCTCCTCTGGGTCTCTGGTGCCCCTCCGTTCTATCGGCCACAGTGTGGAAATCCTCTCTCCCCTACTCCCAGCATCCTGATCACTTAATACAGTCATTTTAAAAATAATGTTGATTTTTAAGTTTTTACTATTATTTAAAGGAATGAAAGTAAGTAAACCTAACTGATAGAGCAGACTTGTCACGTTACAGAGCATAGGAATTGCATCTGCAGTCTTAATCTTCCTTAATACCTCTAATCTAGCCTTAGAGGCTGGCAAAGCTTCTTGGGTTAATAAGGTTTGCTTCCATTCTACTTAAGCAAATGAGCCTTTCTGAGCCCAGGAGTCTGATGTAATGAAAAGAGCCCTGCATTCAGCTGCAGAAAGCCTGGGTTCAAATCCTGCCTCATCACTAACTAGCTGTGTTAGCCAAGTCTTTTCACTTTCCCTGAGCCTTGATTTCCCTACATATAAAACAGCTGGTACAGCTCTGACATTTTTGGACATTTTAATTCTGTCTTGCCTTGGGAGAAAGGTGGTGCAAATCCACTGTCAGGTACACCTTCAAACCCACTCCCAGGTCCCTCTTCCAATTGTGAGCTTCTGTCAGTTCTGCCCCCATCTTCACCCCAACTTCCATTTGCCTTAGTCCACTGGAGAAAGAAATGGCAAACCACTCTGGTATCTTTGCCAAGAAAACCCCATGGACAGTGTGATCCACAGAGTCATACTGTACAACAACATTTAACTGCTCTGACATCCATCTGCTGTTTTACTTGGATAAATAGGTTTACCAGTTATTCTTGGTAGTAACAGGCTAAATTGGTTAATCTAAGCTAAGGGCTGTCCTCCCCATTGTGAGTGACCAGGAAAATAGCTTTCCATCTGAATCCCTAAAATCATGTCCCTAGACCAGATAAATTCAATAGAGCATCTATCTATCTATCTATCTATCCATCTATCTATCTCTCTATCTGTCTGTCTGTCTGTCTGTCTGTCTATTTGTCTGTCTGTCTGTCTACACATACATATAATTCTAGTCTGATGCCCTTCTCAGAAACTGGAGAAAAGAACACTTATCCTTGTGATGCTCCTGGGCCTTTTCCTTAACCTTTTTCACTCCCCAGCTAGCTTACTGTCAGTACAGGCACTGACCCCTGCCCTCCTCCTTTCTCTGGAAGTGGGCCAGGTTCCCGAGATCCGTGTTACCCTTTGGGTAAGTCTACAAATTTAGAGGACCCATATGGACATGCCTATCTTATTTGCACACATATATCTCACACATAGAATAGCTTTTGTTTACATGACACTTTAACACCTACAAAATACTTTTTATACACTATTTCATTTGAGCATCATGACTCTAGGAAGTAGGGTGTTAGTATTATTCCCATTTTATAGATGAGGAAAGTGAGGTTCAGAGAGATTCAGTGATTTCCTCAGGGCCACAGCGATAGGAAATACCTGAGGAAGGCTCAGAACTCCCATCGTCCTGACTCCAAGTCTGGCATTCTCTCGACTGTACTTGGTCACTGTTCAGCATGATACATTAGCCTAAAAAGCTAATGAGATCTCAGGTTGTGTTAAGAGATGAATATGGTGGTTGGCTCTGCTACCACTGGCTATACTTGTTATCTTAGTCACTTGGGGCAGGTCACTTAGTTTGACAGAAAGAGTGCTACCTTTGGATTTTGGTGGAGCTGGGTTCAAATCTCAGCTCCGCTGTGTTGTTGGGCGAGTCCCTCTCCCTCCCTGTGTGCCAGTTTGGGTCTGGACTAGATGGCCTCTAAAGCCCTTAATTATAACTGATAACTTTGAGCTCTAAATCTATGACGTGATAATTCTATGATCTCTATGAGCCTGTTTCCTCAGGTGTAAAAATAAGGGAGTTGAATTAGATTATCTTTAAGGTACCAATGGTATTACTTGGGCAAGTCATGACCTCCCTGAGTCCCAGCTTCCTCTTATGTAAATTTGGACTAGACAACCTGACCCTTCCTGCTCTACATCTATGATTAAATGAACCTGCTAGGGCTATATCTGGGATCCTATGACCAAGGAAGTCATAATGGCACTGTTTTATGTTCTGCTCAGACCTCACTGGGACCACTGGGTTCAATTCTGGGAAGCACAGTTGAGCAAGGAAGCTGATAAACTGGAGGGACTCCAGAGGACAGCAAATAGGATGGTGAGGGGCCTACAGAACAGGCCATTTAAGGATCAGCTGAGCATGTCTGGCCTGGGGAAGAGCAGCTCAGGTTTGGAGAAGATAGTTGTACTCAACCACGTGAAGGGCTTTCTTTTGTTTTCCTTTTCTCTTTAAACAGGGATTAGACTTGTGTTCCTTTTGTCTTCAGAAGGTCAGACTAGGAGCAATGATGGATATTACAAAGGGAACAATTTATAAGCAATAAAGAAAGACTTCTTTTTAAATGATATTTTATTTTCCTCAATTATACATAAAACAATTTTTAATGTTCATTTTTTAAGAATTTTGAGTTCCCAATGAAAAACTTCTGAACAGTTAACTGACCAAAGGAGGAATGGGCCATCTCAGGGGGTTATGGGTTTTCCCTCTCTAGAGGTTTTTCAGCAGAGGCTGAACGACTACTCCCCTTGCCAAATAGTAGAGCGGGCAGTCTTATTCAGACGTAGGCTCAGAGATAGTCTGCAAAGCCCCTTCCACCTTGGAGATTCTGTAACAAACAAATCCCACTGAGGTTAGGGAAGCATCCTTTTTTCACACTCTCCTTATCCCACACACCAATTACTTGTCTGGCATCTGAGACTGTCAGGCCTTTCTGCTCCTTGCTTCTCAATGATGAGAAACTGCTCCCATTTATGGGGATCAGAGTGTTCATCAGCCATTGTAAGCTAAGCATTACTCTGCACCACAATTTCTCAGGGTGGGAGAGTGGGTATATTCATCTCCTCAAAGTTCTGGGAATACTTACCATGCAAACTCCTTGCTAGAGAAGGGAAAAAATAGTACCTGGACAGGGTTATGGGTGCCAACACCTTCATTCAGGCCACAGGGCTTCTTGCTATCTTACACTCAATTTCTCCCTTTCTTTCCTGCCCAGCTGCCCCTCCTCTCCAAATGCTTGGTTTGGGATGCTTTGGCTATGGGGCATTTGCTAGTTATGATCACTTATATGAACTATACATCATAGGCACTCTGTGAGCCGCTGTTGAATGAGTGGGCTTATCATGTGTGCTTAGTCACCATGAAGCATGCTAACAATTAGTCATGTAATAAGGAACTAGCTCAATCTATAAGAATAAGAACCTTTCCTCAATTGACAAATGGTTGAAATATATGAATAGGCAGTTTTCTAAGAAAGAAATCTAAACTATCAATAGCCATATGACAAAATATCCCAAATCATAAATAGGGAAACGCAAATTAGTGCAGAGTATAGGTCTAGTATGGTTAGCCAAGTGGTGCAGTGGATGGAGCTACTGGGCTTGGAATCAGAAAGACTCATCTTTCTGAGTTCAAATCTAGCCTTAGACACTTTCTCGCTGTGTGAGTCTGGGCAAGTCACTTAATCCTGTTTGCCTCAGTTTCCTCTTCTGTAAAATGAGCTACAGAAGGAAATGGCAAACCATTCCAGTATCTCTGCCAAGAAAACCCCCAGTGGGGTCACAAAGAGTCATACACAACTGAATAATAATGACATAGACAGTAATGCTATTACTAGGTCAGAGGGTGTGCATAGTTTTGTAACTTTTGGGGCATACTTCTAAGTTGCTTTTCAGAATGACTGGATTAGTTCATAGCTCCATGGATAGTGCATCAATGTTCCTCTTTTCCAACTGGCCCTTCAACATTTGTCATTTTTGGGGTCAACTTTACCAATTTGATGAGTATGAGGTACAACATTAATTTACAATAATAATAGCGCTATAAAAACATTTCAAAGAACATCAGATTTTTTATGTTTATTGGTTTTGCAGATTTTTTCTCTTCCTCTTTTTTAAATTTTTTGTTATAAGGGATGGATCTCTGGGAGGGAAGAGGGGGAGAAGGAGGATATAATATAAAACAAAAAAATCAATAAAATCCACTTAAATAATCTCAATTAATGTACAATTAACTTTAATGTGAGTGTTATTTAATTTCATCATTAAATTCTGTGTTCATATACAATCAGTGTTAGAGTCACAGAATTTAAGAGCTAGAAAATCCATAATGTCATCTAAAATAATCCCCTCAGTTTACAGATGAGGAAACTGAGGCTAAGAGAAATTAAGCAGCTTGTCTTCAAGGTCACACAAATTTTAGCTGCAGAGCTGGGACTAGAATTCAGAGCTCTTTATTATAGCTCACTGGAGTTTAATCACACCAGAGTCAGGGTCAGTCTTTATATTTTCTTGGTTGTGTAGTTTTTGGTCATCTCATAATTTTAAAAACATAAGAGAGGGATTCTAGCTCCCCATCACCTCCTGTCCTCACCTGTCTCTCAGTGAGAATCCTCTGTATAGCAGAGTGGCACAGTAGAGACATGAAGCCTGGGGAGAAAGTATCTGTGGGGAAAGAACCTTGGGAAAAAGATATCTTCAAAGCTTGGGCCCAATGATGGCCATTTTGCAGATGATTGGAAAAAGCTAGGCAATATGTGTGTGTGTGTGTGTATGTGTGTGTGTACACATGCACACGTGCATGAGCATGCATATGCATTTGCAGACATTTTTGGACATAGATCCCCTGGGCAGATTTGAACAATAATTATTTTTTTCCTTCTAATTTCCAAGGTCCTTAAAATTTCAACTTTGATTAGACTCCTCTGACCCCCAATTATACACACTCATACACATGTACACATACACACACACATACAAAAACTCAAGGAATGAGTGTCTTCTACTTAAGGTTCAATCCAGAAGGATCCTTGGAAGAGAGCTATTCCTCCTCTAGGATATCTCCCCTTTCCCATGGTTTGATCTTCATTCCTCTTATAAGAAGATGGAATGAAACAAGAAAGGTTGATATCCTTGAAGCTTTGAGCTCTCTGCTTCTGAGAAAAGAACTCAGCAACTGGGGCAGAGGGTGATTGATCATCCTGTTCTCTTCCTGGGAGATCAGCTTGGACTGGCTGCCTGAGTTTTAATGACTATAGAGGGAAATAGCGGATGCTCAGGACCCAAGATCCCAGCTTAAAGACCTTAGTCTAAAACAGATGAGGATATTCTAGTCACTGCTTAGGGCCCATCCCTACATTAGGTGCTGTGTTCCTATTTGAGTGGCTGGATAAAAGGGGATTTAAACTGAAAGCAGAGTGGGTAGGGATAAAACTGTACACACATTCCCCAAGCCAGATGCCACTGAGAGTACAAGGTACAACGCTGAAAGAAAAATATTATTAGAGAAGGCAAGTAACTCATGGAAAACGCTATTCAAGAAGGAAGGACAATAATAAAATTCATAGTCTCAGGTTTCCACAAATAAATGCAGAATAACAATGATAATAGCTAATATATGTTATATTTTATATTCTATATTATGTACATTATGTGTATGTGAATGGATGTGTGCATAAATATATGTATATAGCATTTTTTCATACCAATCTATCCCATTACTCCTGCTACCATATATATATAAATATATATATATTAAGTGTGTGTGTATTATATATATAGTATATATATAGTATACATATATACTGTAATATATATAGTGTGTGTATTTTATATACATATATATATAGTAACAGGAGCAATGGGATAGATTGGTATGAAAAAATGCTACATACATATATGTATGCACACATCCATTCACATACACACAATGTATATAATATATACTAATATAACATATAATATATTGGCTATTATCATTGTTATTCTGCATTATTTGTGGAAATTCTATACATCCTTTTAAAGTTTGCAAAGAATTTTAAAAATAATATCTTATTTGAGCCTTACAGCAACCCTGGGAAGTAGGTGCTGGCATTAATCTCATTTTCACAGAATATACAAGCTATAATAGAGATGTTAATGCACGGAGGAAAATTAAACCTTATAACTATCATTGACACTTGATGGGATGAGTCTCATGATTAGACTCTAGCTTTTGGACAGGTATTTTGGTCTAAAGCTATGACAACATTGTCTTAGGGAGCTTCTAATGAGAAACTTCCCTCTACTGGTGCAGATAGCCAACTGCTCTATGTCATAGAGTCTTAGAGAGTTATTTGAAGTGGTTAAGGGATTTGTCCAGTGTTACCCAGCCAGTGTGTGTCAGGCTAGGGATTTAAACCCAGATCTTCCTGACTCTTAGATACTTGTTTCTCCAAGACACCATCATTGATTAAGATATACCTTATTCAAATATAAGAGCTAGAGTAACAGGAGCGATGGGGTAGATTAGTATGGAAAGATGCTATGTTCATGAGGAATTTCCCAAGCTGGAAGGAGGGGAGAAGCCTGGTGAAGTTTTCACTAAAGGTCAATGAAGGCGGAAACAAAAACAATAACGTTCGTGGGAGCTTACTTGCTGTTGTTGGTTGTGTTTGTCCTTTGTTTTCGAAGAGGACCATGACATCAGGGAAGTGATGACATGACTTGAAGTTGACTTGGATTTAGGTGAGGGAGGGCTGTGCAAGGTCACCAGCCTCACTTTCTTCTCCAGAACCATCAGGATCCAGTGACGTGATATTCAACAGCATGACTGGAGATGGCCCAGGATGCAATGGGAGACCCTGGCCATTTTAGACTCAGACCTTTTCCAGTACTCATTTAGAATGAGGTAATGCCCATTCAGTGAATAGGCCTGTTTAAGAAGTGAGTCAAGGATGGCCCCTTTAATTAGAAAGAAAAAGAAAAAAATCAAGGTGGGAGGGGAAGATGCTCAGGATTGCTATTCCAAAGAGAAACAATTACCATTGACATTGACTCTAAGGCAGGAGGGCCCAAAATACAGCCATTAAGTGGAGCTTGGGCAGGGACCTATTGTAGCCCAATCTCTGAGCTTCAGAGTGAACTGTGAGGGAAGAAATGAAGGAAGGAAGGAAGGAAGGAAGGAAGGAAGGAAGGAAGGAAGGAAGGAAGGAAGGAAGGAAGGAAGGGAAGGAAGGAAGGAAAAATGTAGCCTGTAAACCCCAAGATAAGTTGGCAGCTTCTGGACATCAAAATTCACCTTCCTTTAGAGGGGAGAAGGACAGGAAGAGGAATAGGGAGAGAGAGAAGGAGAAGGAGAGGGACAGGATGAACTCAGTTTCCAACTAGCTGGGTCCCCTTTCAGGCAGCTTGGTCTACTCACAGGTTGTGTTTGTCCTTTGTTTTTAAAGAGGACCATGGCATCAGGGAAATGATGACAAGACTTTCAGTTGACTTGGATTTGAGTGAGGGAGGGTTGTGCAAGGTTACCAGTCTCACTTTCTCTTCAGGAGCCATCTGGGTCCAGTGGTAAGATATGGATCGGGATGACTAGAGATGGCACCCTATTAAGGGCTTACTATAAAGAGATATGTGTGGTAGCACATGTCTGTAATCTGGGGAGGCTGAGGCTGAGAGCTTGCTATGAATGACCTGGAAATGGAAATGAGTTTGAGAAGCAAACCACAAACCCTCACAGAAGCATAAAACCAGTAGCAATGGACAACTTTGCTGAACTATCCAGACATCTGTAGGATCTCTCCTTCTGCCGAAAGCTGAGCAGGTGAGAAAGCTCTCATTTAGTTATGTATTTTGTTCTTTATTATAATTACATTCTTTAAGAGAGAAGAAAAAATCAGAGGATTGTTTGTTCTGGACCTCACTCTGACCAATCATTCAGAACTGGCTGTAAAACTAGAAATCATGGCAAACTTGGGAAGAAATGACCATTGAAGCTTAGTTGTGGGATACAAGTTGGGGAAAGTTTGACATGATCTGATATGCACCATATATTTAGGGAGAACAGATTTCACAGTGTTCAGGCAAAGGAAAGGAAAGATCACAAGGACTGAAATTCTCAAGGGGGAATTGGTTCAAAAGGAATGTGATACTTCCAAGAATTAAATACTGACAACACAAACACTTTATTCTAAGAAAGATAAGAATGTGTGTGTGTGTGTGTGTGTGACTCAAAGAGAATGTCATGGATGCACAGGAAACTCATAGAACAAGGTAAGATTTTTTAAAGATGCAGACAGAAAATAAAAGCCAAGACAAATAACTGCAGAGGAATACAAAAGAATGGCTGGCCATATGAGAACGACGTTAGAATGAATTGGTGATGAATGCCCAGGAGAACAAAAAAAAGAATTTTTAGAAAGCATTATTGGGAGCAAAAGGAATCTCAAAGCAAATATAGACCTTTTGTTTGGGGTGGATTGGCAAAGCTACCGTATTATTTTGCATCTTTTTTCTTTACCAAGGAAAGCAATCATTATAATGCAAGAGAGGAAAAAAATGCTTAAGAGGAAAATAAAACTCAAGAGATGTGAGGAGAGGGTAAGATAGCACCCAGAAGCTGCCCTTGATGGGTTCAGGTTACCAGAGCTAGATAAATGACATTTCAGGGAACTGAAAGAAGTTGTGGATGTGATTGCTGTCAATGATCTTGGAAAAATCATCGGGGACTCAGAGGGGCCACAGAACTAGAGCTGAAAAAATGTTGTACCAATTTTCAAAAAGGAGGAATCATCTTCAAACTATTTGCCAGTGAGCTTGATTTCATTTCCTGGCAAAAAAATTCTAGGACATATTATTAAAGGGATAGTGTGAAGGCATGTAAAAAGGCAAGCAGTGATTACTAAGAGCCAGCATGAATTCATCAAAAATAGGTCATGCCAGACTAACCTCATTTCCTTTTTTTTCTTTTTTACAAGGTAGGCTGGTAGATCAGGGGGATAACAAAGATACAGTGCACTAGGGTTTTGGCAAGGCAAAACCTCTCATGCTATCCTTGTAGACAAGATGGACAAAACTTGGGCTTGATGGCAATATGGTTGAGTGGATTCTGAACTGCAGCACCCAAGAGAAGTGACAATTGGAATTACTTAAACCTTGACTCAAGTTTCCTGTGGACAAAGGAATAAATCATGTGCTTTTCAAATTTTTAGGATTATAGATTTAGAACTAGAGGAAAACTTTGAGGCCATTTAGTCTAATTCCCTCTATGTTATACAGGTGAGCCAACTAGGACTTAGAGAGATGGAAAAGACTTATCCAAGGTCACACAGGTAATAAGGTAGCTAGTAGCAGAACCAGAATTTGAATTCAGGACTTCTGATTTTAAAATTCAGCACTTACTTCCTTACAATATATGCATGATTTCTCTGCAGATGACACAAATGTGGAAGGGATACCTAGCATGTTGGACAACAGAATCAAGGTCCAAAATGGTCCCAACAGGTGAAAAACAATGGGTCCACCCTCATAAGGTGGAATTCAATAGAGATAAATATAAAGTTAAACATTTGGATTCCAAAAAGCAATCGTGTGACTAGAGGATGGGGGAGGTGTGACTAGAAAACAGTTCATGTGAAAAGTATTAGGGGCTTTTAGTGGACTGGAGGATCAATACAGGTCAACAAGTTTGAAGTCAACCAGCATTTGTTCAATGCTTTCTGTGTGATAGGCATTGCGCTAAGCAATGGCGATGTAAAGAAAGGCAGTAACAGTCCCTGCCCTGAAGGAACTCACATTCTAATGAAAGAGATGATGTGTAGATAACTAGGTACATAGAAGTTACATACAGAATAGAAAGGAGCTGGAGCGACAGGGAAAGAGCTCTTGCAATAAGGACACAGTGCAAAAGTAGGCAGATCTGGAGTGGGGGAGGGGTAGAATTGAGGTGGGAGGAGCAGGGCAGGGCATGGGGAATAGAGTTGGTACATACATAGCCAAGGGTTCCAAATCACTACTAACCACTGAGGAAAGAGTTCGGGCAGAGTGTCGTTGGATGAAGGGAAGTCCTGAAGGAGACATTTAATTATGCTTCAGGCCTGATCTCATGGTAGGTAGTGATGTTATGTTCTATGAGATCTCAGAAAATGGCCCACCTCATGGGAGACAAAGGGATGATGGCTCAGTTAGGAAGCAAGAGCGCTTTGCCTTCCCTGGAAAAGGTCCTGGGTATCAGGAAATGGAAGAAATCTGGTACTTGGAAGGCTGCCTACGGCTGGAGATGGACCTGGGGCAGGGCCCCACAGAATTAGGAGGTGGGCAAAGATCTGGGCATACCTGGAGATGGCCTTGGCGAAGGACCTTAAAGAGTCTGATGGGGACAAAAACTGCTGGGAAAACTGGAAAATCATATGGCAGAAACTAGGCAGAGACCAACACCTCATACCGTATACCAAGATAAGGTCAAAATCTGTACATGATTTAGACATAAAGGGTGATACTGTAAGCAAATCAGGAGAGCACAGAGTAGTTGACCTGTCAGATCTATGGAGAAGGGAAAAATTTATTACCAAACAAGAGATTGAGAACATTTTGAAATGCAAAATGGATAATTTTGATTACATTAAATTTAAAGGTTTTTGCACAAACAAAACCAATGCAACCGAGATTGAAAAGAAAACAGAAAGCTGGGAAAGAATTCTTACTGTCAGTGTTTTTGATAAAGACCTCATTTTTCAAATATATAGAGAATGGAGTCAAATTTGTAAGAATATAAGTCATTCCCAAATTGATAAGTGGTCAAAGGATATAAACAGACAGTTTTTAGATGAAGAAATTAAAGCTATCTATAGCCATATGAAAAATGCTCTAAATCACTATTGATCAGAGACATACAAATTAAAACAACTCTGAGGTACCACCTTGCATCTATCAGATTGGCTAATATGGTGAAAAAGGAAAACGATAAATGTTGGAGATGTGGAAAAATTGGAACCCTAATGCACTGTTGTTGGAGTTCCGAACTGATCCCACCATTCTGGAGAGCAATTTGGAACTATGCCCAAAAGGCTATAAAACTGTGCATACCCTGTGATCCAGCAAGACTACTACTAGGTCTGTATCCCAAAGAGACCATATAAAATGGAAAAGGACCCTTTTTGTGGTGTTAAAGAATTGGAAACTGAGGGGATGCCCATCAATTGGAAAATGACTGAACAAGTTGTGGTATATGAGTGCAGTGGAATACTATTACGTTATAAGAAATGATCAGCAGGCAGATTTCAGAAAAACCTGGAAAGACTTAAATGAACTGATTCTGAGAGAAGTGAGCAGAACCAAGAGAACATTGCACACAGTAAAAGCAAATTGTGTGATGATCAACTTTGATAGACTTAGTTCTTCTCAGCAATACAACAATCTAAGACAATTCCAAAAGACTCATGGTGGAAAACGCTATCCACATCCAGAGAAAGAACTATGGAGTCTGACTGCAGACCGAAGCATATTTTCTTTTTTTTTCTTTCTTGTGGTTTTACCCTTTTGTTCTGATTTTTCTTTCACAAGACTAATGAGGAAATATATTTAATATAATTGTACATGTATAGCCTATATCAGATTACATGCCATCTTGGGGAGGTGAGGGGAAAGAAAGGAAGGGAGAAAAAAATTTGGAACTCAAAATATTATAAAAGTGAATGTTGAGGGGCAGCTAGGTGGTGCAGTGAGTAGAGCACCGGCCCTGGAGTCAGGAGGACCTGAGTTCAAATCCAGCCTCAGACACCTGACATATAACACACTTACTAGCTGTGTGACCTTGGGCAAGTTGCTTAACCCCAATTGCCCTACCTTCTCCCCTCCAAAAAAAAGAAGAAAGTGAATGTTGAAAACTATCTTTACAGGTAATTGTAAAAAATAAAGAACTATTAAGTGGGGGAAAAAAGAAATCTGATGAAAAGGGTGTCCCAGTCTTTTATCCTTGACAATAGAAATGGCCCTGAGGCAGGACCCAATAGAAATTGGAAGTTGCCAAGTACAGACAGTGAGAGTCTTGTTCTTATGCTTAAGTCACATGCCTGGAAATTATTAGAAAGTTTTTTCTTGAATCAAACCTAAATTCATTTCTACGTTAGGTAGGCAAAATTATGGGTTTACAATGTGCTTCATGCTTATATATATGTATGTATGTATATTATACATACATATATAATATGTATGCAGATAGATATAGATGTATATGTATTTATGTGTGTATATGTATATGTGGTTGGTTGGTTGGTTGTTGTCCTTCATGCTTGAAGATGACCAACATGACAACTCTATGTTGGAGTCAAGGTACAGTGTGTCCAACTATGGCTGATCAGATCAATACAAGCTGAGAAAACTCTACCACAGTTTGGGCACATTTGTGAACTATTTAGTCCATATGAACATTTGGAATGGAGATGGCCCTAAATTTGCACATCTCACATTTCTTTTGAGCTACTGCAATTCTGCTTTGCTCATAGAGCCTTCTTTGATGTGGGCATGCCATGCTGGGGGGGTCCATGTCTCATAATCAATTGTAAAGTTCTTCAGAGAGACTTTGAGAATGTCCTTGTATCCCTTCTTCTGACCTCCACGTGAGCACTTGCCCTGTGTGAATTCTCTGTAAAATAGTCTTTTAGGCAAACGCACTTTTGGCATTCAAACAACATGGCCAGCCCATCGAGCTGTGCTCTCTGTAGTAGAGTTGGAATCCTTGTCAGTTGAGTTTGAGAAAGGAACTCAGTGTCTGGTACATTATCCTGCTGGGTCATCTTCAGACTCTTCTTAAGAAAAATCAAAGGGAAGTGACTCAGTTTCCCAGTATGGCACTGGTACACTGTCCAGGTTTCACAGGAATACAACAACGAGGTCAGCACAACAGCTCTGTGACCTTCAATTTGACAGGCAGCCTAATACCTCTTCTCTCCCACACTTCAGAGCTTCCCAAAGACTGAGCTAGCTCTGGCAATGCAAGTACCAGCATCATCCTCCAGTGTATAGCCTTGGAAAGTATTCAGTTTGCTTACTTTGGCAGTATATGTGTGTGCATATATGTGTGTGTATATATGTGCATATATAGGTGCATGTGTGTATATGTGTATACACACATCTGTATATATACACATATGCATATACATGTGCATACACACACATACGTATATATATATACATATATATATGTGTGTATTACATAGAAATGTCTTGGAAATTTGAAAATGAGACTCTTGGTAACTTTCCTATCAAAAGCCTAAACAAATTATTAAAGCGTTATAGCCTTTTTACACCTTCCATCTACTGCTCCTCATTGTGCCTGCCTAGAGGACCAAGCAGAAGATGTCTGGTCAAATACTTGAAAGAAATGATCCAGGAATGAACTTTTTCAAATGACAAGACACCTATTATGCACGTTCCATTTGGAAACCATGGTACTAAGTGCTGGGATTACAAATAGAAAAGCAGGGCAGTTTTTGCTCTCTAGGAGCTCATATTCTAATGGGAGATAGCACAAATAAAAGATTTCCGCTGGAAGTCAGAAAATTCCCATGATCCTTAGAGTACAGCAGCAAAGAAGATAGTAATGCCTCTTCTTTAATGTCATTTCCACTGATGAAATCATTTCTGTTTCTGATAGTGAACCGTTTGACAGTACCAAGGACTCTTGTAGTGAGAACTTTCATTTCTGGGTCTTTAATAGCTATAGCACCCACAGAAGCAGCTGCCCAGCAGTGTCTCAACAAGGGTTGTTTCCTCAGTTAAAGGCTTGGGTGGAGATGCGAGGGAAAGGTTGGCCTGAAGCATTACTATTCCCAGTTCTTTTGGGCTCAGGGTCCTGGATTCTCTCCCTCAGGGTTTGAGGGGAGATAGTGAAAGCGGTGGTAGTGGTTTGACTTGCCTGATACATAGCACCTCCTAGCTCTCTCTCAAGGTGCCTTGCTACTCCAACATGCTGATCCCTACCAAGTCTTCTCTTAGCCAAGTTATGTGATGTTAGCCAAGTCTTCTCTTAGCCAAAGATCCTTTGTTCAGTCCACCAATTCTCATGTGGCATAATATTCAGGCCCTTCACCATCCTGGCGGTTGTCCTCTGGATGTTCACCGGCTCATCAAAGTCTTTCCTAAAATGTGGCACCCAGATATGATTTGACCAGGCCATAGTAGAGCAAAAGGATTGATTCTAGACCTGGATGCTGCTCCTTTTAATACAACCTAGGATTCAATCAGCTTTTTTTGGCCACCATGTTACAATCTTGACTCTTTGATCTTGTAGTCTACTAAAACTCCTGGTACACTTTTTTAAAAAGTAATATTTTATTTTCCTCCAACTACATTTTTTTTGAGGGGGAAGGCAGGGCAATTGGGGTTAAGTGACTTGTCCAAGGTCACACAGCTAGTAACTGTTGTGTGTCAAGTGTCTGAGGTCAAATTTGAACTCAGGTCCTTCTGACTCCAGGGCCGGTGCTGTACTCACTGTGCCACCTAGCTGCCCCACCCCCAACTACATGTAAAAACAATTTTTAATATTCACTGCTTTTTAAAGTTTTTAGTTCCAAATTCTATCTCTTCTTCCCCTCCCCCCTCCCTGAGATGGTAAGCAATCTGATATAGATTATACATGTGCAATCATGTGAGTGATATTTACATAAATAATGTAAAGCATTTCAATATTAGTCATTTTGTGCAAGATGACAAAAAAGGAAGGAAGAGAAAGAGAGAGAGAGAGAGAGAGAGAGAGGAAAGAAGGAAGGAAGGAAGGAAGGAAGAAAAGAAGGAAGGAACAAAGGAAGGAACAGAAAAATAGTATGCCTTTTAGTCTGTATTCAGACAGTATCAGTTCTTTCTCTGGAGGCAGATAGCATTTCTCTTCATGAATACTTTGGGAATGTCTTGGATCATAGTATTGCTGAGAATAGTTAAGTCATTAACAATTCTTCATCTTACGATATTGCTGTTATTGTGTAAAATGTTTTCCTGGTTCTGCTCAATTCATTTTGTATCAGTTCATGTAAATCCTTCCAGATTTTTCTGAAATGTGCCTGCTAATATTCCATCACAATCATATACCACAACTTGTTCAACCATCTTAGCTACTACAAAAAGAGCTGCAATAAATACTTTTGTACAAACAAGTCCTTTTCTCTTTTTTTAACCTCTTCGGGGTATAGACCTAGCAGTGGTATTCCTGGGTCAAAGAGTATGCACCGTTTCATAGCCCTTTGGGCACATTTCCAAATTATTCTCCTGGAATACTCTGAAGTGACCTGCTGTCTAGTTACTAGTGTCAGGAGATGTGGGGTTAAGTGCCTACACTGCTACAGTATTGTTATGTGATGTTCAACAAGTTGTTTAACCTCTTTGAACTTTAATTTATTTTCAAAATAGAGATAATAAGCCCTGAATTCCACCATTAGCCAAAATTGCAATGCTGAAAGATTGGTTCTGAAATAATTTGCAAATCCTAAATAGAAATCTCAAGAATCTCAGGCTTCTGCATAACCAAAGCACTGCAAGAGAATTTTTTGGCTGATTCTTTTTAATGACTCTTACTAAATCTCAATTTTGAACAATTGAAATCGAGTATGACCCAAAGGACAACACAGAGACATATGCTGGGCATAAATAAAAGATAACATATTACAAAAAAGGAATTACATAGGAAAAGAGAATATAAAGGATTCCATTCTGTGAATGGGAAAACTGTTATCAGGATAAAGATGATGCACCAATCACATAGCAAGAACGAGAGATAACTGATAGAGAGACTAAGTGCCCCATTCTTTAGTATCCATGCAATATCAAGAAAATAAGAGGAAAGCCTATAGTATGCTATACAGTAGATGTCCCACTATGACTGATTTATGGGAGTACATGCAGAAAACTTTTTCAGGATGGGTAGACATAGGAGGGACTTTGACTTGAATCATTGGAATGAATACCTACATTATAGAAATATGTATATAGAATATAGAAATAGTACCTACAAGAAATACCTACATTATAGAAATCACATCACAATTGGTGAATTACTAAAATTCTGGTGAAAAGATGGTGTCATAGAAACTACCATAGAATTGGTCCTTTTGCCATCTCTCTGGATCCAGGGTGGAGAGCATAGGTATGTGCCCCAGTACTTAGTATCCTTCCTATGGAAGCCTCACTTATGGATTCTTTAGCAAGTGGTTGCTTACTTATCAATTCCATTCCCATGTTCCTTGTGGATGGACACCCATGTAATCATACACCAGGTTTGGGAGCTTCTCTGTCCTACACATCATTGTAACCAAACTCCATATTATAAAAGCCAGCATTATTTTTCTTTATGTCTTTGATGCCCTCCCTCTAAGCGGGTTTCTGAATTTTTATTTTTAGAACTTAAGATAATAGATTTAGAGCCAGAAGGAAATGTAGAGGTCATCTAGTCCAATCTCCTGATTTTACAGAAGAGGGAACCAAGGCCCAGAGAAGTTAGAGGATTTGTCCAATGTCACACAGATGAGTGGAAGAATGAGTCTTTATGCTCCAAATCCATTTCTCTTTCCAGGATACCATGCTTCCTTTTCCTTGACTGGGATTTTCATCTTTGATAAATCTGCAACTCAAATTATGCTAATTTGTCTACGTTGTTAAAAGTACCACCTGCTTTTCTGGGGTAGTATCAATATAGGATTTACTTAGGTCATTTTTTTTCACCCAGGAAAGCTAGGGAGACTTCCATAACCTTGGTTGATTTTTGTTTTAGAAGTTATGGTAAAGGGTGGTCATTCTGTGAACCCTAAATCCTAAGTGATGCAGTGAGTGGGGTGCTGGGCCTGGAGTCAAGGGATTCAGATCCAACTTCAGATACTTATTAGCAAGTCACTTAAAGTATCTCAGTTTTTGCAATTGAAAATCCCTTACAGAGTTGTTTCGAGGATCAAACCAGACAACATTTGTAAAGCTCTTCATGTAGGGTTTAGAACACAGTAGGTGCTTAATAAATACTTGTCCCCTTCTCTCTTCCTAAATACTTTACCCCAGTTTTTAGCTGACATTAACTAGGAGTTATGTTAGTGAACTGATAAAGAAGTTTCCAGGTCAACTTCTAAGACCTCTTGAGTCACCAGGTTGTAGGGAAGGTAAATGAGATTGCATATGAAATGTGCTTAGGAAAAAGGAGCTATAAAAATCAGAAACCTAAAACAGCACTGAGATGCGTAAACTTCGCTTTACGTATAGTTTATATCTCTGGGGAAAAATTGACTGGACCTGTGATGTCATTCCTTTAGAGAGTTCTGGGTGAGGAAAGTCCTCTAACGATGTTAATTCCTATCTTGTCTACAACCTAGGACACTGAAAGGTCAGAAAAGGGATTTGAATGAAAGTATTCCTGACTCCAAGATCAGTTCTTCACCCACCATGCTGGGGTAAATCTCTCACTGCTGAATATGCTATCTGCAAATAAAATCTGCCTAAAACAAATAATTTTCTGACTGATTTACACTATACTTAAGCAGTTTTGTCTTCTAATTGATTTTCAGTTGGTAATGGCTACTGACATTTAAACATTACATTTCCATTACATTTCCTCCATTATATGGTTAAATAAACCATTTTGCAAAGGCTTTTGTAACACAAATAATCACTCTATTTATTTGTTTTGGAACTTTGGATTTCTGTGTAACAGGATTTGCTAAATCAGGGCACACCTGTATTGTGGATATTCTGAATTAACAGGATGCAAAGAGCACATAGAAATATCTATTTCATTGGAGTGGAAGTGGGGGGCGTAAGTGGAAAGAGAAAAGAGGAGAGGGTAGAAAGGAGAGGGCAGAGGAATTCCACTACGTTGGCTTCCACATCTTCCATGTAATCATGTCTGACCTTGACACTCTCCTCATCAAAAACATCCTATGGCTCACCATTGCCAAGAGAAGAAAACATGGATTCCTTAGCCTGGTATCCAAGGCCTTCCAGAATCTGATTTGAATTTGCCTTTCTACCCTTCTTTTTATTTCTGGACATTTACATGTTCCCGATCTTGTTTTGCCCACTCCTTCTCCTATGCTTTTTGACTACGATCTACTTCTGTCTGGAATGAACACCCGCCACATTCTTTGCCTATTGGAAACTCTGTCTTCCTTCAAGATCCACCTGCTCCATGAAGCTTTTCCTGATACTTCCACCTGGAAGAGTTCTCTCCCTCTTCATATTTCTTTAACACTTTTTATGGATCTTGCCTTTGCCCTTATCACGTTCTACTTTATGTTCTACTTATTTGTTCAGTCATCTTCTCTATTCAACTAGAAACTCTTCGAGGACAATCTTGCTTTTCATCTTTTTATCTCCAGCATCTAGTACAGGAGCACTGCCGTGCTTAGTCTTCTGGACTGAGAGGCAAATGAGAGACTATGGAAGAGGAGGTTACCTGGAGGAGGGAAGAGGAGCTTGTAGGTGTTTCTGTCCCTTTAATAACAGTTTAGTCCCCTATCAGACAGAGCAGCTGCTTCAGCCCGTGTTGGATCATCCTGGCATCAAAGGGGATGTTAAAGGGGAATTCACAGATCTCACAGCAACAGCTATTACTATGAATTACATCTGTCCTTGCACTTGAGAAAAAGAAATAAAATAAAAGATTCCATTCTACAGGAGAGAATTGCTCTCACTTTTCCCAGTACCAACTGATTGCCACCTCAACATTCCCAGTAAACAGACGGGCCTCAAGGTAAGAAAAGTAGGCCACTGTTTAGGTACAACATGCAAGGGGAGGGGTGTATAAGAGGTACATGTAACAAAGAACATATTTTAATAGTACTTTTCAAAATACGCATATTTTTAGTGACAGAAAATTCTACTTTCTGTGGCCTATGGGTATTTATTTTGTGATAAATCAAACTATATGAATTACATTAATGGCTGTAAGCCTCCAGTTGACTCTAAGTAATATGCAGAAGGTACAATTTTCAAATGCAGGGGGATCCAATTTTCAGACCTTGAGTGTGTGCACAAATGTGTGCACAAATGCTGATCCCACCAGTGAAGGGAAAAAAGCTGGAGAGAGGTGGTGTTCAGTTGTTTTTCAGTCATGTCCAACTCTTTGTGTCCCCTTTTGGGGTTTTCTTGGCCAAGATACTGAAGTGGTTTTCCACTTCCCTCTCCAGCTCATTTTACACATGAGGAAACTGAGGCAAACAGGCTTAACTGACTTGCCCGGGGTCACAGAGCTAGTAAGTGTCTGAGGCCAGATTTGAATTCAGGAAGATGAATCTGCCTGACTCCAAGCCCGGCACTCTATCCACTGGAGACAGGAGGGTGAGACAAAATATTTAGGTTCTAGATCTGAGGCTCTGGCCCATTCTCGTAAAATAAAGAACTGGAAAATCCAGAGTAATAAAGCATGTTTTCTTAAAGTGTAGGATATTTTTTCACCAAAACAAAATTCTTTGATAAATCCAGCTGCCATTTTTTCCTGATTCCTTTTTAGGATCTGAACTTCAGAGCTGGAGTAGACCTCAAAAGGGAGCTAGCTCAGCACTTTGATTTTATAGAGTCCAGGAAATTGAGGCCTTAGGGAGACATGACTTGGCCAAGATCACACAGTTAATTAGTAGCAGAACTAGAATTTAGACTCACTTTTCCTTACTTCAGAGCCAACACTCTTTCCACTGTACTACAAAAATCCTGCAAATGAGCATGTCTATTATTTTTCCTTAGGGTAAATTCTCAAGATTGCTTATGAGCTTCTCTGACCTTCACTAGGTATATCATCATCATCATCATCATCATCATCATCATCATCGCCATTGTCATCTTCATCATCATCATCGTCATCAACATGATGAAATCATGAAATCATGCTCCTCCTCAATTCCACACTCACGGCTTAATTATTCACTACAAATACATGAACAAGATAGTGAGAGTACTAGAGTATTTGATACCCACGTAGCAAACTGTTCTCTCTTGGCAACATGCCATCAATAATGTCAAGAACAATTGGCATGAAATCTGGCATCTTCCAGGGATACAATTTGAACCTGCAGTGATTCTGCCCAGATTTTAATCTATTATCATCATTCTTAAATACATCAAAAACATCCTATGGCTCAACATACAAAGACTGTCACTTTCTAGGTAAAGAAGGAGTTATATCAAAAGATCATGTTAATCACTTGATGTACATGGATGAAATCAAAATATAGGGTTCCACTAAACAGCACATTTAACAAATACTTCACCTCATGGAAACTTTCTTCAACAATATATAAATGTCATTTGGATGAGTTTTATTCAAAATAAATTTTGGGGAGTCTTCCCAAAGGTATACACAAGAACTATAAGAATATAATTATGCAACACTCTTTAGAGAAATGAAAGCACACTTGAATAATTGGAAAAGTATTAATTGCTCATGGTTAAGTCATGCCAATGTAACAAAAGTGGCAATGCTGTCTAAATAATTTACTTATTCAGTGCCATATCAATGGGAATATCATTACATATTAAATATCATCATATATAAAAATAATAACAAAATTCATCTAGAGTAGTAAAATGTCAAGAATTTTAAGAGGAATAAAGGAGAGAAACAGAAGGGAGGGAGTCAAACCATATCAAATCTCAAACTATATGACAAATCAGTAATCATCAGAACTATATAATGTTGGTTAAAGAATGAAGAAATAAATTAGTGGAACTGAAAAGGTACATAACATGCAAAAGGAAAACACAGTAGATGGTGTTCAGTAAACCAAAAGACTACAACTACTGGGGAAAGGATTTACCATTTGACAAAAGCTGAGAAAACTGAACAGTAATCTGGCATGAACATGGTTTAGACAAATATCTCAAAATACAAGTCACAAATGGGTTAATGACTTAGAAATGAAAGATTAATCCTAAACAAATTAGAGGAACAAGGAAGGAAACACCTATCACAATTATGGATAGACAAAAAAATCCATTATCGAACAAGGAATCTAGAGGATCATAGAAGGTAAAATGAATACTTTGTATAAAATTGGATAGGTTTTACACAAACCAAATAGATTCAGTTAAAATTAGCAGAGAAATAGGAAAAAATCTTTATAGCAAGTTCTCAGATAAAGGTCTGGTACTCAGGTCATGTAAGAAACCTATTCAAATATATAAGAACAACTTCAAATTCCTAGTAGATAAATGGTCAAACGATATAAGCACGTAGTTTTCAAAGGAAGAAATCCAAGCTATCAAGAGCTATATGAAAATGTTTCTCCAAATCACTAACAGAGAAATACAAATTTAAATAAATCTGAGGCTCCACCTCGAATTAATCAGATTGCCAAAAATGACAATTATTAGAAGAGTTGAGAAAACAGGCACACCAGTATGCTGTTTATACAGTTATCACTTGCTTCTGCCATTCTGTAAAGCAATTAGAAACTATGCCCCAAAAGTCACTGAACCGTGTATATCCTTTAATCCAGTATTAGCACTACTAGGTATATACTCCCAAGAAGAAAGGGAGAAAGAGAGGGCGGGAAGAGGGGAGAGAGAGAGAGAGAGAGAGAGAGAGAGAGAGAGAGAGAGAGAGAGAGAGAGAGAGATTATGTATATAAAAGTATAGCTGTTCTTTTTATAGTAGCAAAGAACCAGAAATTAAGGTGACACCTAGCAATTGAAGAAAGGTGGAATAAATTATGGTATATGAATGCAGTAGAATATTATTGCACTATAGGAAATTATGAAAGGGATTAGTCCAGAGAAACCTGGGAAGACTTGTAGGAGTTGCTATAGAGTAAAGTGAGTAGAGTTAGGAGAACAAATTATACTCTAACAAAAGTGTGAAGAAATTTTTTGGAAGACTAAAGAATTGTGGCCATACAGTGACCACTATGATTCCAAAGTGATGAAACATGCTCTTACCTCCTAACAGAGAGGTAATGAACTCATGGTGCAGAATAAGACATGAATTTTAAAATATAGCTAATGTAGAGATTTGTTTTGTTTGGTTCTGTATATTTGATTCAAGGGTTTTATTTTTCTTTCTTTCTTTTGTTGGGTTGGGGGGGAGTTTTGAAAATCAAAGAGAACTAGTGATGGGGTTACCAAAAAGAAAAAAAAGGGAGAAAAATAAGAGAGAGCCATTAAAGCATTTTTTAAATGCACTGAAGAGTATAGAAAAAGGCAAGTATGAAAAACAGGACAAAAATGAAAAGCAGGACAGCTTTGCAAATAAAACACTGAATTTGTTATATACTTGGAGGGAGAAAACAAATGAATATGATATAGATTCATGGCTGCATGTACAATTCTCTTTTTCTGTCCAGCTTTGTATCTGGAAATGTTCATCTTGTTTGGTATTTATTAAGTTCAAGAAATAAGTTTTTTTGAATGAATGTCATTTGGATTCTATAAGTGTTCATATGCATCAAGGAAGAATAGAGACTCTTAACTTTAATGTGAGGGTCAAATTGACTGAAAACATAAAAGTGGCACTCAAATACCTTGTTCTTGGCAAGATTCACCAAGCAGAAGGTTAGCAAGTGTCCAGTAACAGAGATTTAGAATGGTAAAAGACTGACTGATATCTTGGAGCGAATGGTTAACAGGAAGAAAGCATCTAGAGCAATTAACACCTATGCAGTGCTAATCTTGACATACAATTTTGTCCCAGTAAAAGGGACAACAGATCTAAAAAGCAGGCAAAGAAAAATTCATGGAACGTTAACAATGTGTAAGGTGCGTAGAGTTAGTTATGAAAGATTCACACCTCCTAACCAAAAAGAGGAAAATAATTGAGAGATATTCTCAGAGCACCCTATAAACAAATTAAAAATTTACAGAAACCATTTTGGAACAGATATCACTTCACAAAGCAATATGAAAGGCTGATTATGTATATATATATATATATATATGCATATATATGCATATATATATATGTATATTCATGACTGTATTTGCCAAATGCAACTGAAAGTAGATTATCTCTGGACAGAGCCTATGAAATTAGTGATTATATTTTCCCCAAATAATGCTATTTTATTATTTCCAATTATATGTAAAGATAGTTTTCAACATTCATTTACATAAGATTTGAGATCCAAATTTTTCTCCCTCTGTCCCTTCTCTACCCCCTCCCCAAGGCAGTAAGCAATCTGTTATAGGTTAAACATATTTCCACATTAGTCATGTTGTGAAAGGAGACTCAGAACAAAAGGGGAAAAGCACAAGGAAAAAAAAAACAAAGTGAAAATAGTATGCTTCCATCTGCATTTAGATTCCATAGTTCTTTCTCTAGATATGGATAGCATTTTCCATCATGAATTTTTTGGAGTTGCCTAAATCCTTGCATTGCTGAGAAGAGCCTTCTATCATAGTTGATTATCACACAATGTTGCTGTTACTGTGTATAATGTTCTCTTGGTTCTGCTCACTTCACATTGCATCGGTTCATTGTAAGTCTTTCCAGGTTTCTTATAGTATTTCTTATAGCATAATAGTATTCCATTACGTTCACATAACCACAACTTGTTCAGTCATTCCCCAATTGATGGGCATCCCCTCAATTTCCAATTCTTTATCACCACAAAAAGAGCTGTTATAAATGTTTTTGTACATGTGTGTCCTTTTCCATTTTTAATGACCTTTTTGGGATACAGACCTAGTAGTGGTATTGCTGGATCACAGGTATGCACGGTTTTATAGCCCTTTGGGCACAGTTCCAAATTGCTCTCCAGAGTGGTGGGATCAATTCACAACTCCACCGACAATACATTAGTGTCCCAATTTTCCCACATCCTCTCCAATAGTTATCATTTTCTTTTTTTTGCCATATAAACCAAATTGATAGGTATGAGGTGGCACCTCAGAGTTGTTTTAATTTTCATGTCTCTGATCAATAGTGATTTAGAGCATTGTTTCATATGACTATAGATAGCTTTAATTTCTTCATCTGAAAACTGCTTGTTCATATCCTTTGACCATTTATCAGTTGGAGAATGACTTGTATTCTTGCAAATTTGATTCAGTTCTCTACATATTTGAGAAATAAGACCTTTATCAGAAACATTGGCTGTAAAGATTGTTTCCCAGTTTTCTATTTTACTTCTAATCTTGGTTCCATTGGTTTTGTTTGTGCAAAAGTTTTAAATTTAATGTAATCAAAATTATCCATTTTGCATTTCAAAATGTTCTCAATCTCTTGTTTGGTCATAAATTCTTCCCTTCTCCATAGATCTGACATATAAACTATTCCTTGATTTCCTAATTTGCTTATGTATCACCCTTTATGTCTAAATCATGTACCCATTTTGACTTTATCTTGACATACCATGTGAGATGTTGGTCTTTGTCTAGATATTAGTGATTATATGAAGGGGCTAGGTATGGTGGCACATGCCTGTAATCTCAACTACCAGAAAGGCTGAGGCTGTCAAATAGTTTGAATTCTGGAATTCTGTGTTATAGTAGGCTGTCCTTATTGGACATCTACACTAAGTTTGGCATTAATAGAATGAACCCTTAGGAGGGGGAAGAGGCACTGGGTGTCTAAGAAGGGGCAAAGTGGCCCAAGTTGGAAATAAAGGAGGAGCTTCCATGCTGATTAGTAGTGGGGTTGGCCTGTAAGTGGCACCTGTAGTTCCAGCCTGGGTGAGATAGGGAGGCCCAGTCTTGAAAGGAAAAGAAAAAGAAAGAAGAGAAAAAAAGTAAAGAAGCAAATGAGGTTATGAGCAAGATGCAGAATCAGGTCATTGCCCGCAGATATTGTAGGAAAGCTATCCTTAAGGGGCCTGGACTTACTGATCAAGGCAGATTTTACAATCAAGTAGTAGATACCAACTGCAGGTTGCAAAAATTTAGCATCTACAAGTTACCAGAAAGACACAATCAAGTGGCTAGGATTATGTACCAGAAGCTTGTTATCCTTTATAAACTGACAATAAATTCCTGTTTTACAAATACAAACTCCAATATATTCTAGGGAGTTTGTCATATAAATTGTACTGGAACTGGAGCACCATTATAGACAAAACTGTTGCCCACAATCACCCCATTATTTGAATAAAAATTTAAGAAGAAAATTTTAATAATGCTGACTGGTTAAGTACTCATAGTTTCCAAATTTCACAGAACAAAAAACTTTCAAAATGTAGAGACCTATGGGAAGAAGTTAAAATTATGTAGTAACACAGTGAAGTAAGTGTCAAACACATCATCCTGTTTACTAATGAAATTTGCCTGAAGATGCTTACAGTGAGTCTAGGAAAGATAAATTCATCTCCAAATAATCTTATTAAAATACAAAATTTATTCATTGAATCCACTTGTGCAGTAGTCCACAGAACATGGCAAATAAAAGAATAATCGCAGGATCATAGATTTAGAGTCAAAAGGGACCTTACTGCAGGATAACAACTTGTCCTTGTACTATCTCTATCTGAAACTCCATCAAAAAAGGATGAGAAGACTGAGATGGTCATCATTGTTGTTGTCGTCGTCATCATCGTAGTAGTAATACCCCTTCCTACCATAAACCACATGCTGCCATGAATATTAATAGCTCACATTTCCATAGCACTTTAAGATTCATAAGGCATCCCTCACCCAAAGTCCTGTAACTATTATTTTCCTTATTATGCCCTAGCCTAGACAGGGATGGACCCAAGGCCATTTGCTATCTATCCACTGCCACTAATCTCTGACTTCCAACCTTTATCTTCTCCCAAGAAATAAGCCCAGAGAGGACTTAATTTATTCCAGAAGTTGGCATTTATCACTATTCTAGTATTTATGCTTTTCTGCATTACCTTCATTTCCAGACATCCTCGCTCAGTCTGATACAGTATTCATAACAGAGTCCAGTTCCCAACACAAAATGTGAATCATCTCATCTATATTCCCTTCCCTTGGTGGAACTAGGACAGGGAAAGAGGGGCAGCTGCCCCCAGGGCATGCCATAGAAGTGGGGCTTGGAGATTGTGTAAAGAGGCGCTTCAGATTCATTTAATGCAATAAGCATTTATTTAGCATCTCTTCTGCGCAAAGCAGTGTGCTAGATGCTGTCTGACATTCCCATCCTCCCCAACACTGATTTCATGTCATCCAAGTGTACAGGTTTTAGAACTTATTCTGAGTACCCAGAAAAGTTAGTTGTGCATCTACTCCCTTCTCTCCTTGGCTACCCGATCCCCTTTCTTTATTCTAGTGATTCACATTATTCTGCTCTCTTCTACTTCGTTTTCTACACTACCACTCTCCTTCCCAATTTTTCCAGTGAGAAATATTAGAATTGCACAGAAGGTTTAGGTTAGGCATCAGGAAGAATTTCCCTATAATTAGATTGTGAAACATTGACTCTTCCAGTGAAACTATGAAATTTTCCTTAGGGAGTTTTAAAAATTATATACTGTCAGAACCTTATAGCACCACAGAGTTCACCTGATCCAATCCCCTCATTTACATATGAGTAAACTGAGGCCCAGAGAAGGGCAGTGACTTGTCCATGATCATGCAGCAGGTTAGTGGCCCAACCATAACTAGAGCTCAGGTCTCCTGCTTTCTGGGCCAGTGTTCTTTTCTCCAAATTGTCTCTCTTTGGAAGAGACAAGCCTTTCCCTCTCCCTCCCATATATTTGATTCAATTGAGGACAGTTCTACCCGGAGGCAGAAGAAGGGAATGAATGACCTCCAAAAGGCTCTGACAACCCTAGAAGTTGAGAATTCTCCAGCTTTGCCTTTCCCCTTCATGGATGCAGATGTTTCCCACCACTGATTACTCAGCATCTGTTTGCTTTGAAGCTTGTTCAAGATTGAGGTATTTGCTAATTGAAAACTAAAATATCCATCCATCTCACTCACTAACAATGTAAAACCCACTCAGCCATGCTGCATTAAACTAAAATTCACTGCATAGTGCCCCTAGGTTTTCAGGGCTGACAGAGGTCATTTGATATAATCATCTTCCTCCCTTCCAGGAAGACTATTCCTCCTTTCCTCCACCCCCTACTTATCCTGCCTCCTCCCCCTCTCCCCCTCCTATTCTTATACTGCCAGAACCCCTCTTTCTCATAGAAATGTGGGAGCACTTTGTTGGTAGAGTACCAATATCCTCATCCCCTTCTGTGTTCAAATGAGGCAGAATTTCCCAAGTAATCGATGTAATATTATTTTTGGAGAATCTCAAATACTTTTATTTGGGGTCTGTAAGAGCAGCACTGATGAGCAGATGGACAGATTGACGTTTAGAGGGCTCTGCCAACCCCTAAGCCACTAAAAGGTCCAGGCTGGGTACGATATGGCTTTTCATAGCCATAACAAATCTGCTTAAGAAGAGGGGAATGCTTACAGTTGTCTATTCCCACAGCAAACTCTCCAGTGTTCCAAGTTTTTCCTAGATCTGATCTCACTAAACTTCCCTTCAAGCTCTCAGACGGGATAGGACAGGAGACAGCATAGGGATGACATTCTCATTTACAATGGGAATCCTTGTTAATCTTGCCTCAGTAGCTCTTAGGTGTTCCGGGTGACAGGATTGGAGAGGAAGAGAAACATAGCTTCAACCAGCCCTGGTTTATGACTGGAGTCAACACAAGATTTTCATTTTCTATCTTCTTCCCCTCCACTGCCAACACTATGCAGGCCTCTCTCTCAACTTCCTTGAGCTGACCGTAGTACAGAAACTCTGTCAGAGGCAAAGCCCAGAGACCTGAATCCTCCCTAGGAGAGGGAACCCCTAATGCCCTCCTCCTATTTCCTGAGCTCTAGTTCTTTTCCATCTCCTCCCCCCACCCCCACCCCAGAAGGGTAAGTTTCATCTTAGGGATTTTACTAACACTCCATCACTGGCTCCAGGAAAGGAAACCACAGATTTTGGGAGAAAATTGGCCCAAGAGACCAAGGGGATACTGGGCATATGGTACCACAGTGATGGGTTAGGTGAAGGAGACTGTGGGAAAGAGAACCAAATTTAGTCTGGGCTTAGAGCACTCTGTCCTACTGGAGATCTATTGCCCTGCTTTCCACAATCCGCAAGCTGTGAAGTCTCTCTCGAGGGTTCTGCATCTTCTTCACAGGGTAGGTGCTAAGAGGTCCAAAGGGACTCGAGAGGACTGGGAGGTGTGCTAGTCCCGAGGGGCTCACTTAGCAGGCGGAGCTGTGCTATGTGAGTCAGAGGAGGGATCCAGAAGGGGACTGACTAGGGACAGGGGCGGTGCCTGGGGGCTGGAGACGACTCACGGCTGAGACAGCCCCGCCCCCTGGCCCCGTCCCCGCCCCTCCCGAGCCTCGGAGCTGTCCAAGCTCAGTGCTGGAGCCGACGCCTCCCGCGCGCAACTCGTCGCCTCTCCGCGCTGTCCCCGCGCCCGCCCGCGCTAATTACTAGTCCACCATTGCTCCGCCCCGCTACATTCTGCCTTCCCCCACCCCACCCCTGGGCCCAGTCCACTCCTCCCCCGCGGGGTCGGAGCACTGGGGACCTGAGCCAGCTGTCTGGCCAGCCGCCTGGGACTGCGAGCCGAGCTGCTGGGGCAGGTAGCCCCGAAGCAGGAGCTGGGGATCCCGGTAGCCCCGCTTCCTGAGCCTGGCTCCCCTAGTCCCCGGGCATCTGAAAACTGCAGGCGCCCAAGAGACGCCCCAGGACAGCGGCAGGAGCGGCCGCAGGAGCTTCTCCTGGAGACTGCTGAAAGAAGTCCGTCACGCGTGGATGCGGCGGGAGCCTAGAGACGCGTGTAGCCGGCGCCGCTTCTGCCCTCGGGCGCCTTATGGCTTGAAGGTTAGAACTGGGTCTAAAGTCTGGGTTCCGGGAGGGAGGAGGCCACCGGGGCCAGACTCAGTTCTTGGGAACTATAAGGCAGGTTTCTCAAAGAAAGGGCTGGAGTTTAATCCTTGGAGGAAAGAGACAGAACTTTGGCGAGAGCCCTCTCCAGGATGGGGTCCCAGTGACCCGCTGCGCCCCCTCGGAGTTCGGTGCTTCCCATTGCACCCCTCCTCGTATGAGCCTAGTCGGAGTTCAGGGCTGGGGCAGGAGCTAAGACGCTTCATCCGAAGGGCATCCTCCCGAGACCAGAGAAGGCTCTAGTCCGGGGCTTGCTTGCCTGCGGGCACTCACTGATAGTCATCTGGACTGTTTTCTTCCTCCCCCGGTGCCTTAGACAGGTTTCCTCATGGGGACGAGTTTTGAATCTAGTGGCGACCAGACCAGGCTGGGTACGAAGGTTCCACCTTCTCCGTAGCTCTCCTCAATCTCAATATGAGCCCCAGTAAGGGACACCCACCCGCGTCCCTTACCCCGGGTACGTGGCTAGAGTCGAGGATAGACAGTGGAGGTGCCTAGAGCCAGGTGGAGTAAACAGAGTAGGAGGCAGAGAAGTGGTGGTACCCCGACAGGTAGGGATGATAAGGAGCCAGTGTGGACAATACCCTGCTTTAAACCGCTTTCCAGTGATGACCCCAGCCTGGGACCTGACTTCGGGCTGCTCCAGTTGTGGAACCGGTGACCATTAAGACAGGTTGCTCCTAGCCACTCAGCATTCATTCGTATGTACTGAGGCCTCTTCTTCACCCTCTTCCTCTCTTCCCTTTGACTCTCAGCCAGTCTCTGTCGCTTTGTTTCTGTCTCTTTCTATGTTGCACTCTTTTTCTGTCTCTCTCTGCATGTGTCTGTCTCTCTACTCACCAGATTTCCACCCCCACCCCACAATTTCATCAGTCCCCTTCAGGTCGTTTCTTCTTTCATTTGGTCCTGCTTCCTCAATTATCTTTTTATTGGAGGCAGTGATTTCCAACAAACTTAACCAGGAGTCAGGTTGGAAGCAGTGGATGGGCTCCCAGCTCCAGAATGGAAAGAGGCCCTGATTAGGATTTGTATGGGGGAGCATTGTCGGGGACAACAAAGAGGTTTAGATAAATTGATGGCAGCTCACACCTTGTCTTCTCTGAGACAGACCTGTGTAGGAAAAGATGAGATCAAATGTGAGAGGGCACATACACGTACACATTATAACCCTTGTATAAGACCTTTATTTAGTTCCCTGAAGTCCCATAGGATAAGTTTCTAGTTGTTGCCTATAGAAAAGCTATTCTAACCCAGTCACTATCCCCAAGGGCTTCTATTAGAGATTGGGGGGGCTAGGGGTTTCTGAAGATGGTGCGTGCTAGGTGGCTCTCTCCTAGTACCTCCATAGATCCTTAGGTAGTGAAGGCTTCTTTTGAAATTTGAACATCACCCTAACCCTGAGACCTCCATATTAGTAGATGGTCAATCTGAGGAACCACAGTGGTTTTCACACCCACCAAACTCTCAGGATTCAGGATGTCCACTAAGATTGAACATTTCTATGGAAGTAGTTGTACTTCTCCTAGATTCATCCTGAAGCATTAGGGTAAGATAAAAAAAAATAAAAGAAATCATTATTTGACTCTTTCTTGTACCTGTTGCTGCCATTTGGCAATTGGAGGGAGGGAGGTAGTTGTGGTGAAGGGAGATTAAAAGGACAATAAATAAACCAGCTTTCTGCCTCTCTCTCCCATCCTTTTGCTTATCCACTTTGTGTCCAGCATTCCATCTGTTCCCCCATGACCCTGGTACTTTCTCTGAACTCAGGTTTTTGCCTGCCGAGAGAATCTGGAGTGAATGACCTTGAACTAAGCATGTGTAGTTCAGGAATCCTACCTTATCTAATTGAAGAAGGCCATGATCTTTCTTCCTCTTCCCTTTTCACTTGGGAAAGAGAGTGTGGAGAAGGGAACCAGAGGCATGAGACTCCTGATTTTTATAAAGTGGAAGGGTCTAGTGAACTGATTATCCTATAATTTCTTGGGTTAAAGAAAAATTAAGACATTAATCGGCACTCTACTCCTTACGAATAGATATTTTCGCAAGATGAGAAGGAATTGGGGTAAGGACCACCACCCTAGGGCTTCTTCTGGGAAGAGGGACCATATTCCCAAACAATCTGTTACCAAGCATACTGTTGGGTTTCTCTTCTTTCCTAAGCATGCCCTTGTTTACCTCTAAGAATTCACCCACATGACTGGAATTGCCAGCCTGAGTGCTTATTTCTCCTTTTGGGTTCCTTCTCATCATCTTCCCCTTTAGAATTAGTGCCAAATTTCTTCCCTCAAGGTCTGATAAAGTAACCTTTCCTGAAATTCTGAGGAGTGATTAGTTCAGGCTTATAGAGCATCATGTTCCCCAGAGAGGCTGTGCAGCTCGTGCCTGGTCGTCAGTGAATTCTTTTACTGTATTGATTTGATGCTTCCTACACTATAGTCTGGGGAGATTCTAAGAAGGTTGACAAGGCTGGTAACGATGCTTGTAGGCTAGTCTGTCTTCTATCCCTATCTGCGAGATTGAATTCTTCTGTGTACAAAGTATAAATCTAAACTAATGGATGGTATTGAGGACTTGAATTTGACAGAAACTTTCTTTCTAGCCTTCTGGGATATTAACATTAACAGAGGGGCAAGACACCTCACAGAAATATGGCTGCATATTCCAATGAATGCAAGCAGTGATGCTCTCAGATCACCATTCTCTGGGCAAGCCATTGGGTTAGGAGAGAAAGGTTCAGGCTTTGAGCACTTTTCATCTGATCTACGGTTAAAAGTAGACTCTATGCATACGAAACAGCACAGAGCAATGGGTAGAATACACCCTGGTGGGGTGGGAGTGAGGGAAAGAGACATTGGTCAAGGCTTTTGTGTCACAATCCTATCTTTGTCACTCACACTTTCCTAGCCACCCCCGCTCAGTTTCCCCACTCCTGGTTGCTTAATATGTATACAAAACCTGCAGTTGAAAGTGCTTTTGGCTCTGAGGAAGACAGGAGAGTGAAGGAGTTGAGGTTTCCCAATGTGGAGTCAATTAGGTACTGAAGATCAGGAGACCCCAAGATATAGACTGCTGTTGCTATGTGACATTTGTGCTTGTTGGGAGGTTATGATCACCCCTTTGAGAGAGGGCTTTGGTTTGCCTCAGACACCATGCTTCCCAGTTAAGCCAGGTATCCCTGCAACCTCTAGTGGACAGATCAAGTAGTTTATCAATCAACAAGCATTTATTAAGTGCTTAATAAGTGCCCAGTGCTAAGTACTGGGAGGGTACAAAGAACGGCAAAAAACAGTCCCTACGCTCAAGGAATTTTCTTTCTAAAGGGGGAGACGATATGTAAATAAATAGTTGCCTATAAGATACATGTGGAGTAGATAGAGAGGAACCTAGGGGGTCCAGAGCAAGGGACTGAGGTCTAATACTTAACCAGGTGAATTTCCTTCAGGTGACAGCTCAAATGGCCATCTTGAAGTGCTAGGTCCATTCAAAGATCATCAAGTCCATTCTTTTGACTCTAGGCAGGTTCCTTTTCTATTGCAGGACAAATCTTTTTCTATGCCTAAAGTTCTCCCAAGAAGAAGATGGGATGGTCTTCCTTGGTCCACTGCTCTAATACCTTACACTTCTGAACCACTTTTGACAGAGATCTCCAGGCTGCTTGAGTCTGAGTTCAGACACCAAAGGGCCTCTAATCTAACCTATAAGCATGGCTTCATAACTGAAATCTCTCCTAGTCCTGGCAGTATCCAGGAACCACAGGTAGGATGGTCAGCTCTGCCTTTCTATTCTAATGTGCAGCACCCCTGCATGCGTAGGCCACAGCAGTCATTTGGGGGGTCCCTTGTGTGGTTTTGATTTTAGCTTGGGCATCTCTTGGAGGAAAACTACAGATCTGGTTCCATGATTGTGTATAGCACTCCAGCTCTCTGAGATGCTAAATGGACTCACTAAGAATGTGGAAGTAGCTTGCTTCCTGTTTCTAGATGGTAGTCAGATATCTCTAGCCTTTTTAATCACTTTAATAGTAATGGAATCCAGAGTTAGCACACCCCTGCATCTTCCCTTCCCCCAACTTCAATGTAATTGAAGACTTCTTTTTTTTATTTTTTACAAGAAACTCGTATTATCTAAATTCACGGGCTTGGAAAATAGCTTGATTGTTGTGTCAGTACATGTGGGTGGTGGAGTTAAACCGAAAGATTCAGCCACTCCTTTATGCTTCTTTTTATGTCCAGGAAAGGGAGGGACACTTACCCTTCTGGACTCTCAAACTTTACCTCACTATGCCCTAATCCCTTCTCTGACAAGCAGGCCCACATCAAGGCTGCTGAAGTTAAAGAACCACCCCTCCCACCCTGCAGCCCCCCAAAGACAACTGAGGTCCCTTCTCCCAGTGAGATAGAGTCCTTGCATACATAGAATGTATCCTCTTTCTGTTCCCTCTTCCCAACCTCTATTGGCTAGACTGCTCAGGGTAAAGCCAGAAGTGGTGAATTTGGGGCTGGGACCACTCGGCTAGCATCTGACCAACACTACAGGTATTTTCTGCCTAACTTCATATATTGGTTCTGCAGAAATATGCTGACAAACAAAATAATGTTACAGAGAGCAATTCGTCCTGTAAGAACAATGTAACAGCTGAGTCTTTCAGCAACATGAAGAAGCTTGGTTGTTAAAAAATTACTTTACTAGGAAAGCATAGCATGGGTTTCCAACTAGGATTAGAGCCTGGGAGGCCACTGAAAGGTTTTGGGGAAAGAAGTGGCTGGCTGAGTGAAAGGGAGGATAAAGGAGTGAGTTCTGAGTATATTTTGTCATTAAATATACAGAGTACACAAATGAACAAGCAAATAGGCTTTAACATACAACTTCAGCAATTTTTTGGTAGCTGAAAGGTACTTATGTGGAGCTTGACTTCTCCCAGGAGGAAATAGAGAATTTCCCTGATCTCTACTACAGAAGCAAGAGAAGTTGAACGGAGGAGAGGTGAGGGCAATTAGATTTCCATGGATCTTTCCAAGTAGCATCAGTCAGAACCTGGGTAGGGAATGGAAAGTGATCTTAGTAGTGAGTAACGCCCCTCTGCCCCCCAAGGGCCCTGTCAACAAGCAGGGGCTGTATCTGCTTTCGAGTTCTGTTCAATGCCTGGTATGTTATTGCTTATTATTAAATAGCAACCATGGCCCCGAATGACGACTCCCTTGCAAATGTCTGGGAGCTGCAGGCTCAGTGAGGCTTGCCTGTCATTGGGCTTCTCCCCATCGTGTGTGCCTTACGCTGTTTCCATTGCCAAGTGTTTGTTATTGTTTGTGCTCTAAGTGGCCCAGCAGGGGAAAAGCATTAGAAAGGAGATTATTTTTGTTACATGCTATATAATTGCATCTTCCTCCTTCCTGTAACCCTAGGCAGCAGCCTCACCAGCAATTCCCTGGGAATCCTTGGTCTGGGAAGAAAAGGTGGGTTATATCTTGGAAAAGATTAGATAGGCCCTATGATAATGACCCCAATTTATAGGCTTTAAAATTTCTAAAGCACTTTCCTTGAAATTACCTTGTGAGGTGGGTCATAAAATTATCATTCCTATTTCAAATATAAAGAAATTGAGTCCCAAAGAGATGAAGTGACTGGAACCCAGGTCTAAATCCATTATTCCTTCTATGACACCACATTGCCCAAAGGCCACCCTACCTATTCATAGTCTCTTTTCCCTCCATAGTTGATCCAAGGAAGTAGAGAAGGGAGGGGTAGGTGAAAAGAGGAAAAATAAAATGATGCTTAATTCCATGAGCTAAAGAGATCATAGAATTTTGATCTGATGTAAGAGAGGCAGGAGCATGGGTGCCTTCCTAAAGCTCCCTATAACCTTGGAACCCCAAGATTCTAGAACTTACTTTCAAAGGATTTATTTGCCCTGTATCTCAGCTATGGAAACAATTGAATAAAATACAGAGAAATGCCCCCTAATTTATAATGAATACAAAAGAATAGACAAGATCAATTAAGTAATCGCAATGAATCAAGTAGCATTTATTATGTTCCTGCCATTTGCTGACTCACTTTATTATGAGGTAAAGAATTCTATCCTTCTGTATTGTGTTTTCTCTCAGTCTCTAACTCTTTGGGGAAGGAGCTATAGACTTGTTTATACTTATGATACTATCATAGGGTCATAGGACTTTTACAGATGAAGAAACTAAGGCTGGTAAAGTGACTTGTCCAAAGTCACAGAGCTGAGACTTAAACTTGCATCTTCTGACTTGAATTCTTATCTGCATAACTGCTAAACATTGGCTCCTGTGACTTTTTTCAGGGCTTACTGAGTGAAACGAACTGGTGAGTTCCAGAGGGTGAGAACTAATTGTCCAGACTTCTCCCAAACTGAGCAGTACTCTGGAACGGTACAAGAAGGCAATTTCCCCACCTTGCTCTCCAAGATTAACCTTTTAGGCATATGTGCATGAGGGAAGAGGCTTGATTTTGGCACACCATAGCAACAGGACTGAATGTTGGAGAGGCAGCATGGCTTAATGAGTTTAATTTGGTTTAATAGTTTAAGAGAACGCATTAGAAGTAAGGTAACATGCGTTCTGTTTCTAGTTCTGCCACTAACTGGGAATGGGATCTTGGACATGGCAATTCTCTCTTCCGGGTGAAAGGTCATAGGGAGGTTAATTAGACACTCTTCATGGTCTCTTCCAGTTCTGGCTTTCTGCCTTTCATAGGATGGTAGCTGTAGAACCAAAAGGGATCTCAGAGGCCATCTTATCTAGTCCCTTCCTTTAGATGGGGAAGCTCAGGTTCTGAGAGAAGGGATTTGGCCACAATCACAGAGGTTAACAGCAATGCTGCCAATTCAAACCCCCATGCCCTCTGACTCCAAATCTAGCACACTTTCTACTGTGCTGCAGTGGAGGTAGGAATGGAAGGACACTTTTTGTGAATACTCTGGACTCCAACAGGATAACCTAGGACTCCTATTAAAAAAAACCAAAACTCTTAAATTGAATTCAAATGCCTCTTTTCTCATCATGTTGGAGCCCACAGTGACTGGTAATAAACATTTTGCCATTTGCCTTCTTTCCAATTCTCCTTAGAGGAGACCACATGCTTGAGCCCTCAGAATCCATATTGACTATACTCATTATTAATTATAATGATACAATTGTGTAATTAGTTATAGATTAATCATAATCCTATTACAATCACAATTTCTTAAACAGTTGGAATGGCAGAGTTGGAAAGTACATTAGAAATCACCTAGCCCACTAGCCCCACCATTTTAGAGAGGGGAAACTGATGTGCTGAGAAGAGCTGTTGGTTGCCTGAGGTCCTGCAAAATGGAGTCATAGGGCCAGTGGTAAGTGCTCAAATAAGATTATAAGGATTCTCAGAATGAGAAATCCAAGGCTGACGTCTACCTGATCATAAAGTACTCCAAGGGGAGGTTGATTAGTGGTGGTTGTTTTCATGAAATCATCCTCATCCTTCAGTTATTTTAAGCTCAGCTTTTCATTGTTTTCCCTCATACCGAGAACCATAGTGATGGATATTTCTTTATCCATTCACTCATCCTCTTGAAAGCCAATTTGAATTCAGTGGGACTATATTGCATTGAAGTAAAAAGAAACAGTTTTTGCTGGTATGATCCTTCCTCAAGGAGACCATTTCCTAAATGACACAACTCCACTTACAAACAATTAAGCCAACTAGTGACAGGAAGGAGGACTTCTCCCTCGGGCCTTTTGACCATCCCCTCCCTGACACTAATATGGTCCTTGTTACTCGGTTCTTGAATAGTTGGTTTGTTTGTTGTGGTGACAGAGAGAAGCACTTGACTTAGAGGGTAACTAAAAATTCAGGTCCCAAGCCAGTGGGTTTATTTTCCCAGATTACCTTGTCTTGAGTCCTATAAATAACACTAGTTCTGCAATACCATGTGACAAATGGAACATGAGAAATACCATTTGAAGTCAGGCCCATTAGGCTCCATATGTCATTCCTCATAAGTTATAGGAGAGTTTGGTAGATGACATCATCCTTGGGGCTTTAGCGATATTCCCCAAACTTCTCTCTCTTCTCCTTAATAACTTACTGTGGAAAAAGTAACTAGTTATTCCCTATGAATTGATCTACAGCCCTTTTGAACTCATTCCTTTGGCCTCTACCACCTTATTAGAATATATTTGCTCCTCTATGCAAAGTACATACTCTTATTGTTCCCTAAACTACCTCATTTAAACTTCAAAAGTACTCTCTACTTGTACTGTTCTGAGATTTGAAGTTCCTGATTCTATGACCTTCAGTCCTGATCTGTCTCAACTGTCATCATTCCAGACTGAAGAGATTTCTTTGCTTCAGGGCTATGCAGAAACCACAACTTGCTGCGACCTCTTTCCCCCTTCCTCTGCTGTTGTGGCTATCTTACAACAGAAGATATTCAACTTATTGAATAAATAATAAATGTGACGACTTTCCTCATAGCATCAATATTTCCTCTTTCCTTTCCTTGCAGTGGAAAAAGCAGGGCGACCAAGTACTGTCAGTGTCCTATGGACCTGTGTTCTATGATTAAGTCCCTCACAGAGTTCTGTGTACAGAAGGAAGTGACTTTCATTCCTTAATGCTGAATTTAGATTCAGAGTAGAGGACACAGAGGACACACAAATGGCAATTCACTGGTCCTCCTATTGGTTAGATGGCATCAGCAAGATGCTAAGCGGCCCCTGATATTGGCTGCTGGAGCTGGTCGACCTTGACTAGTTATGGATACATTATTATATTATTACTATATTAGTTTGATGAAGTTTTATTATAATCGACATGGTGGTCTTAGGTGGACCAAGCTTTAGGCATACACACATACTGCAAAGCGTGTTTAGAGAAAATTAGCAAAGAAGTCACATAAAAACATATTCATACAAATTGGGCCCCAGCCCATGAGAGCTAAGAGCAAGATGTGGGTGGATGGGTTTGAAGATTCAGATGGTTGAAGCTATTTGGAGCTAAAGCCTGGAGATCAGGGATTGCGATTAGACCTTGACTTAAAGTGCATGGCACCCTTAGCTGCCTTGAGAAATGATAGTTAACAATCCTAATCCATTCTGTTTCCCTAAAGACTTAGCTCTACAAATACAAAAATCCTTGAAATCAAGGAGATGCTATCTATCTGAGTTGCGTAAGGTCCAGCTTGCCAGGTAGGGGAGGGGTAGGATAATCTTTTCCAATGACTTTATTCTCTCTTTTTTGTCTGGGAGGGAACAGAAATTATTTCACATGGAGAAAAACATGACATAGACTGGCTTCCTAAGAACATACAAGATATTGTTATTCTCTCTGTTTCATAGATGAGGAAGTTGAAAGCGAGAGAGGTTAAGTGACTTGCTTGGCATCACACAGCCAGTCAGTGTATGAAGTAGGATTTGAACATATACATATTGAAGGGTGTCTCAAAAATCTTAGTGCAGTTTTAAGCTATTAAGTTATTAAGGCTTAAAACATCACTAAGATTTTTGGGACCCCCCATATATGAATATACAAGATATTGAAACTGAGATTGAGAAAATTTAAGTAACTTGCCTGACAGCACGTAATTGACAAATGTCTGGGGTGGGATTTGAACCCATAATTTATTTTCAGTTCAATGCTTTAGCCACTGTAATTATGCTTTTTCTAGATATTGCCAAAGGGCATAAAGAGTTTATGTGAAGCCCCAAGTTGTAGTGAGTGGACAGGTGTAATAAGAGAATAGAACTTCCTCTTTCCCTCCTCCCCCTCCAAATAAAATCACTTAGCTTTATTCTTTTTTTTCTATGGATAGATTAGTAAGAGAACAGAAGATTTCATATAGGTGTCTATTATATTATATGGTCTAAGCCAAGTCATTTTAAAATGTGTACCTGTGTGACAAATAGAAGAGGGCAGTTTTTGTGGTAAGGGACAATTCTCATCCAGTCTTCCAACTACGAGAATTGGACAGATTGTTTTCCTTATTGCTAGAATCAGATCCATGGAGATTCAATTTGCAATAATACCTCTTTTATACTCTTCAAGCAAGAAATATTACAACATGCTATCCAGAAGAGGAGCTGAGGAAATAGAATTTTGAGATTTGGAATTTTATAACTGGACAACAATGGGAAAAAACCCATGAGTAGTGTATACTCAAAAGTAACTGCTGAGTACAAGTCAGTAAACATAGGAAACCAAAGAAGGAAAGGCCAGATTCAATCCTAGTTGAGTCTCCCTTCCTTTCTTTACTTAATTCTATCTGGAAGCTAGTAGCTAGGTAGCACAGTGACTAGAATGTTAGGATGGGAGGCAAGAAGACTTCTGTTCAAATGCTGCCTCAGACATATACTTGGCTAGATAACATTGGCCAAGTCATTTAAAACCTTTCAGCTTTAATTTCCTTATCTGTAAAATGGGGTGTAATAGTAGCATCTACCCCATAGGGCTAATGTGAGGATCAAATGAGATCATGTAGTTTAAGTACAATTAGTATTTATTGACCAGCACCCCCAAAATCCTTGGTTTATGGTCCCATTGACATCTATCTCAATACTTCTGTTACCAGTCCATTCTTAAGTTTCCAGTGTACTCCAGGTTCTTTAGGCTCTCCTGACTTTACTAGGAAGAAAGATTGACCTACACCTGTTTTTCTTTCCCTTTAATTATTTTTAACAGAGGATAGATTTGTCTAAAGAGTTTTAATAACTGTTAAGGTAAATGAAAACTACAGAATTAAACTCAATTTAAGAAACATTTTTAAAGCATCTGCTCTGTGGAAAGCACTTTCCTGGAGCTGGGGATACAAAAGCAAAATGATCTTTGGCACAATGGATAGAGCCCTGGTCTTGGAGTCAGGGAAATTTGAGGTCAAATCCTGCCAGAGACACTTACTAGTTTTGTGACCTCAGGCAAGCCACTTGATCTAAGTCTGCCTCAGTTTCTTAGCTGTGAAATAGGCATAAGTTTATAGTCCTTGGGGAGAGGGATATACAACATATATACAAAAGAAAGAAAATACAAAGTAATTTCAAAAGGGAGAGGGTACTGGGACAATTAGGAAAGGCTTTCCATGAGAGACTGCCTCCAAGCTCTGCTTCATATAAGAGGTAGGTTCTAAGCTGTGCTTTGAAGGTAGTAGCTAAGATAGACATGAGGAGAGACTGCTTTCTAGCCACGGGGTACCACTATAGAAAAAGATTGGAGATGAAACATGCAATGTCATACATGGGAGATAATTATCTGGACACTTTGACTGGAACAGAGAGTGCATGAAGGCAAGTAATATGAAATAAGATGGAAAGATAGGTGGGAGCTAGAGTGTGAAAGGTTTTAATACTAGACTGAAGATTTTGTATTTATCCCAGAGGCAAGGAAGAACAAACCTTTGAAGATTTCTGAGTAGGGCAGTGAGATGGTCAGATCTGTGCTTTAGGAATATTAATTTGCAGTTATTGGGAGGATGGATTTGAAAGGGAAGAGACTGGAGGTAGGAAAATAATTCAACAGGCTACTGCAAAAGTCCAGGTGAGAAATGATGAGCCTCTAAAGTAAGAGATTAGGTGAATGTAGAGAAAGGGATACAGGTGGAAGATGTCAAAGTTCTTTCCTATTGATTGGATAGGGGGATGAATTCAAGTTGGAAGAGACCTTAATGGTACCTAATAGTAGTTGTAGTCTAATCCATATGTGAAAAAAAATTTCCACTAGAGTTTACCTGATAAGCTGTTCTCTAACCTCTCCTTGAAAATCTCCTGTGAGGGGGAACCTACTATCTCTGTAAGAAAACAAGCGATACAGATTTGCAAAGTATGTAATTGTCAAATAACAGAGCATCAATTAGCTGAATATTCATTAAGTGCCTACTATGTACTAGATACTGTGCTAAGTATTGGGGTTACAAATTCAAAAATAAAACTATCCTTACCCTCAAGGAGCTTACATTCTATGGGGGTCTTCGACATGTACAGAGGTCAATAACTGGAGATGTCTACCCATAATAAATGCAAAATAATTGGTAGGAATCACTAACAATTAAGTGAAGCTGAAAAGACTTCTTGAAAGAGATGGCATGTGAACTGATTCCTGAAGGAATCTTGGGTGGGAGAGGGAGCCTGGTATTTCTACCCTAAAATGGCCCTCATTTGGCCACATGGGCTAGTACTCTTATCCACCTAGCAACTGAGTCTTTCCATGCCTTACTCTACCATCCAGAAATGCTAGAATTATCTATCTATTACATATGAGATATTTCAATTTTAAGGGTATGATTTTTTTTGGGGGGGAGGGTTCAGTCAATTTCTGTGATCGCTCCAGAGAGAAGTGGTTCTGCCCCATAGTTGGGAAAACTTGCTTAGTTACCTCTCCCCATTATATGCTTATTACACAAAAGACAGTCACAAATAACTAAACATATTTATCAGAACAAGAAAGTAAGATAGTAATTGGTGAAGTCATACAGATTAGTTTAGGCAATAGAATACATAAGATTTAGAGGGCTCTGTGACCCAGGAGTAAGAGAAAATCTTAGTTCAACTGAGGAGAGAATGATCTCACCCAGTGAGTTTACCCTAAGTAGTCTCTGGGGATATTGGTGCTGGGAATCAAGGAGCATTTTGGGGGTCCCATGACTATGGTCCCAAAAGACCTCCCATTTATCACCTAAAGTTTGTACCTCTCTCTCTTTACCACCCCCACCCCAGAAATCTTGTGAGAATCATACGTCAAATTTCTTGCACATACAGAAGTGTTACAGGGCTATCCTGCAGGGGACCACCAACTTCATTATGTGGAGCTACATATATACACATAGATATGTACTTTCCACCAGAAGTCAGGAAAGACATATTTCTTCACAGGTAATCTTTGGGAGAACAGAGGAGATAAAACCACAACTTTCCTAGGAGCCAAGAACATTGTCAACTTCAGTTGCTTTGGATTGCTTGCTTTGAGCAATAAAGGAGAACTGAGGTATATCCCCAGGTGTTGGAGAATAGTAGGAGAAGTGGTAATGGTTAGGGAAGATCTGTCACTTGGAAAACAATGGTACTTGAAAACTGTGAGTAAATGGGGAAGGGAGAGGATCCCAAACCAAGTATTTGTAAATCCGGAGGAGAGGCACTACTACAACCAAAGCCAATGCTGTACTGATGGACATGCTTCTCTTTCTTCACCAGGAAAAAAAGATGTTTAATTTTTTTTTAAATGGGAGTGGGAAACAATTCCTTTCACTCCCTTAGTGATACCAAGGCACAGATGAGAGAATAAGAAAAGGGGAAAGAAAGAGAGAGTTAGAGGAGAGGCAGAAAGGAGGGAAAGACAAAGAGGGGGAAAGAAGGAGAGATAATAACAACTAATATTCATAAAGTGCTTGCAATTCAATAAGGCTGACAATTGTTTAAGTACCTGGTGTGTAAGGTCTTTAAACTTTAATTGTAGGTATTATTAATGTCCTACTTTTGTCCAAGGACCAATGAGTTGATACATTATTGGAGGAAGTGAACTCCACCCATAGGACATTAGTCCTAGAAATGAAAGCAGATGACAAAAAAAAAATCATTACATTACAGAATTGGTTCACAAGTTCACCTCGGAGAGGCAAATAAAAGGGTTGGCGGATTGGTTTTTATCATGTGCCCATAGGCTACAAGAAGTAGCATTTCATGGAATAATTGGCCATCTTGCCTTGAAGTGCTCATGAGAAGTGTAAGCAGCCAGACGACCATGAATATAACTGCAGTTTATGCAATAACAATTGATTCTGAGGATAAAGAAGCAAAGAAATTCTAGGAAGAACTTGACAAGATCCTTCAAACTAAGTCAAGTATATCTTCATACTCAGTTTCTTTGATGTAAAGGTGGGCACAGGCAAAAATGGTCTGGATCAAGAGATGAAACTGGCCGAAGGGTTAAAGACTATTCAGAGCCTCCACACCTATAGTTCATGAATACTTTCTTTGTGAGTCACTTAAGATCTGCTATCAGTGTGCTTTCAGTTCATCAACTGGTTGGACCAGAGGTCAAAATCAACATAACACTGGAGAAAAATGAAAGTGAAGATGCACCATATCTGTTTAAATCATGTCTTGGCTCTGAAAAATAGTAAATACTAAAAAGACATTGTAACACCACTTCTTAAAGAAGTCTAATTAGTACCAAACAACTGCAACACTGAGGAGGCTGAAGGAGTCCTAAAAATGCCCCAGCTGGCAAACACTCAGCAGCTGGTTGTTGTAGTGGATAGATTTGGGCCTGGAGTCAGGAAGACCTAAGTTCAAATCTTGCCACAGAACTTATTAGTTGTATGACTCCAGGCAAGTCACTTAAGTCTGCCTCAGTTTCCTTGACGTAAAATGGGGATAATAATAGCACCTATCTCCCAGGGTTTTTATGGGGATAAAATGAGATAATACTTATAAAGCACTTAGCACACTGTCTGGCATATCTAAATACTTAATAAATTCCTTTCTTCCTTCTTTTGTTTCTTCCTTCTCTCTTTCCTTCTCTTCCCTCCCTCCTCCCTCCATCCTTCCTTTTCTATCTCTTTCTCTGCCTCTCTCTTCCTTCCTATCCTTCATTCCTAGCTTCCCTCTTTATTTCCTTCCTTATCTCACTTCCTTCCTAACCTATCATTTCTTCCTTGCCTCATCCTTCTTTCTCTCCCTCTCTTCCTATTATTCCTTCCTCCCTCCCTTCCTCCCTTCCTTTCCTTGTTTCTTCCTCCCTCCCTTCTCCTTCCCCCCCTCCCTTCCTTCTCTTCCTCCCTCCCTCCTTCTCTGCCTTCCTTCCTTCCTTTCTTCTTCCCTCCCTCCCGTCTTCCCTTCCTTTCCTCCTTCCTTCTCTTGTTCCTTCTTCCTTCCCTTCTGCCCCCCTCCCTTCTCTCCCTCCTTTCCTTTTTTCTTCCTTCCTC